>JAMPIV010017186.1:0-359119 GCA_024509875.1 Oreohelix idahoensis
TGATTCGTTATTTGCATCTCGGCCTCCACAGTTCTCCGCCAAGTTGTTTTTGGTCGACCTCTCTTTCGCTTTCCTTCAGGGTCCATAGCATATCCGTTCTTGTGATGGCATCAGGGTCTCTCCTGACGACGTGGCCAACCCAACTCTAGCGTCTGCCAGCTATGATGGTGTGCATGTCCTCTTGGTTGGTCCGAGTCAGCAGTTTTTGGTAGGTGATCGTATTCGGCAAAAAGATTCGAAGAAATTTCCTTAGGCAGATTGTATGGAAAGAGGACAATTTCGACATTTCCTTCTCTGTTACCCTCCAGCTTTCCGCACCACAGAGAAGCACAGAAGGTACACATCTCTCATATAATCTTAATTTGGTGTTTGTGCTGTATTGAGAGGGCTTTCAGATGTTTAGACTAGAAAAGGCTGTTCTCACTTTATTTATTCATTTTTTTTTTCTTAATGAGAATAACATGATTTTAGATAATGATAAACAAAAATGATATCATAGACATTATAAGACATCATGATATCTTAGACAAAAATATGTTCACGTTGCAGAACCTAAGGCATTCCATGTGAAATATTCAGATATATCTAAGAGCAAATCGACTTCTGTTTTCAGAAGTTCCAGATTTGATCGTGGTAACCTGGATGTCAAGCTCATCGTACTCATCTGAGCTGCTCAAGTAGGAGGCCACAGGCGTTGAAGTCCCCAGAAAGATGTCGAAGAGATCTTCCTAGAAAAAGCTATCAAACTGCAAGCACTTCTTCTTATTCTTCTTTGATCCTTAGCCGATGACTGTCAAAGCAGTCAGTGGCCATCACGCCTGGTTGCGTCTTGTAGGGCAATAACAAATTGATTCCACTTTGCTCGGTCGGTGGCCATCCTTCGTACAATGTCCCAACTCTGGTTCATTCTTTGCATCTCAGCATCCACAGTCCTCCACCAAGTTGTTTTTGGTCGGTCTCTCGTTTTCCTTCAGGGGTCCATAGCATAGCTGTTCTTGTGATGGCATCTGGGTCTCTTCTGAGGACATGGCTAACCCTGCTCTAGCGTCTGCCAGGTCAAATAGGAAAAAAAAATTGACAACACGATTAGTGGACACGTGTCTACTTGTGACAGAATTCATCAACAGAGAGGACATCACTATCTTCGTACCATCCAATATACTAAAATGGTTCGTACCAAGCCACAAGCAAAAAAGAGGAAAATCTATAGGAGCCCGCCAACACTTGACAGCAAACATGAATCTACAAAGAACAAAGACAGTCAGCCGGGGAGCACGACTGCACCAATTACTCGCGTCGGGGCCGGTCCTTCTCAGAAGCCAAACAACGTAACCATTAACACTACGACCAATGAGCAACCCAGTGCTTTTAAGGCAGAGGATAACCAGGCTCCGAAGCCTGACAAAGCAACATCACCGCTAAAATAAGATGTCGAAGTGGTGGCTCCATCGTGCAGTGACCAGGCAACATCTGCAAAACATGGCCAAAAAACTTCGACGACAGAGGGTAACAATGCTCTAAAGCCCGGCAAAATAAATCCACCACCAAAACAAGATGTCATAGTCGAGTCTCCATCATGCAGTGACTAGTCAACTTCGGTGAAACTAGACCAGATTCAGACGAGCCAGAACGTGAATCCGTCCCGCAGACCACACGCTCAAACTGAGACGGAAGGCGGAACGTGCCAGCTTCGCAAGCAAAGAAATGCCGTTTCTCACGACTCACTACAGGAGAGGATCATTAAGATCACTCAGACGTCGGGAAGTGAGGCCTCGCTCAGGGCCCTACCCGACGATAAAGTGATCGGTATCCTTGAGGCAATAACGGGCAGGAGGAGTATATATATATATTTTTTCTCTAACCAGCGGCACTCGAGCTTTCCAGCCCTCTTGACCCAATGACACGTCATTGCGAAGCTGGGGAGACAGTGGACTTTCCTTCCAACCCGTCCAGGAGCTTCGTTCCTTCTCATCCACAGAGGGTTTATCTGCAGGAGCCGTTCAGGTTATTCAGTCAAATTCCCGGTCGTTGACACTCTTAACAAATGCCGGCGCCCGGTCTTGAACCTTGAAAACCTGGTCGCTAGCACAACGTCTTAACCATTACACTAGCGCGGCTCCCAGGAGTATAATTAGAGTTACAAGACACGAAAACGGAGTTATAATAGCTCTAAATAACACGGAGAAGACAAACCAACTGATGGCCGAACTAGAGTCCGGACACAAAGAAGTCCAGCTGCCCCCCAGATTAAAGTTACTGAGGAGATCTACAAGAAGACTGTCGCATAATGCGATTGGGATTCGATATCTAGGTAATCAAAACAAAGTAAACACCGGCGAAACATGTGTAATGCTAATTAGCTCGACCAAGGAAAAGAGAGTTGCTACACGGAGATCGTCTAGTCATAAAAATCGGGTAGGGAGGAAATCTGTGTTCGGACCACGCAGTAATAAATTCATTTAAAATCAACGGACTGACCGCTGGAAATTCTACTTCACTGAGTCATAGAGGGAGAGTAGACCCAGGTGTGGATATAGCCAGGAAGACAATGTCTTTTATAATTATGGGGATATGATCACCCAAGTGGGTCAAAAAGTTCGGAAAATGATGAAAAGTGCGGTTTTAAAATTCATAGAAAAAGGAAGGACAGACGGATCTCGGAAAGATTGATATGGAAGGAAAGCCACATGTTGTCCGATTAAAACGTGATATCTCAAGAGGCAATAGCTTTTGTAAGTAATGAGAACGACTGAAGTATCTGTTTAGAAACTAACACAGATCACCTACCCGAAGTGAAATACGAGAAATATTTTCGACTGAAGTTGCTTGAAGGAATAGCCAATCAGCGCAAAGTCACGGATTCACGCAAGATGGCCGACCAAGCGCATAAATACGCAGGTAGTTGGAAGTGAAGGAAAAGGAGAGATCTTACCAGTGAAAGTTCTCAGTACGCTACACAAGACGAATTTCAGATAAGTTTTTTCTCTTCGCTAACATATTTAATCTCAATATTATTAATAACCTCTAGTATTGGTTAATTGCTTTTAACGTTAGTTAATAATTGATTGGAGTATTGGTTTAAATAAAAATATAAGTGAAATAGAATAAATAAGCCCAGGTAGGCCAACCACGTGGGGTCTTCTTTTGTAAAGTGCCGTAGCCATCTTGTTTTTCTTTGTGTAATTAATACAGGCATCTTTCATCGTTGAGACGCGCGTGAACAAAATTAAAGTTAATTCAAATTTACTAGCTTAGTAGTAGGACTAGTCAGCTTTTAACTATTGATATCTAAACATAATTTAAAATTTATATATTAAAAAAAATATTAATAACTTGTCTTGTGTTAATTTAGCATAGATAGAGCATAAATACTAATTGTAAGTCATCAGTGATAGGTATAAAATAAAGATAGAGTAATTAGCCAATATTTAAAAAAAAAAAAAAAAAAAGAGAGAAAGAAGTGCAGCCAGCTTATAATGCCAAGGGAAATAATCTACTAATTATTTTTTAAATTGTTTTATTTTTAGTAAAATAAATAGGCCTAGTCATAATTTATCTTAATTTGTGTTATTTAGCATTAGACAGAGTGAACCAGAGGATAAATCACAATGCCACCAATGCTCAGGTCGCAATCCGGAGAGGGAAAAGCGTGGGTCAAACCAGCTGAAAAGGGTAGAACACCAAACCCGACAGAAAAGAACAGGATCACTAGCCCTATAGTCAGAAACACAGAAATTGGACCCAAAATAGAAACAATAAAGGAAAATCTGAAAGGAGGCGCAATTAAAACTGCAGTAAGCAGAAACAACAAAAACGAAGACGCAGGAACCCGGACAGCAAACAAACAGACAGGACACAGGAAAGAAGACAATCACGAGACCCCAAGCAAAAAAAGTCAGGAAACCAGAGGAGGAGAAAACAAAGAAACCAAAAAGAGAATCAAAATAACTCAGATAGCTGGAACAGAAGCCACACTGAGATCTCTCCCGGATGACAAAATCCTGGTCATTCTAGAAGCAATAATAGGAAAAAAAATATATTGACAAAGTGCAAAGACATGGAAATGGAGTAACAATCACTGTAAACAACACAGAAAAAGGCAAGGCACTGTTACATGAATTAAAAAGTAACCCAAAAGAAGCACAACTCGCACATGGGATAAAGGTAAAGATTGAATTGATCAAGGAAATTAGAAGATTCGTCATCAAAGGGGTCGACTCAAACCTAACAGAAGAGGAGATCCACACTAACATAACGAAAGAAAACCCACAAACAGAGATAGAAAAAGTAGAAAGAATCAAAACCAAAGAGCAAAAGAATACGACAGTGGTAGTGATAAGTGTAAAGGGCACAGAAATACCCAAGCAAGTCAAACTCCACCAGAGAGCCAAAATGACAGAGGTATTCATACCTAGCATTATACAATGCACAAACTGTCAAGGCTTTAGCCATACCCAACATGTGTGTAAAAGAGCGACACGGTGTAGTTTCTGTGCGGGAGCACACAGACATGTGGACTGTCCAATGGCTAAGGAGGACAAAGATTATAAACGAGAAAACAAAAACAGAAAATGTGCAAACTGCCAGGGTAACCACAGTGCCAGGTATCAGGGATGCCCAGTCTATCAAGAGACAAAACACATATTAAAAGAATCACTAGAAACAAGCAAACCATTCTGGCAAATAAAAGAAAGACAGAAAACCAACAACCATCTCCAAAACTCTCAAGAAAATATCATTAAGAAACAAATAAAACAAATAACCAGTGAAATGAAAGACATAAAGGAAAAAATCCAGAAAGATGATAAAATCAAAACACCCATAAACAGTAAAGAAGATGACAACACAGAAGAAACGGAACATATCCTCATCCAAGCCAGACAGGTACTAGAAGAAATGAAAACAGCACAAAAGGAAATAGAGAGAGACCTCAAAAAAATAGCAGAGATAAAAGAAGCTAATGAAGAAATCCTAAAAAAAATAGAGAGAGAAAGAGCTAGGCCTATAGAAAATATGGAAAAAAAATTTAAGGAAACAGTGGAACTACACCTACCATACCTCGCAGAAAGAGTTCAGAGTATAATGGTTACTTGGAATGATGAGTTTGTAGAGAACATAAGAGGTAAAGTGCAAAACCAAAAAAAGCAGATCCCTTATCAAAAAACCTAATAAAAACAATAAAATAACTAAGCTAACCATACTAAATGGGGACCAAAGACTCTAGAGCTATCAAAGTAGTCCAGTGGAACTGTAGGGGTGCCAGGAAGAACTTGATGTCTCTTATGGGACAGTATAAGGAGGCAAAACCCATCTTTGCAATACAAGAAACCCTCCTGAACCCCAAACAAAAACTGAACTACCAAGGGTATATAACACTTAGAAATGATAGACCTGAGGAAAGAGGAGGGGGCGTGGCCTTTTTAATACATGAAGACTACAAAATATTAAATTGGGAACAATTCAACACAGAAAATATTGAAGGAATAAGTATAACATTAGACAGTGAGCCAGATAACTTAAAAATAATAAACATTTATAGCCCCAAGGGTAATATAACCGATAGGGACATTGCCACTATTAACACACAAATAGACCAAAGAACATTATTGGTAGGTGACTTTAATGCACACCATGAGGCATGGGGTAACAACAGTAATGATCCAGCAGGAAAAAGACTGTTGGACTACATTGAAAGTGCTGAGCTAATCATACTAAATGATGGCTCAGTGACAAGGGTTAACCCATGCAACAGTGGAGGAGATACAGCAATAGACATAAGTATTATAACACCAAACCTAGCCTCTACTAAATGGGAAGTACTGAATGACTCCAGCTCAGACCACTTACCCATAGAAATAAACCTAAACGACAAATATAGAACTAGTCCAAAAAGCTCGAAACCCACATTCAACCTAAAAAAGGCAAATTGGGAGTCCTTCCAATTAGAGCTAGGTAAACTAAGCATAGAACAAATTGAATCTAACAGTATAGATATATTTGCAGAAAAACTAACAAATGAGATTTTAAAAATAGCAATAAAATATATACCAAACAGGAATATGCCTGAGCACTTAAAACCAACACAAAAAGGTAAAAATAGGAAAAGAAACAAAGATAAAAATCCAGTACCATGGTGGACAGACAGATGTTCAGAACAACTGAAATTGAGGGAGAGGGCCCTTACAAAGTATAGAAAAGCCAAAACTGAAGAGAATTACACAAACTATAAAAAAAAATAAGAAATGAAACAAATAAAATAATATTCAGAGCTAAAGAAAAGAGTTGGAGAAAATTTTGTCAAACATTAAACCATAGGTCCCAAATAACTACAGTTTGGAGAAAACTAAAAGCAATTAAAGGAGGAAACAGCAAGAAATTTAAAATCCCAACAATTAAAATACCAGAGAGAGCTGAAACAGATAGAGAAAAAGCCAACATACTAGCTAAATACTTTTATCAGGTTAGTTCAATAGACAGTCTAGATAAGGCAGAAATAAATAGACGAAAAACACTGCTAGAAAAATTAAAAGAAGAAAATATGGAAACCACACAGGATGCTAAGTATTTAAATGCAGATATTACAGTAGATGAAATAGAAAGAGCTTTAGCAGAAAAAAACCAATACTACCTCTGGGGAAGACATTCTGAGCTATGAAATCCTCAAAAAGGTACCAAATACAACTCTAAGAGTGATTGCATCCCTCTACAACAAAATCTGGCACACGGGAAAAATACCATGTTCATGGAAGACAGCAGTAGTCATCCCCATACTAAAGCCAGATAAGGAAGCACATGATGTCAGCTCATACAGGCCAATATCGTTAACATCACATCTAGGAAAAATTCTAGAAACAATAGTCAACAGCAGACTAAAATTTCATCTCGAAAAGCATAATTTGTACAGTCCAACCCAGGCAGGCTTTAGAAGCCAACATAGTACAATAGAGCAACTGCTGAGGCTGGAACATGATGTTAAAACAGGCTTCAAAAGGAATGAAAAGACAGTAGCTATATTCCTTGATGTAGCAAGAGCATATGATGAGTGTTGGAGGGAGGGTGCACTACATAAAATCAGGAAACTAGGTATAGTAGGCAGAACCTACAATTACCTAGAAAACTTCCTGCAGGATAGATACTTCATGGTACAAATAAACAATGATAGATCTGAGGTATATGAGCAACAGAATGGAATTCCCCAGGGATCAGTAATATCACCATCAATTTTTACGATTATGGTCAACGACCTAGGCGACGAGTTTAAGGACTTAAAAAACAACCTATCTCAGTTTGCAGATGATGCTGCGCTATGGAGAACGGGAAGAAATCTCCCATTCCTCTATAAAACAGTACAAAAACAAATAGATAAAGTATCTGACTGGATGAACAAGTGGGGATTTAATCTAAACGTTAAAAAAACCATAGGAATGATTTTCAGTAGAGGGCGTGTAATTAAAAACAATATAATTGACATAAGCATTAATAAGCAAAAAGTATGCACAGCAAAATCAACTAGATTTCTTGGCATGGTACTAGACCAGCAACTAAACTGGAACAAACACATAGACCTTTTAGTGCAAAGCAGTAGAGGACTTATTAATATGCTAAGATATATGAAAGGAAGTGGTTGGGGCGCCTGCAATAAGACAATGTTAACATTCTATAAATCATTTATTAGAGGCAAACTTGACTATGCCAGTGTTGTCTATGCATCAGCCGCCCCAAGCAATAAGAAGAAACTAGACACAGTCCAAAACCAGGCACTGTCAATAATAGCAGGTGCCTCAAAGGGAACATCAGCAGAAGCACTAGAAGTAGCGCTAGGCATTATACCCCTGGAGCTAAGGAGAAAAGAACTGAGATTCAGCTACTGGGCAAGAGTGGCAAAAGATCCAACTCACCCGGCACATAAAACCTTTGATAGGGGTAACCAGTACATAGGCCACATTCCATTAAACCATAATAGATACCCGTCAGGGTGGAAAACAATGGATGAAGTGGATCAATACCCAGACCTGTTTAATGCGATAAACAGTAGTGCTCTGTATAAAGCAAAGATCCCACCATGGGAATTAAAAGTGCCAGAAACTGACTCCCACTTATCAAAGATCATAAATAAATCTAACGACATAATCTGAGCAAAAAGTAAAACACTAGAGTACATAGAACGGTATACAAATAATAGCCTAACTATATATACAGATGGGTCCAAAGATGAAGAAGGACAATTAGGAGCAGGAATAGCAATACCAAAATTAAAAATTTATAAAAGATACAAAGTAACAAGTAATACATCTATCTTTACAGCAGAATTAGTGGCAATCCTAAAAGCTTTAGAAATAGCTGCAGAAAATCCACCAAAAAAAGTAACCATTCTCACAGATTCCCTATCATCAGTACTAGCAATCAGAAACAGAACAGAAGGCAGCAGGCCAGACATTATAGAGGAAATACTACAGGTTAATACATATCTACAAAATATAGGATGCAGTGCAACACTAACATGGATACCATCACATGTGGGGATAGCAGGAAATGAGCTAGCAGACAAAGAAGCCAAAGGGGGGAGAACTAGCCATAACCAAATTGAAGTAGGCTTAGGGAAGTTTGAAATTAAGAGCTTAATTGCTCAAAAAATAACTAAAGAATGGATAACAGCATGGGACCTAAGTAAAAAAGCAAGACACTCATATAAAATCCTTAAAAAACCAAGCAAAAAATGTCAAATAAAAGATGAACTAAAAATACCAATTAATAAAAAATTGCTGAGACTCAAGCTGGGAACTGGATATTTCATGATAGAGGAACCCACATGTGAAGAGTGTCAAGAACCAAACACAATTAGACACTTTCTAGTGGACTGCAAAAAATATGACCAACAGAGGCAAAACATTAAGACATACTGTAGTAACCACAAGGTAGAAATGAGTGTAGAAAATCTCATAGGCACAAAGAGCCCTTCAGAAATGCAAAAGTTAATAAAACACTATATTACAAAAACTAAAGCTAACATATAAAAATCAAATAAGGAATTGAACCAGTAGTCCAAACTGGTGAAAGACTCGCCCCAGAAACATACAGATTAACCAAATAAACCATCCAGTAAAAATCAAAAACATACTAACTTAGAAAATAGCATATATTGGAATTTTTAAAAAAAACCATGTTGAACAATAACTACAAAAGGAAAAATTCCGACTAGAGATAATATAATATAAAACAAATACAAACAAAAACATATTACAATAAAAGAAACACGTCCTGATATAACCAACAAATCCATGTACATGGTAGGTGGTTGAAAGGGGCGTGCTACAAAATGAAGTAGCAAACACATTAAAAAAAAAAAAAAAAAAAAAAAAGTGAAGGAAAACACACGAACTGAAAGAACGCAGAGGACAAAAGGAGAGAGCTTGCACGTATTCCTTCACCATTGAGTATTTGTGCTGGCCTGCCTTTGCCAGAAGTAGTCCTGTTAGTATTTCTGAAAAAGACCAGAGGGTGAGTAGGGCTACTGTACCTATTTTGTTGATGCATAAATAATGTAAATATGTCACTTCATTGAACACTCATGCTGTGAAACGATCCTGAACTATCCTTGTCCTGTTTTAATAATGTGTTTATATGAATGTATCCTGCTCTATGATTATTCTATCAGGTTATATCATTGCTTATAACTTCAACATAGCACTATGTAACGATGGGCAACAGTTCAGTAGCCATTGTTATGAACGTAATAATCTGACTGACAGCCAATGGTTCTCAAGGTTGAGACCAGGAACACACTCATATAGAAGAAATGTTCAAGTAGCAACCATGTAAATAAGTGGTTCTTAAGCCCTGGCCGCAAGGACACCCCTACTGATTTATGGCAGCATGGGAGACTATATCCCAGTGGTTCTCAACCCATTGGTACCAATGACCCCCAAATTGATTTGACTGCTCTATGGGCACAAAGTAGGCCAGGGGTTCTCAAACTTTGATAACCATAAGCAATATATGTCAGAATAATTCTGCTTGGATGGAAAGATAGCAGATGGAAGAATGGACTATGTAACATAATGTGATGTAAATGAATGATGTAATATATGTACTGTAATCATATCATTTGAATTTGTTGTTGGCAAGTAGACATCTGTACAACTAACAATGTAACCAGAAACACATGTGCGCATTCATACACATGCATTACTGATGACACGGAACAACAATACATTAGGCGAGGGGAACTCTTGGAAAGAGGCTAGCCACAGTCTTTGTGTTGTTTTCAGGTTTCGGTCGTACATATAGACATAAGCCAGAAGTGAGAACCCAAGTGTTATCCTGCATAGCGACACGGAGCACTACCGCTGGTCTACCTGGTTGTGCTGGTATCCCTACTACATGGGAAGATCAGCCGAGTCTATACAGTCGTGTGGAGCTCACCAACATTGTCAACCATCATTTAAGGAGCACTCAGTTAAGTGCAGAAACAGATGAACATTCGATCAATTTATATGTGAAGAGTCAAGTCATATGAAGAAAAAGACTGGTTAACGTTTTTTGTCAGAAAAGCAGAGACACTGTAATTCAGTAAAGTAAAATAATATCACTGTGATTTCTCTGGATATTGTGTAAATATAAAATTCCTATTCATATAGCATTTCTATCTATTCCAAGAACAGAAGATAAGATAATCATTATAAATAAATTGATTTTAATTGTACTTGAATTTTGTTAATTTCATAAAGTTACTATTGAGTTCAATTTGAATTTCATTGTTATTTAAAGCATAAGATAGTTATTACGAGAAGACACACTAGGCTCTTGATCTTCTTATTACCACCGGACCAGGGGTCTTTACTGTCTGACTATCATTTGTGCTATTATTCACCAGTGCTCATTTCTGAGACTGGGGTATATCGTGGAGTTCATTATTCTTTGTTGAACTATCATCAACTGTCATCAAGACAACAACCACTATCATACCATCTCGTTACAAAGACCAAAAAGATAGTTGTAAGAGGGGCCGACAACAATTGGTCTACACAAGAAGTCCACAGCCGCCTGCAAACAGAAAACAAGAATATCAAAATAACACAGGTTGAAAGACTGAAAACATGGGACAAGAAGGACAAAAACCTAGTTATCCTAACTATTGAAGGGACTTCAAGACCAAGTCAACTAAACCTAGACGATAGATGTCGAAAAACAGAAGAGTACATCCCTCCTGTTATGCAGTGCTCAAACTGCCAGTAATTTTAGCATACTAAGAAAACTTGCAGGAGAGAGACAGTTTGTCGGTACTGTGCAGGAAGTCACTCTTACAATGAATGTCCTCACTCAAAAAAAAGATAACAACTATAAACTGAGAAACTCCAACAGAACCTGTGCAAACTGTCTCGGGAACCACGGGGCAAGATACCGTGGCTGTCCGATCTTCTATGAGACAAAGGCCATACTGAAGGAATCTGTAACCAAAAACATCTCCTTCAGAGAAGCAAGAAACCGAGTGAATTCAGGCGGCACAGTCAAACAGGAACAGCGCACAAGAACCCAACTAATAAAACTTACCACAGAGGTGCGAGACATAAAACTAAAACTCAAAGTCGAGAAGAACATATAGCACAACGAAGACACAGATACCATAAGAGACGAAACAATAGGAGCCTTACAGAGCGCCCAGGCAATGTTACAGGACATGAAATCCATTCAACACCAAATAGAAGTCGACATCGCTAAACTCGCAGAGCTAAAGGAAGAGAACGCAGAAGTTCTTAAAAGAATTGAAACAGAGAGAAGGATCATCGAGGATATCGTAACAAAAAGCAATCAAGGAAGAGAAAGAAGCATAGAAACTAAAGAAAAAATAATTACCGACACCGTAGAGGAACGTCTACCAAAAATCAATCAAGGAAGAGAAAGAAGCAAAGAGGCGGAAGACAAAATAATTACCGAAACCCTAAAGGAACTCCTACCAAATATAACAAAGACAGTCATGATCAACACACAGCCGAAAAAGACAACGAGTAGGGACCTAACAGGCAGCTAGTGGTCCTTTTCAGGACCAGTCATTTCCAGGACTAGGAACATGTTACCAGCGAAGACGTTAACACCCTATATACCCCAATATAACCGTTTTTAACCCTTCAAAGATTGAACAGGGTATAACAGCAAAATAACAGACGGAAGGAAATTACAGAATTAAACACTAACATTCACAATATAAAAGTAGCTCATCGTTTGTGGTGATCAAGAGTTATGGGACATGTCAAGTCAGGTCACGTGTAATATTAGTTACATCAGTCACGTGGTCCATTATTACGAAAGATATGAGACAATTTCTCAACAAAGTTTAATAATTTTCTTTTTGTCTAATTTATAATTTCCATTTTTTAATGTTTTGATATTCATGTTTATTATTTCTGTTATTATGTCTTTTACGTATATCTTTTCTTGTCTAACACAAATAAAATGGTTTCACTGTGGTATCAACACAAATGCTGACATACAGGTTCTGCAAAAGTATTAACACATGTACACACTCACGCACACATCAGTTAATAAAAAAAAATGGTTGAAAGCTTACATCAAACGATACTGCGAGCAGCCACTGAGTCTATTAGCAGAGAGGCAAGACAGAATTACAAACCATGTTTAACTGAAGAACTACAAAAGCTTGATGGTGAACTAAACAACAGAGAGAGAAGATACAGCAGAAGACATTCACAAATACTGGTCACGTGCGAAATCAGATTTCTTTACGCCTAGCCACAAATTTGTAAGGGGAGGTAGCATTTTATTTTCTTTGCAAGGGCAACAACACAATTAAAAAAGCAAAGTATAAATTAAATAAAGCTTTTACTTTTTTGCATTAAATATATTCAGCTAATTTATCAAATAATATACGACAAATAGAGTGCATTAAGAAAGTTATATAGTTGTTAAATTTGATAATATGTAAATGTCTTTTATATTTTTTTATCAATATATTTTTAAAAACATTTTGCTCGATACAAGGTTTAAAGAAGCGAATATTTATATGGTCTGTCACTCTCAATGCCAGTCTGTTTTGTATAAAAAGTCGTCGCCGCTTAAGAATGCACTTTCTCAATTCATGAACACAAAGTATTTAAGGACGATCCGGACAAAATAAAGCTTTAAAACTACAGACCAATATCACTCCTCAACACCGACTATAAAATTTTAGCCAAAACCCTGACAAACTAACTCAAACCGTTCATGGCTACACTCATACACGAAGACCAACTGTGTAGTGTCCAGCATAGGAACATTCATCAGCATGCACACTTCATAAGAGACATCATCACCTACACACATCAGAAGGATTGCCAGTGGTCAATCCTATCGCTAGACCAGGAAAAAGCCTTTGACAGAATATCCCACTCATACCTTCGTAAAACTTTACTACACTGCAACATTGGTGAATACTTTAGAAAGTGGATTGAAATTATATACACAAAACCCGAAAGCAATGTTTTGGTAAATCATTCATTTACTGGGGCCTTTGGGCTGACAAGATGTGTTAGGCAAGGATGTCCTCTTTTTCCTCTACTCTATGTACTCGCTCTAGAACCACTGCTAGAGAAAATTAGACAAGACAGTAACATCAGAGGCACTTTTATTCAAGGTAAAGGGGAACAAAAGTTGCTTGCCTACGCAGACGATACTACCTTCTTTCCCCCCAATGATAGGTCTATACAAAATATTCTAGACACTTTCACGCTTTTTGGTAAAGGTAGTGGGTCAAAATTAAACGTCCAAAAGTCTACAATTATGGGTATAGGCAGATGGAAAAACAAAGCAGATCTTTGATTTAACGTCAACAACAAACATGAAACTGTACGGTTATATAGTTCCCATCTCACCCGAACTGCACAAGAAGTCACATGGCAGAACTTAGTCGCATATACCACAAGACACGCTTCACCGCTACAAATACAAAAATACAACCATTTTTTCCAGAAGTGCAATAGTGAACTGTTTTATTATTCCAAAAATAATTTACATTGCTACAGTCTTTGACCCTCCACAACATACGGTGACAGAGATAAACAAGGAGATTAGGCGTTTTGTTTTTGGGCACACTTTATTTAGCATTAAACATCAAACACTCATGCAAGAGAAAAGATTCGGGGGAGTTGCCCTCCAGGATGTAGGGACAAAAATAAAGGCACTTCGAATCAGACATGTAGGAAATATAATAAGAGACCCAGAACGACACACATTAGCTCATTACTACGTAGGGCTTAGACTTGCTAGACTGAGGCCACTAAAGAACAATGTCCCACACCATTACGGCACACTACCACACTTTTACAGGACATGCATGCAAGCCATCAGAGGACACGAAATTTTAATTAACCAGAAAACAAACAAAATTTACAAACACTTAGTCAGGTTACAAGCACCACCTTTACACCTAAGAATTAAAAGAGGCTACAATTACTTTATAACAGATTACACTGAGATTTTCACCGATCTTCACAACAAAATCATCGCACAAAAGCCAGAGAAGTCACATATAGACTTTTATATAACATGACACCAAACACAGAAAGAGCAGCACACAGATTAAAACGAAAATCACGATGCAAGATGTGCCAGGCAAATGTACAAGAAAGTGAGGAACACATTTTCTATAAATGTAGTACAATTATACCAGCACAGAGAATCTTACAAGACATACTGGACACACATACGAAAAAAACAGACATTTTCAAAGCGATTATGCTTAATTCAATTCCCAAGACACTACCGGACATCCATTTTAATTTAATACTTTTACTCTCGGAATTTCGTTTTTTAATTTGGAAATGTCGCATTCAATCAGTATTTGAGTACAAAATTATCCGCCCAGCCTTTCTCTTAAATTTGTTCCTCCAGCGCGTGACGCTTATTTTAAAACCTGTCCACTATCCCCAGCTACCTGTACCTCGACCTGCCAAATATTTTTAAATCCAAGCCTTTAGTTTATACGAACGTCACTTTCCTATAACCTCCCCCTTCCCCCACGCCCCACCTCACTGCCAATTACGTGTTATTCCATCACCTGTGTTTTTTTTCTACCTTCCCCACTCCCTTTAACACATATCTTCATCCTCCCTCCTCCTTCCCTACACACACAACGTTAGAGTTGAGGGACTCGATCACCCAATATTTTTATCTTAAGTACATGTGAGAGAGTGTGTGCAAGTTAAAAAATTTTCATCCTCCCTTTTGTCATGCCCGCAGAGAGAAGCCTGCCTTTAAATTATTATTATTTTATTTTCTATGTATCTATTATCTTTATTACTATTGTTATTGTCATTATTATGTTTAAATTTTAATGCATATGTACCTGTGTAGTCTATTTATTTTGTATTTATTTACTATTATTATTTTGATTAAGACGGATGATGCAAAAGTAAGAGTTTTTATAGGACAATTTTGCTCAAGTCAGCAGCAGACCGTGTGGTCTTCGGTCGGAGGAAAAAAAAAACTGAGTTAGGGAATGTAAAGAAACTTAAATGCTGACCCTGGTCGTTTCGCGCCAGTTTCTAAATCTGTTGAGCGCAGTGACACGTTGAAGATTTATGACCAACGGTATCCGACACCGTCAATTATGGGGACCCGGACAGTCACAAATGTCAGCATTGAAAGTCGTCAATAGCAGCTGTTGAAATAGCGGCAAGTGTGTATGTGAGTGTGTGTTTGAGATCGATTGCATTTTATTTTCCATTGGGAATATTTTACAAACTGGGACAATCCTATTCTTTAACATTTTTGAGGCCAAATTTAATTTTGCTCTATTTCATCTTGAGAGATCGAATAAACAAGCCCAATAACAAACAAACAAACAAACAAACAAACAAACAAAATAATAATTTACTAAAGATTTCCGTGGGGAAGAGCAATATAATGTGTCTATAAACTATTTTTCAAGCCCTACTTTATAGGGCATACATTGCAATGAAAGTGTGGTACCATTATGTATATTTGTGTACGTTAACATTAGTGTTTTTACCAGTAATCTCTGCACTATCGCTTCTCGGCATTTTGATATGTCAAATAAAATTATAATCTCCCCCCAAAAAAACCGACTAGGTTGAACGGGACGCGCCTCGCCAAAACGAGGCAAAATTTTATTAAAAAAAAAAAAAGCAGACAGTGTGGACTTCGGTTAGAATGACCTGGTTGTCCACAATGGAAAAAAAGAACAAAAAGGAACTTAAGCTTGACCTTTTAAACTACTTCTGTATTCACGGGAAGTCATGTTGACCACATTTCTGGACGCCGTTGAAGTGTCAAGGTCTGCATTGTCCACTGGTCCCTGAGTGTGTTTGTGGGAGGTCTTTGACGCGGTTTTTGTACTGCAAATGCTCTTAAATTCAGGGGGAGAATCGCACAGCATGGTTTAACTTTACTTTTTGATTATGAATGTACATATCACATGAAGTGTCAAGGTCTGCATTGTCCACTGGTCCCTGAGTGTGTTTGTGGGAGGTCTTTGACGCGGTTTTTGTACTGCAAATGCTCTTAAATTCAGGGGGAGAATCGCACAGCATGGCTTAACTTGACTTTTTGATTATGAATGTACATATCACACGTTGGTTGTTTTTATTGTTATGCTAATGAGAGTAGACTTTTGGTAGAAGTGTGTGTCTACGAGTGTATATGACTTTTATCTGTATTTCAATTTGACCTTGTATTTTAATAATGCACATGATGTTTGTAATATTACTAAAAAAAGCAATTTTACACACAAACACACACACGCACGCACGCACGCACGCACGCACGCACGCACGCACGCACACACACACACACCTTCACACCTACACACACACACTCACAGGGCGCGAATGCCATGTAGTACTATTAAGTCAATAACAATCACACACACCTAAGCACATGTAGGAGTCAGGAAAAGTTGTAACTCCAAATAACGTTCTACACTGTTTATTAACTATAAAGTCACGAAGACATCATAAACGGCACACTGTCGCAGGTTACAGTTCACGAGCAAATTATGATACATCAAGTACGCACCAATCCGTAGGTAATTGAGTGTATAATCCAATAGTATATAATCATCAAAACAGTTCATAACAGATCATCCGTCATCAGTACAGGTACACAAATTTCCATTCACAAAAAGACTGCAGAGCACAGTCGCTCATAATCATAAACTTCGTGGCCAAATTTTCCATACAATAAAGGGAACTGCATATGTCGCAGTTTTTAATAATACATATGTAAATAGTCTGAATCAACATACTCTGAGGCCTGAAACAGTACATCTCATGGGAGAAAGAACATTCCCTTTTAACAATCTGTCGAACTTTAAAAAATATCCCTCATCGAAGATATGAATATATAATGGCCTACAATCCATGGCATGAAAGTCTTCAATAACGTACGTTCTGCAGTATATAAATAAGCCGCATATCCATGGCTTTAGGAAATACACTAGGAAGTATCAAATATCCCTTTCACACCAAAAATATCTTATTCCGGGACACACTGACGAAAAATGGTCAAACATCCATCTTCGGAGCTCTGCCCGTATCAATAAAAGCCAAAAAATTCCCCCGCTAAAAAAACAGCTCAGTACCAAATCATCCCAGCGTGAATTCGCAGCTGAGATGTGAGTAGCGTTCACCCGCCTTCTACCATTTTCTGTATCTCGAACATTCGAGCAAATTCCCTACCATATTTTTGAAAAACAAACTAACAGCTAGGCGGCTTACAAGCGTGATAACCAAAAATCCGACCTGTACATACAAGTCTTTTACCGCTTAACTCCCCTTAATAAAAATATGACTTAACATATATATGTATATATATGTATGTGTGGATGTATATGTGTGTGTATGTGTATGTATATATATATATATGTATGTGTGTGTGTGTGTGTGTGTGTAGGATCGTTAAAAAATTTGCCACACACACACACACACACACACACAGTGCTGAATGTGAGGTACTCCATCACCCAATATTTTTTTTTAATCTTAAGCACACGTGTGAGAGTGTGTGTATGTTACAAGTTTTCATCTCTTTTTTTGTCATGTCCGCAGAGAGAACCCTACTTTAAATTATTATAACTAAAATTATTATTTTAAAAAAAAGAACTCACTTTACGCCCCAAAAGGGGTTTAAAAAAAAAAAAAATTTTTAGTATATGAGAAAGGGGACATCACTGCCTAACAGATCTTGTGTCAGCTTGAAAGCCCCAGTAAATGAATGTTTTACAACAACAACAAAATCAAAAAAATGTACTGCTGGAAAAACAAAGATATATATATATATATCACTATAAAAAAGAGTGCGCTTTAAAGTTTTCAAGAACGATGGTGTGTAAATTCTTTATACTTCCCCCTCTCCCCTTTCTTTCTTTTTAATCAATGGTATCATCACAAATAAATGTGCAATGTACATAGTGCAAGAAAGAGTGTGTAAATAAGTGTGTGCGAGGGAGTGAAAGGGTTTTCTAAGCAGCTGCTCATTGTATTTTCATTGAAACTTCTTTATTGAAATATGTAAAATGAACATGTTTGTAAATTCAAACTGAATACGAATAAAGATTTTTTTTAAAAATGTATTTTAAAAAAATACAAAAAACAAAAGCCACCCTATACAAATATGTTTACGACTAATGCTCCTTATTAAAACGCACGGACATAAAAATTACTAAGACGAAGGAACAGTCGTTATTGATAAACACAACCTGAAACTTGTTTATGTTTGGATGTTATTGTTATTGTTACTCAAAATCGACAGGGAAAACCCCTAGGTACTTAGTCTCCCTCAGCCAACATGGACAAGTATGTCTGCTAATGAGCTACGAAAAGGGGGGGGGGGGGTCCTCTGAAGAGAGGAAGATAGAATAGGATATTGATTTCCCCTTGCCAATATGGCGACTTAACTTTTGACGTTAGTGATTCTTTTACATGTTTTTTTTTTAGAATCCAGTCAGACAGTGAGACCACTCTGCTGCCTTGCAGGTAGGCTGGGGACAGTCAAAGGCTAAGGTAGGCAACCCGACATAAATGCCCGTTGAAATCGGATGTACTGGGCCACCGGCCTAACGAAACAGTACAACGTACGCCGCTCCATGATGACGTCATTACATCGAAAGCAAATTGTCAATAACTCCGTAGCGTTCCGCTGGGCTACACAGAGGCAAAAGGCTAGAATTGCTGACAAAGCTCACAAAACACTCAGCATTCTATTCTGCAGTGGAATGCGGAAGGAGTTCGCAACAAAAAAGTTCCTTTAACAAACCGTCTATACGCAGAAGATATAGATGTTGCATGCATTCAAGAGACTCACCTCAACAACAACAACCAAAGATTTTCAGTTAGAGGATACCAGGCCTTCCGATTCGACCGAGAAGGACACAAAGGAGGTGTTCTGATACTCACACGAAATTCTCTACCAAGCAGCGAAGTTTCCGTGAACCTCAGCAATCAGTCTGAAATAATTGGGGTGGACATAACAACCAATGAAACGTGCATCCGTATTTACAATCTGTATGGCCCACCAAACAAGGATCTGTCACTTTCCTCCATGGAAATAAAGGATTCAAACTGCGTAGTGGTAGGAGATTTCAATAGCCATTCTAAAAGATGAAGATACCCAGATACAGACAACAGAGGAGACGAAGTGGATGACTGGGAGATAGATACAAATCTTCACCTAATCAACAGTCCCGATGATAACCCCAGTTTTTACTCCAGAAGATGGCACACTACTTCCACTCCAGATCTAGCCTTTTCTACAGGGGATATCAGACACAAAATAGACAGACATGTGCTTGATCACCTAGCAGGTAGTGACCATAAACCAATAAAGCTGGTCATTTTTTTTTTTTTTTTTTTTTTTTTTTTTTTTTTTTGCGTTCGCCCGCTAATACTCGAGGCGAAATCTCAGGTTATTATTTTTTTATGTCTAACCTGACATTGATTTTACGTGAGTATCCCTTTATTTCTTGTACAGAGACAGGTGTCCCTCGCCATTCAGGCAAATACTCGCCGATTTCGGAGGTACCCATTGCAGCTGGGTCGGCCCAGGAGCCGCCAGTCCCTGGTCGACGACACTCCTTCAAATGTCCTCGCCAGGTCTCGAGTTAATCCAGTCCAAATCCCGGTCGACGAAAAATCCTCAAATGCCGTCGCCCGGGTTTGATCCTGTATCACCCGGTCGCCAGAGCGGTGTTGTAACCACTACGCTAGCGCGGCTCCAGCTGGTCATAAATATGGAATTTGTTCAGCAGGAAGAAAAACTACTTCCTCGATGGAACTACAAACGAGCTGACTGGGACAAGTTTTCAATGTTGTCAGACAGGTTTTGTGAAACCATTAACACACGGCACGGCAATATGAAAACGATGGTCGAAAGCCTAAACAGAGCCATACTACAAGCAGCCACTGATTCCATTCCCAAAGGGGCAAGACACAATTACAAACCTTACTGGACTGAAGAACTTCAAAGGCTCGAAGATGAAGTCACAGAGGTCAGAAACACAGCAGAAAGAGAACAAACAACTGAAGCAAACATATTACTCAAAGCCACCACTGCAAAATACCGAAAAAATATTAAATAAAACAACAAGAGACTGCTGGAAAGAAAAAACAGAAAATCTAAACTTAGATAAAGACGGCAATAAGCTATGGAAACTGGTTAGAGCCTTGAACAACGAAGGATCTCATTACAAACAAATCGCACTCAAACACGGCGACAATATGCTGAAAGGTAAAAAAGCTGCAAATGCATTTATAGAATACTTTGCAAGCGCAAATCACATTGATGTCCCCGCTGACAGGAAGAAAATCGTCACAGATGAATTGTTGATTCATGACAACACACAGATTGCACCTGAAGAGCATATGATGACAAATTTGACAATGGCAGAAATGGAAGAGGCAATAAAGTCACTAAAGAAAAAGAAGTCACCTGGAAAAGATGGAATAACCAATGAAATGTTAATAGGTCTCGGCACAAGGGCAAAAATGAAGCTTCTGGCAGTACTGAACTACAGTTGGAAAAGAGGAATTGTCTCGCAGGCATGGAAAGAAGCTATACTGATACCTATACCAAAGAAAGACAAGGACCTGAAAGAACCAAATGGTTACAGACCGATCAGCCTACTAAGCTGTGTAGAAAAACTGATGGAGCGCATTGTCGTGAAATATTCTAATCCACATATATAAATTATCAAGTAAATATAAAGCCTAATAAATACATATAATAAAGAAAGGAAGAAGAATGGTAAAGAACAGTGCTGTCACAATGACAGTACTCGAAATCCCCTTTGTTTTATGCTTCGTCTGCAAATTGTAACGTTTCCACGTTAAATATAAGCCACTGCATAAATACAAGCGTTTCCACAACACATTAAAACGGGTATTGCATTTCTAAGAAAAACATTGAGAGGCACACTGCGTAATGACCTAAATTAATCCTAACATTAATTATACTACGTTACCAAAACGAACGAACAGATGGACTCAAATAGAAAGAAGGGAGGGCTGAAAATCAGGAACGCATGCAAAATTAAACACGCGTCTCGCTATTAATGCCACCCCAACAAGCGTAACGCGATACACAATTACTACTATCACGCGTGTAAGGCCACATGCACTAACTTTTTTTTCAGACGGACAGTGATAAAAACACTAACCTTCCCAGAGTTAGGTTTTAAAAAACCTGGAAAACGCTTATTAGAAAAGATAACATTAGATGGGTTTACGTTTGAAAACATTACAGTACCCAGACAGCACATCTTCGAAACAGGAGGTAGAAGAAATTGCATATTTTGAACGCAGCCACTTAGCTCTTTTAAATTTGTATATTTGGGTTCCTTAGGGCTTGATGACAAAGAATATGTTAAGTGTTATGCAAATAGTCTAGGAATTAACAAGTTATAGCCAAAATAAAATGATGGTGCTGTCAGACAACACCCAAAATCAGAATCGCTCAGTGGTAGATTTTTTAAACCACCATTGTACGGGAAATGGGCCACAAGTTACATTTGAACTGATTGGCTGGAATGATATGTAAGGCTAAACACGATTAGTCGGACTATAAATGCTATCCTTGGTTGTTAGGGGAGACGTAGGTAGGTAAAATTTTTTCAAACACTTGTCGAAACGTGGCTCCATTGGCCAGACTCGCTGATATAATCACTTAGGAGCGTTAGTTCGAGACCACTAGTTCAAATAAGCTTGATAAAGCAACAGTGCGTTGAAGCCAGCTCATATTTTTGCTAAATAAAAGCCTGGAACATAAGCAGATGGGAATTTGTGCCAGTATTTGTGCCAGAATTCATTGCTAGTCAACGTATCTGTGTTTATTTCCATGAATTGTGGGACCGTGGTCTTGATGGTATTGAGCAGCACCTGGTCAGAGCTTTGCTGAATCCAGAGTCGGACAGCATACTCCTTGGTCCATTTAGCTATCAGTGAGGGGTCTCCAGAGCCCAGGGGAGAAATCGAGCAGAGGAGTCTTTTCCTGCCGCCATCACGCAAGATAAGCTGATGTGGCCAGCTGAGCTCAACATTATGTACCCCCATCTTAAAATGACCTTGTAAAAATAACATTAAGAGGGGAATTTAATTGTTTTAATATCAGGAACTGAGAACATCTCCAATACTAGTTCCAATAAAGACAAACTATTGAAGTCATGATGACAAATACCAACAGAGCTTGAACAAAACAAAACCAGTATTATCTCATATTACTACTACACAACTGACACACATAGGATACTTTTAATAACATATGTCACTACAAGATTCATATTAATAAATTCTGTACATATAACTTGTAATTAAAATTGATTGTGACTCCTGGTTCCCTTTGTATTTGAATCAGGACACATATACATTCATGACAGCAATGAATACATATTGTTATTTGAAAAGTTATCAGTGACTCCTTTAAGATATCCTTGTAGAGTGTTTTATGTATGTGAGTGTCACAGTGTTGTCAAGTGTAGTGGAATAAATTAAATTGTTTATCTGTCTGTTGTTGTTTTGACTTACACTTCATCATACACATACCCTAGACATATAACGTAGTCATCACACTATTCCAGAATAATTCTGACTGAGGTATACATATGTGGCAGCAAGTAAGGTTATATATAATACACTACTCTTATTAGATATATATATACCTTCACAGCTGATCTCAGTCAGTACACTAAGTCCCCTATAAATATTTATAACATCCCACTTTACCACATATATTGGGGTCTCGCTCTTGGGATTTTGAATCTTTACCTATTAAAAAATATTGGGGGTAATTCACTTCAGGGAATATAAGAATTAAAAGGTATCCTTGGGTGGAATTAAATAAGGTTGAGCTCTCGGTGCCTGTGTTGTCCATTAGATATATATTTAGAGATTGAATTGTTGGTTAGACATTGTATAAATTTACCTGATAGACAATGGCGGACCTGGCCAAATTTCGATCTGCTGCTGTTCAGACTGCAAAAGAGTTAGGATTAGATGGGCAAGTTATGGTTGCCTATGTCACTACGGAATGTGACAAATTTATTGCACGCGAAGAAAGAAGGTTTGAAGCCGAAAGAAAGTTAGAGGCTGAAAAAGAAATTAAGAGGTTGCAGATTGAGGCTGAGGCTAAGAAATTGGAAGCAGAAGAAAGAAGATTGACTGCAGAAAGAGAAGACAAGAAATTAGCTGCAGAAAGGGAAGCAGAAGAAAGAAAATTAGCTGCAGAAAGGGAAGCAGAAGATAAAAGATTACAAAGGGAACATGAGTTACGACTAAGGGAGTTTGAGTTTCAAGGCCATGCTCCTGAAAATGGTGCCAGTCCCTTTGCCTCTGATGCCACTGCTAGCCAAGGAGCCTCAACCTCAGCTATGAATTTTCATTTAGATCATTTTGTTGAGAAAGACGATGATATAGAGAGCTATCTAAATAGGTATGAACTATTAGCTACCACATATGGGTTAGAGAGAGAAAGGTGGAGCTTAAAGTTATCTCAGGGACTTCGTGGGGCAGCTTATGAAGTTTTTGCAAAAATGAGCAGAGGTGATCAGGAAAATTATGACATGCTAAAGCAGGCTCTTTTGTTAAGATATGAAAAGAACGCATAATTTTATAGGAAAAAATTTAGGAATGCTAAACTACTGTCAGGTGAAACCTATCACCAGTTTTCTGCACGAATAGAGACATACTTGGAGAAATGGACTTCTCTGGGGAAAACCCAAGATCTTAAGGAAATGGTCCTTATAGAGCAATTAAGAGAGTCCATGGCTCCAGACCTGAGAAAGTTTCTCATGGAACAAGGTGCAGAGAGGCTGGGTGAGTTGCTAAATGTTGCTGAAAGGTATCAAGCAGCTCAAGCAGAGGTAACAGGTAATAAAAAGAAACAAGTGGATAACTTTAGGGCACCACAGAACTTTAATAAATTTGATCCTAGGGATCAAAACAAAGGTAAGCACCAATTTGATAGGCCACGGTATGAAAATAAAAATAAATTCCCACAATTCGATGAAAGGAAATATGATGAAAGAAAATCTTTCAACCAAGGGAAAAGGTGGTGTAAAAATTGTCAGATGGACAATCATGACACTGACCGTTGCAGAAGGAAACCTGTATATATGGCAACCCTTCAGGTCAGGTCGACCTCAAGACAGGAGGAGGATATTATGTTGGATACCACTCCAGAAGAGATGAGGAAGGCACAGGCTGGGGATAAAACACTCAAGCCTTGTTTCAGAAAATTGTCAACTTGTCATACAACTCCAGGCAAGGGAGATTTTTACATGAAAAACAAGTTGATGTATAGGAAGACTGGAGCTAGATCCAAAGGTCAGGGACAGCTGGTACTTCCTAAAAGATATAGGGCAGACTTAATAAGGAGCCTACATGTGAAACCAGATGGGGACCATGAGAAGATAGGTACCATCATTCAAAAGGTCGCTCACAATTATTATTGGCCCAAAGCAAGATGGGACATTGAGAATTTTGTAGAAAGGTGTAGCATAGCACATGAGGGAACACCCACAAGTGGGAACATTGATCAGGACCTGGACACGCCACGGGGCAAAATTAGGCCTGATAATAAAAGGAAAAATAGATTTGATAAAGTGGACCAAATGGAATGGGAAGCCCCTTTTCACGGACAAGCTTCACTTAACTGTTTTACAATGGCCACTATGCGGAGAGTGCAAAAAGATGTCTTACCCCAGGATAAGCCGAAAATCCCTCAATCGGACTTAAACAAACTGGAGGAAGAAGATGTAGAGAGGAAATCTCTCATCAAGAATTTTAAGTGGGGAGAAAGCCCCAAAAGAAAAATTGGTAGCGGTCGTTTTGTGAATGGTAATTCTGGGAGGAAAAATCATCACTATAGAGCTTCGAGTGGAAGAGACCATACCGGTGCATGGACAAATAGGTCCACACAATTAAAGGTCCACATGTAGCTTTGTTAAGAACGTGGACTGATGAAAAGGCAGAGGAAAACATTACATCTTCATACCAATATGTGAATGAGCTGACCACTCGTTTAAAAACTGGCTGGAAACTTGCCAATGAAAATTTGAAACAAGCCAGGAAGAAACATGCTGCCTATTATAACAGGAAGGCGAAAGACAGAAATTTGGCTGTGGGAGAGAAAGTACTGCTTCTTTTGCCCGGGAGTCAGAATAAGTTACAAATTGGATGGCAGGGTCCATATACAGTTCTAGAGAAGGTGTCTAGAACAAATTATAAGATAGATAAGAAGGGGAAAGAAAAAATCTATCATGTGAATCTCCTGAAGAAATATTTGGAAAGAGAACATCAGGAAGAGACACACTTGTTGACCTTGTCCATCGCCATGGAGATGAAAAAGGAACCACTTTCATCATTTGAATATCCATTACACCCCTGTGAGACAGCAGCACAGGTGAAAATCAGAACACATTTAACGAAAACTCAGAAAGAGAGAGTGCAACAGGTTCTAAATAATCATGCAGAGGTGTTAACAGACCGACCAGGGCATACAAACCTATTGGAATATGATATGAAACTGATAGACCCCACACCTGTCTGTATGAAACCATATTCGATTCCGTTTGCTAAGGAGAAAGCTTTGAAGGAAGAGATAGACTATCTGTTGAAGGAAGGAATTATTTCGCACAGTGAATCTTCGTATAGTTCCGGTGTTGTACTCTTAAGGAAGCCCTCTGGAGAACATAGACTCTGTATAGATTACAGGAGACTGAATGCTATTACAGAAGGACAGGTGGATCCATTGCCGGATACAAATCAGCTGGTTGCCAGACTAAATAAAGCTAAATATTTCTCAAAAGTGGATCTGAGTAAAGGATACTATCAGATTCCAGTAAAGCCTGAGGTTAGACCATACCTAGCTTTTAGTACCTCAGAAGGACACTATGAGTTTAATAGATTGCCATTTGGATTGAAGAATGCGCCTAGTGTCTTCTCTAGAATGATGAGAAAATTGTTGGATGTAAACATTTCGGAGGAACGTAATGAATCCCTGAGTTGCCTCTTTGATTGAGGATATTCCGAATGTTTCATACAGGATAATAAGAAGATTATGGGATCCACTACGAAAACTCTGCTATCACCAGGTATATGTTATCTCCTCATAACGTACATTTTGAGGGAAATATAATGTTCTCTGGACATGTCCTTGCGCAGACTCAGAGAAGAGAAATGGTGAATACGGGTTGCGAAGCAGCATTAAGACAAGCACTCACACTTGCGGCTGTTCAGTAACATAACCGAAATATATTATTGGTTGTAGAAGTCCGAGGCAGATTTCATGAGTAGTGCCTACTCTGAATGGACCCAACTACATAAAACCATGATAGCACCACAGCAGAGTAAAGTCAAGTTGACTTACATTTATCTATGTGTATATAGAATAAAGGACTGACATGGGATGTCTGTTTTAAGAGGGGAGGTGTCGTGAAATATTCTAATCCACATATATAAATTATCAAGTAAATATAAAGCCTAATAAATACATATAATAAAGAAAGGAAGAAGAATGGTAAAGAACAGTGCTGTCACAATGACAGTACTCGAAATCCCCTTTGTTTTATGCTTCGTCTGCAAATTGTAACGTTTCCACGTTAAATATAAGCCACTGCATAAATACAAGCGTTTCCACAACACATTAAAACGGGTATTGCATTTCTAAGAAAAACATTGAGAGGCACACTGCGTAATGACCTAAATTAATCCTAACATTAATTATACTACGTTACCAAAAACGAACGAACAGATGGACTCAAATAGAAAGAAGGGAGGGCTGAAAATCAGGAACGCATGCAAAATTAAACACGCGTCTCGCTATTAATGCCACCCCAACAAGCGTAACGCGATACACAATTACTACTATCACGCGTGTAAGGCCACATGCACTAACTTTTTTTTCAGACGGACAGTGATAAAAACACTAACCTTCCCAGAGTTAGGTTTTTTAAAACCTGGAAAACGCTTATTAGAAAAGATAACATTAGATGGGTTTACGTTTGAAAACATTACAGTACCCAGACAGCACATCTTCGAAACAGGAGGTAGAAGAAATTGCATATTTTGAACGCAGCCACTTAGCTCTTTTAAATTTGTATATTTGGGTTCCTTAGGGCTTGATGACAAAGAATATGTTAAGTGTTATGCAAATAGTCTAGGAATTAACAAGTTATAGCCAAAATAAAATGATGGTGCTGTCAGACAACACCCAAAATCAGAATCGCTCAGTGGTAGATTTTTTAAACCACCATTGTACGGGAAATGGGCCACAAGTTACATTTGAACTGATTGGCTGGAATGATATGTAAGGCTAAACACGATTAGTCGGACTATAAATGCTATCCTTGGTTGTTAGGGGAGACGTAGGAAGGTAAAATTTTTTCAAACACTTGTCGAAACGTGGCTCCATTGGCCAGACTCGCTGATATAATCACTTAGGAGCGTTAGTTCGAGACCACTAGTTCAAATAAGCTTGATAAAGCAACAGTGCGTTGAAGCCAGCTCATATTTTTGCTAAATAAAAGCCTGGAACATAAGCAGATGGGAATTTGTGCCAGTATTTGTACCACAATTCATTGCTAGTCAACGTATCTGTGTTTATTTCCATGAATTGTGGGACCGTGGTCTTGATGGTATTGAGCAGCACCTGGTCAGAGCTTTGCTGAATCCAGAGTCGGACAGCATACTCCTTGGTCCATTTAGCTATCAGTGAGGGGTCTCCAGAGCCCAGGGGAGAAATCGAGCAGAGGAGTCTTTTCCTGCCGCCATCACGCAAGATAAGCTGATGTGGCCAGCTGAGCTCAACATTATGTACCCCCATCTTAAAATGACCTTGTAAAAATAACATTAAGAGGGGAATTTAATTGTTTTAATATCAGGAACTGAGAACATCTCCAATACTAGTTCCAATAAAGACAAACTATTGAAGTCATGATGACAAATACCAACAGAGCTTGAACAAAACAAAACCAGTATTATCTCATATTACTACTACACAACTGACACACATAGGATACTTTTAATAACATATGTCACTACAAGATTCATATTAATAAATTCTGTACATATAACTTGTAATTAAAATTGATTGTGACTCCTGGTTCCTTTGTATTTGAATCAGGACACATATACATTCATGACAGCAATGAATACATATTGTTATTTGAAAAGTTATCAGTGACTCCTTTAAGATATCCTTGTAGAGTGTTTTATGTATGTGAGTGTCACAGTGTTGTCAAGTGTAGTGGAATAAATTAAATTGTTTATCTGTCTGTTGTTGTTTTGACTTACACTTCATCATACACATACCCTAGACATATAACGTAGTCATCACACTATTCCAGAATAATTCTGACTGAGGTATACATATGTGGCAGCAAGTAAGGTTATATATAATACACTACTCTTATTAGATATATATATACCTTCACAGCTGATCTCAGTCAGTACACTAAGTCCCCTATAAATATTTATAACATCCCACTTTACCACACGCATGATTAATACCAGACTGATGTGGCACCTGGAAAGCAAACACCTAATAAAAAAGTCAGGTTGATAAACCCATTTACAAACTCATATCAGACGTTTTGTACAACTGTTGATGGTGTAGTAGTGGTTTCTGTGTCAATGTGTTTGACGTGATCAGGTTGATAACCCCATTCACAAACTCATATCAGACGTTTTGTACATTTGTTGGTGGTATAGTAGTGGTTTCTGTGTCAATTTGTTTGGCGTGATCAGGTTGATAACCCCATTCACAAACCCATATCAGACGTTTTGTACAACTGTTGATGGTTTAGTAGTGGTTTCTGTGTCAATTTGTTTGACGTGATCAGGTTGATAACCCCATTCACAAACTCATATCAGACGTTTTGTACAACTGTTGATGGTGTAGTAATGGTTTCTGTATCAATGTGTTTGACGTGATCAGGTTGATAACCCTATTCACAAACTCATATCAGACGTTTTGTACAACTGTTGGTGGTGTAGTAGTGGTTTCTGTGTCAATTTGTTTGGCGTGATCATGTTGATAACCCCATTCACAAACTCATATCAGACGTTTTGTACAACTCTTGATGGTGTAGTAGTGGTTTCTGTGTCAATTTTTTTGACGTGATCAGGTTGATAACCCCATTCACAAACTCATATCAGACGTTTTGTACAACTGTTGGTGGTGTAGTAGTGGTTTCTGTGTCAATGTGATTGACGTGATCAGGTTGATAACCCCATTCACAAACCCATATCAGTCGTTTTGTACAACTGTTGGTGATGTAGTAGTGGTTTCTGTGTCAATGTGATTGACGTGATCAGGTTGATAACCCCATTCACAAACTCATATCAGACGTTTTGTACAACTGTTGGTGGTGTAGTAGTGGTTTCTGTGTCAATGTGTTTGACGTGATCAGGTTGATAACCCCATTCACAAACTCAAATCAGACGTTTTGTACATTTCTTGGTGGTATAGTAGTGGTTTCTGTGTCAATTTATTTGGCGTGATCAGGTTGATAACCCCATTCACAAACTCATATCAGACGTTTTGTACAACTGTTGATGGTTTAGTAGTGGTTTCTGTGTCAATTTGTTTGACGTGATCAGGTTGATAACCCCATTCACAAACTCATATCAGACGTTTTGTACAACTGTTGATGGTGTAGTAATGGTTTCTGTGTCAATGTGTTTGACGTGATCAGGTTGATAACCCCATTCACAAACTCAAATCAGACGTTTTGTACATTTCTTGGTGGTATAGTAGTGGTTTCTGTGTCAATTTGTTTGGCGTGATCATGTTGATAACCCCATTCACAAACTCATATCAGACGTTTTGTACAACTGTTGGTGGTGTAGTAGTGGTTTCTGTGTCAATGTGTTTGACGTGATCAGGTTGATAACCCCATTCACAAATTCATATCAGACGTTTTGTACAACTGTTGATGGTGTAGTAGTGGTTTCAGTGTCAATGTGTTTGACGTGATCAGGTTGATAACCCCATTCACAAATTCATATCAGACGTTTTGTACAACTGTTGATGGTACTTCTTCGTTTTCTTCTTCTTCATCTTCTTCGTACTCTCTCAGACGTCCACTTGAATGTTGTCAAACAAAGCAGCAGTCAGTTTGAGGCTATTTGAATCTCCGTAAAGCTTTTTCCACGAAAGGAGCTGGCGTTGGCCATATGCACTTTCTCTGTATCACATATACGGGGCAACTTTGAAGCAGATGTTCAGCAGTCATTTTATCAGGTCCAGGTGTTGCGTGGGTGATGTTTCTCAATGTATTTAGTCACTATGGATTTTCTATCTGTTGCAGTTTTGCTCTTTTTTCTTTAATTCCAGGAATGTTTTCTATCATTTTAGGGAAACGATTTTGTTTCCAAACTGAAAGCTTGTGTGCAGTGTAGATGGGTTTAACAGTGGATATTTCATCGATGGATACTGCTCTCATTTGTGGTTTGGTTGATTCTACAAAATTGCTTCGTTTGAGTCTTTGCCTTCTAAGAGCATTTATTCTATGGCACATTGGGTGGTATATTAGTCTTTTGAATTTTTCGGCCTGTTGCTGAGCCCTGCAGTCTCTTCTATCTGTCATTGGCTGGAGGCATGTAATCTTTTCGAATTCTTTTATAGGTGTTGACTTCATGCCTCCCGTTATAATTCTCATTGCTTGATTTTGGAGTCTGCTAATTTTATCGAAGTTTGTCTTAGCTGCTGTTGCCCATGCTGCCATGCCATATTCAAGGACTGGCATCGCTCGCCCTGTGTACAACGTCTTAAGCACTTTCTCATCTGCACCCCAGGTTGTTCCAGCAAGTTTTTTCATAATTGCCATTCTTTGTCGTGCTCTCATTCGATTTCTGTCAACCTGTGTTTTCCAAGTCAGACGGCGATCAAAAATAATGCCTAGGTAGTTCGGACTTTCATTTAAATGAAGATTTTCTCCGTTTAGTACTAGTTTGAAGCTCCGAGGTCTTGTTGAGAGGAAAATTACAGTGTACGTTGTTTTCTCTTCATTAATCTTCATGAGCCATGTTTTGGCCCACTCTTCCAGTAATGTTAGTGCTTGCTGCATCAGAATGTATGCAGTAGTGATACGTTCTTCAGAGATCCACAAGGCTAAGTCATCTGCAAAGGAAGAAGTGTGTGCTATTTGTTGAATATTGTCAGTTATGTCATTTATGTATGCAAGGAACAGTGTAGATGACAGGACTCCCCCTTGTGGGACACCCTGCTCTAATATAAGCTTTTTACTAGTCTGTCCTTGCAGCTGTACTCTGGCGGTTCTATTTTCCAGGTAGTGACCAATCCATTTGTACATTCGCCCACATACACTTCTCTGCAGTTTGACTTTCAATCCCTCTTTCCATACTCTATCGAAAGGTTTTTTCTAAATCTATCCAAACCACTAGCGTGTGTATTTTTTCGTGGAATGCATCTTCGATTTCCTGAGCTATATATGTGATTTGATCTTCAGTGGATCTGTGTTGTCTGAATCCTGCTTGTTGATGGTTTATTAGTGTCGTAATTTAAATCTGTCTAACAACACGGTCATATTTACCGCTCTCACTATAGGATAAATGGACCAATAGAATATCAATCAGGACGCTCCTTTTCTAGTATGTATAAAGAAACCTTTTTATGTTTGACAGAAAGGGCCTATTCTGTGTAAATTATAGGAAGGAGTTATTTTATTTCTTAAAGAATAACGATATATACAGGGAAATACATAACTATTATATTATCTGGGATATTACTTAATAAGTAGGTACAAAGACGGCCTCATAATAGTAATTTATTTAAAGAGAAAAATTGGTTTTAGTGATATTTCTATATCAGGGTAGTTCCCGATTTGGCTACTTAAAGACTGCCTAGATTTAAATGCCATATAATACCTAAACAACAAAGATATAGAAAGATAGAGATAAATTAGCAGTTTAAATATCACTTTAAATAATTAAAATCGGCCCCGTAATAAATTAGATATAGAATATTTAAACTTAGTCACATAATACGGGCAAGCTGAAAAATGTTTAGGTTTTGATTCTTAAACACACATTTGGACCGTGCTTCCGATTGGGCAGACACGGCGCTATATATAGAACTGGGACTTAGGGGATTCCGCCACTAAATTTGAATATACCAAGTTGATGGAATCGAGCGCAAACTGCGAATGCAAAGTCTTTTGCCGCTGTGAGCTAGAAGCAGACTTAGATTCCCACTGAAAGCCTGTATCAGCTTGTGCATTATTGTCTGAAGGTAAGAACGATATATATATATATATATATATATATATATATATATATATATATATATATATATATATATATATATATATATATATATATATATATATTTGTATATATTGTTGATTTATTTGCCTGTGTATACCCGCTTATGTGTTCGGTGATGTGTAGAAAGTGAAACTACAGGACTAGTGTGCTGCCATGCCGGCTTACTTGTAAACGTGTGTGATTTTTGAAACGAAAGCCAGCAATGAAAAATGTGTAGAATATTTGTAAGTAGGGCAAACATTACGACTGCAAGTTTTAATAGGGTATTTGAATGAGTATTTCATCCTGGAATTACACACTGTTTACGAACATAAGATAGGAGTACAGGAATGGTTAACATGATATAATCAAGTTGTCACTTGCTATTGTGTACTTAACTACATCATTGTATGGAAGCCAATCATGGGCTAAGGGATCATTCACAGAATGTTTACAGGAAATGAATAATCACATGGAACTGGCTGTAAGAGAAATGAAGTTATATGTCCAGTGCAAACTGTTAGCACCATATCTGAATAATGTTTATATGGGATGTTGTGTGTGTGTGGAGTGGTGCTGGAGCCTACATGGAATGCGATTATCTTTCATTCCAGGTTCTGTCTCGATATGACAAAGTACGAAAACATCCACTGTAGAGGAAGTCTTTTGGTGCCTACAACTCTTTACAAACCTAGAGCCATACCAAGTTTCCCAGCCTGGAGTTGCAGTTTGTGTAATCCTGGCCTGTTGGATGCAGATCATCATCTAATAAGATAGGTGGAATCTAGTTCCACTGTACAGTTACTCCAGCCACAATAAAGTTATAAAAACCACAAAAACTAAAAAAAAAAATTTAAGGATGATATATGAAGGACATTTGTTCAATAAAGTAAAATCTACAGTCCAGTGACAGTGATTATAGTATTAGTAAAGAAAGTAATTGACATTATCTCGTTACCTTTACCATATTAATTTTATTATTCATTATAGAAAAGTACATTCCATTATATTTATTTAATGTTGTAAATACCAATTGATTTCGTTTAGAATTCTTGACCGAAAAAATAAAGTGGTATAGGACAAATAAATTGTAAATAATTTCAGTCAGTCTTGCTTAATAATTTTATTAAGTTAATGTTCTGTATTGAGATTTATTACATATAATTAATTCAATTTTCCCCTAGATAACTAGCCATTAAAACAAAAGTATATTCATTAATCAATGTGGGATTTTGAGAGGTAGCAATTAGATCTTCAGTACCCAACACTATCATCATACCTGAAGGTTTACATAGCTTGACCCCACTTTGATGTCGATATACCCTTACTCTTTTCAGAGAAGGGGGTATTTCTTATAAGACCAGTCTCTTATCTGGCACTATCCTGGTATCATCTGATACACCTTTGTGTCCAGGAAAGTCTTTATTTTAAGAACATCCAAACCTCTCGCGACATTTGGGGTCCTGTCCTGGATTTTACTTACTACCCTGGGCTCTCGCGACATCTGGTGTCTCCTTCCGGATTTTATTCATACCCTGGGGCCTTTACTTGAGATAGTTAGAGTAAAAGTAGGAATAAGGTAAATAATATAATAAGATAAAGAAAGTCAATAAATAAATTTAACCAAATTGTGGTGACTGGATGAGCTGTCAGTGGTTATAATTAATTAAGTTTATATTTTAATTTAATGATAGCCTATTTAGTTTATAATTTGTATAAGATTGCAAGAGAATGGCAGACTTAGCAAAATTTAGGTCTGCTACAGTGCAGGCGGCAAAGGACCTTGGCATGAGTGGGGACGCTCTTATTCAGTATATTACTACTGAATGTGATAAGTTTATAGACAAAGAAGATAAGAGGTTAGAAACAGAGAGAAGGTTATAATTAGAAGCAGATAGAGAAGCTAAAAGATTGCAAATAGAATCTGAAGCTAAAAGGTTCAGATAGAATCTGATAGGGAGGCTAGGCAAATGGAGGCTGAAAAAGAGGAAAATAGATTGCAGATGGAGGCTGAAAAAAGAGGAAAAGAGATTGCAAATGGAGGCAGAGGAAAAGAGATTGCAAAGGGAACATGAGTTGAGGCCGAAAGAGCTGGAACTTCAAGGGCATGTTACAGGCAATGGAAGTAGCCCAACTACCTCTGATACTAGTGCAAGTCAGGACGCCTCAAATTCAGCCATGAATTTCCACTTGGACCCATTTGTGGAGAAGGAAGATGATATTGAATCATTTTAAGTATGTACGAGAGATTAGCTACTAACTATGGCCTAGAGAAAGAGAAGTGGTGCCTAAAGTTATCACAACGGCTGAGAGGAACTTCTTATGAAGTGTTTTCTAAACTAAGTAGAGAAGACCAAGAAGATTACGACCTCCTGAAGCAGGCATTGTTAGTCAGGTATGAAAAGAATGCCGAATTTTATAGAAAGAAATTTAGAACTACCAAGCTGCTGTCTGGAGAAACTTACCACCAATTCTCTGCAAGATTAGAAACCTACTTGGAGAAGTGGACTACTCTTGGGAAGACTCAAGACCTAAAAGAAATGGTCATGATGGAGCAAGTAAGAGAGTCTATGCCTCCAGACATGAGAAAATTTAGTTAGCTCTTTTACCTGATCACACTACATGTTTAATGATGTTAAATTGGTAGTGGTGGAGATACTTAGCTGGAGACTTAGGGAGGCTTGTTCCTCTTGTTTCAGGGTTACATCACCCAGTATCAAGCTGGTCAGAAGCCGGAGCTGCAGAATTTGAAGCAACCTACCGGTTGTTTCTATATCGAAGCTTACGAGTATTAGCAGTCTCCAGTATACACTGAAGTGAAGCAGTGTGCATTTATTTTCGAGCAAGTCATCTCGTGTCTACAAGAATTCTCAGATAAGCCAAAAACTTGCGGGCTTATATGCAAACTCAAATGTGTTTAGTCTCCACACTATTCATAAACAGTTTTGTGAGATGATGTAACAACCAGTCTTTCCCAATATTGACTCTTCACAGAACAGTATTTTCCAACAGGGAATAAAAATGTATAAACATTAAAATATTAAGATTTATTGGACATATGTCCTTCATGTGTATTTAATTTGGTATAAAACCACATTTTCACTTTTAAGTTTTAAACATTCCTGTCCTAAAAAATTTGAGGGACAGGAAATTAAAATTGTACATATATATCATAACTTTAAACCCAGTCTTGTTTTGTTCGATTTTAGTGAGATAAAATTGTATTTGTTTAATGCATTTCTCACTACATTATTCATTACCCTTGACACTAATTTTGATGGGTGACATGAATGCAAAGATAGGTACAGTCAATACCGGATTTGAAGAAGTCATGGGAAAACATGGGCTAGGAGTAATGAATGAAAATGGAGAACTATTCGCAAACTTCTGTGCTTCAAATCAACTGGCTATAGGAGGAAGCATGTTTCCACATAAGAGAATACACAAGGTAACATGGATATCACCAGACCATAGAACAGAAAATCAGATCGATCATATATGCATAAAGAAGAAGTTTAGATCATCATTGCAGGATGTAAAGGTATATAGAGGAGCAGATGTGGCATCAGATCACCATCTTCTGATAGCCAAAGTAAAAAATGAAACTCAAGAGATATGCAACAATGCAAAATTATAGACAACAGTTTAATGTAGGACAGCTAAGAAATCAAGAAACAAGAGACAAATTTGCGGTCACAGTATCCAACAAATTCCAAGTGCTCCAACAGTTGGAAGATGTAGAGAATACAGAAGACTATTGGCAGCAGGTCAAAACGGTATGGAAGGAGACATGTGAAGAAATACTGGGGAAAAGGGAAAGACAACAAAAAGCATGGATAACAACAGAAACCATCAATAAGATAAAAGATAGAAAAAACAAGAAAGCAGAGTTAAACACAAGCAAAACCAGAAGTTCCAAAGCCAAGGCTCAAGAACTGTACACAGAAGCAAACAAAGAAGTAAAAAGAAGTATCAAAAGAGACAAGAGGAAGTATATTGAGGAGTTGGCAAGAGAGGCAGAAGATGCTGCAGCCAAAGGAAATATGAGAGAACTGTATAGCAGCACAAAGAAGCTAACAGGGAAATACAAGCAAACAAGTTGCATCATAATAGATAAGAATGGGAAACTGCTCAGCAATATACAAGAGCAAATGAAGAGGTGGACAGAATATTTTGGGGACCTTCTCAATAGACCAGCTCCACAAAACCCGCCGGACATCCAGCCAGCAGAAGAAGAGCTACAAATTAACGGTGAAAGACCAACGAAGGAAGAAATAAAGAAAGCCATAAAGCTTCTAAGAGATGGAAAAGCGTCTGGACCTGATGGCATTCCAGCAGAGGCCATCAAAGCAGATATCGACACGGCTACAGAGATGTTATATAAATTACTTGGTAAAGTCTGGGAAAAAGAAGAGATACCAGCAGAATGGAAGGAAGGATATCTGGTTAAGTTGCCTAAGAAGGGAAATCTACAAGAGTGCACAAATTATAGAGGAATAATGTTACTATCAGTGCCAGGAAAGGTATTGAACAGGATTATCCTTGAGAGATTAAAGGAGTCCATAGACAAGAAATTGAGAGATGAACAAGCAGGTTTTCGACAAAACAGATCATGTACAGACCAGATAGCCACTTTGAGAATAATAGTTGAACAAAGTCTGGAATGGAATTCACCACTATACATCGGATTTGTGGACTACGAAAAAAGCATTTGACAGTGTGGACAGAGAATCACTTTGGAAATTGATGAGGCATTAGGGAGTTCCCTGAAGATCATTAATTTAATAAAGAAAACCTATGAAGACATGACGTGCAGAGTTCTTCATGAAGGACAGCTTACAGAACCATTTGGGATAAGAACAGGAGTGCGACAGGGATGCCTCTTGTCTCCATTTCTTTTCTTGCTGGCAATAGATTGGGTTATGAGATCATCGACAACACACAACAGAAATGGAATCCAGTGGACTCTGACTAAGCAGTTGGATGATCTGGATTTTGCTGATGATTTGGCTCTCCTGTCCCATAACCGTAATCAGATGCAGGACAAATTGAAAACACTCGATGAGAGGTCACAGCAATTGGGTCTGAAAATACACAGGGAAAAGACAAAAATAATGCGAATAAATGCAGGTAATGAAAACAGGGTTGAACTTGAAGAAACGCCAATACAAGATGTAGAATCATACACATATCTTGGCAGTAATATAGATAAAGTTGGAGGGACAGACAGCGATATCAAAATAAGAATACAAAAAGCAAGAGGAGCTTTCATTGCATTGGGAAATATATGGAGATCAAGAGAAATAGGATCCAACACGAAAATAAGAATCTTCAACTCAAATGTGAAGTCAGTCCTATTGTATGGCTCGGAGACATGGAGAACAACAAAGACAACAACCAAAAAGCTACAGACTTTCATAAATGGGTGCTTGCGTAGAATAGAGGGATTAAAATGGTATGACAAGGTTACCAATGTGGAACTGATGACAAGAACTGGACAAGTGCCAGTGGAACAAGAGATGAGAAGAAGACGATGGCGATGGATAGGACACACACTGAGGAAACCTGTTGATAGCATTACAAGGCAGTCCTTGTTCTGGAACCCCCAGGGCAAGAGAGGCAGAGGAAGACCAAGAAGTCCATGGAGAAGAGAGTTGGAAACAGAGGTGAAAATGATGAGGAGAACATGGAAAGAACTTGAGATGATGGCACGTGACAGGAGGACTTGGCATGTGTTTGTTGAAGGCCTATGCTCCTTTGAGAGTGGAGGGTTATGAATGAATGAATTGACACTAAGCCATATAAATAACCTCACAAACACTAGATACCCAAAATAAATCGCAGAGTGAGATCGTAGGGTGGTAGCAGTCAGGTACCCTGAGAACATCATAATCAACTATTTGACTCAGGGACTTGCATAGCTGACCTCATTCTGTAGACACATACTGACTACATCTCTTTAACATCAAAACCCACCACATATATTGGGACGCTGGCCCGGGGATTTAAATTGATAGTAACACCATAGATCCAGGGTATCCCCATAGTAACAAAATTTATAATATTTATAAGGTGGAGAATTGTTTGAGTTGCATAGCCCTTAATTAATTAATTAAGTAATTATAACATTTGTAGTTCTTTTAGTTAGGGTAAATATAAATTGGGTACAAGATAAAAGATGGCAGACTTGGCCAAATTTAGATCGGCTGCTCTACAGACTGCAAAGGAAATGGGCATGGAGGGGCAAGTTCTGATTCAGTATGTGACATCAGAGACTGATAAATTTATTCAAAGAGAAGATAGGAGGTTAGAGGAAGAGAGGAAAATAGAAGCTGATAAGGAACCTAAGAAATTAGAGGCTGATAGATTAGCAGAAGAGAAAAGAATTCAGTTAGAAGATGCTAGAGAGGCTAGGAAATTAAAGGCTGAGAGGGAGGCTGAAATCAAAAGGCTACAATTAGAGGAGAAGAAATTGGAAGCAGAGAGAGAAGAGAAGAGATTACAGATGGAGGCAGAAAAGGAGGAGAAAAGATTACAATGGGAACATGAGCTACGACTAAGAGAGTTAGAATTGCAAGGCCATGCTCCAGAAAATGGTAACAGCCCATCTACCTCTGATAATATTGCCAGTCAGGGAGCCTCCAACTCAGCCATGGGGTTTCATCTAGACCCCTTTGTAGAAAAAGAGGATGACATTGAGTCATTCCTCTCTAGATTCGAAAGATTAGCTACAAGTTATGGCAAATAGAACAGTCCCAACTAAGATGGTTTGGCCATGTCTGCAGAATGGGAGAAGATCGGCTACCACGACAAGCATGGGAAACAAAGAGCCAGGGATCCAGACCTCCAGGACGACCCAGAGTCCGCTGGGAGGACAATATTAGACAATCTTTGAAGGACCGAGGACTAGAATGGAACCAGGCCAGGAAAAAGACAGCCGATAGGATAGTCTGGCGCTCTCTCTTCCAAACCTCTACACCTCACGGTAGAAGAGGAACGACTAAGTAAGTAAGTAAGTTATGGTCTAGAGAGGGAAAGGTGGAGTTTGAAAGTATCTCAAGGACTTAGGGGAACATCTTACGAGATGTTTTCAAAATTGAGCAGGGAAGATCAGGAAGACTATGAAATATTAAAACAGGCTCTTTTAATTAGATACGAGAAGAATGGTGAGTTTTATAGAAAGAGATTTAGAAATGCTAAGCTCCTGTCTGGGGAGACATATCATCAATTCTCTTCAAGGTTGGAAACCTATTTGGAGAAATGGACTGCTCTGGGGAAAACCCAAGATTTAAAGGAAATGATCATGCTAGAGCAGGTGAGAGAGTCCATGGCTCCAGACATGAGAAAGTTTCTTATGGAACAGGGTGCGGAGAGGTTAGATGATGTGCTCAATGTTGCTGAGAGGTATCAGGCAGCCCAGGCAGAAGTAGCGGGCGCTAAAAAGAAACAGGTAGACAATAATAAAGCTCCTCAACCCCATAATAAACTTGACACTAGAAATCAGGGTAACAGAGGTAAATCCAACTATGATAGACCCAGATTTGACCCTCGAGATAGAAACCCGCAATTCAATGATAGGAAACCCTACAGACCGGGAAGAAAATATTGCAAATTCTGTAAGATGAATAACCATAATACAAAAGACTGTAGGAAGAAAAATATCCCTCCTTACCACACTGCATGCCTTAAAACAGGAAGTAAGGGACAAAAAGGAAAACCTTCTGGACAGCAGGAACCTTATCATCCCCCTGTATGTGAAGACGTAGTATGTAATGGGGCCACCATTAAGTGCCTTTATGATACTGGATTGGATTTTGACTCAGTAGTAAGTACTCACCTGGTTCACCCCGATCAATATACCACAGAAACAGTTGAAATACAAGCGGCAACCAAGGAAGTAGCAACTATGACACTTCCCATAGCAATAATCAGTGTAAAAACACGCTATGTGGAAGGAGTGATTAGAGCAGCAGTGATAAACGAACCAATCTACCATCTGATATTGGGGTGTAGATACGTCTTTTTGGGAAACCCCAAAAGACCCGTGATTATGGCAACAGTACACCCCAGATCACAAGCAAGGAAAGAGGATGAAAACTCAATAAATACTCATCCAGAGGAGATGAGGAAAGCACAGGCTGAAGATAGGTCACTAAAGCCGTGTTTCAAGAAACTCCCTAAATGCCATACCCCTCCAAACAAAGGAGAATTTTATATGAAGAATAAACTCATGTATAGGAAGACTGGAACTGGATCCACTGGTCATGGACAGCTGGTTCTTCCAACTTCATATAGAGGAAAAGTGATGGAGTTAGGACATGCGATTCCCTTCAGTGGTCATATGGGGATCAGCGCCACAGGACAGCGTATAGCTTGTCACTACTTCTGGCCAGGGATAACGGAAGATATAAAAAGATATGTCAAATCTTGCCCAGAATGCCAAAGGGTAGCTCCAAAGCATTGGACTGCCCCAGCAACTCTAGGGGAGGTGCCAATCGTGGGAACCCCTTTCGAAAGAGTTGCAGTGGATATTGTGGGACCTCTCACACGTACCAAGAGGAGGAACAGTTACATCCTTACTCTGGTGGACACTTGTTCTATGTGGGGAGAGGCGGTAGCCCTGTCATCAATCGATTCGAAACATGTGGCAGAGTCATTACGTACGATAATCACGAGGTTAGAATTTCCCCACCAAATCTTGACTGATAATGGATCCCAGTTCAAGGGGAGACTAACTGAGGAAGTTTTCAGGATCTTCCAAGCCAGACACTTTCATTGTAGTCCGTATCACCCTCAAGGGAACGGCCAGGTGGAAAGGTTTAACGGGACACTTATCTCCATCCTGAGAAAGTTGGCACATGAGAAACCTGATACGTGGGATCAATACTTACCCGCGGCCCTGTATGCTTATTGGGAAGTCCCACATAATTAGACTGGAATGGCACCAGCAACACTGCTATTTGGCAGACCAATCAAAGGTCCTTTGGAAGCCTTATTGAGGACGCGGACAGATGAGAAGACAGAGGAGACTGTTACCTCATCATATCAGTATGTGACCGAACTGACCACTCGTTTAAAAACTGGCTGGAAACTCGCAAATGATAACCTAAGACAAGCCAGGAAGAATCATGCTGCATATTACAATAAGAACGCGAAGGATAGGGAGCTAGCTGTGGGAGAGAAGGTGCTTCTTCTACTACCCGGCAGCAGTAACAAACTTCAAATTGGATGGCAAGGTCCATACACAGTTTTAGAAAAGTTATCTAGAACAAACTACAAGATAGACAAGAAAGAGAAGGAAAAAGTCTATCACGTGAACCTTCTAAAGAAATACAATGAGAGAAACAATGTGGAAGGGACACACTTAATGACCTTAGCAATAGCCACTGAGATGAAGAATGAACCTCTCACCTCTGTTGAATACCCCCTGAAACCCTGTGAGACTCATGCACAGGTAAAGATCAGTAAACATCTGACACAAGGGCAGAGGAAGAAGATTCAAAAGGTTCTGGAGAATCATACAGACGTGTTAACGGACAGACCGGGGCCCACAAACTTGTTGGAATATGACCTGAAACTACTAGACCCAGCACCAATCTGCATGAGAGCCTATACTATCCCATTCGCAAAAGAGAAAGCTTTGAAAGAGGAGATAGATTATCTGTTACAAGAAGGGATTATTTCTCACAGTGAATCTCCGTATAGCTCCAGTGTGGTATTGTTGAGGAAACCCCCTGGGGAACATAGACTGTGCATAGATTACAGGAAACTGAATGCTGTCACAGAAAGTCAGGTGGATCCATTACCTGATACTAACCAACTGTTTGCCAGGTTGAACAAGGAAAAATATTTTTCCAAGGTAGATCTCAGCAAGGGATATTACCAAATTCCAGTGAAGCCTGAGATCTGCCCTTATCTGGCGTTTAGCACCTCGGAAGGGCACTATGAGTTTAACATGTTACCGTTTGGATTGAAGAATGCCCCGAGTGTGTTTTCCAGAATGATGCGAAAATTGTTGGATCCCCTGAAAAACCCATGTGTAACAAATTTCATGGATGATATCCTCATCGCTACGGAAACAATTGAAGAACACTTTAACTCTTTGAATATTCTATTTCATAGACTCAGAGAGGCAAATTTGACTGCTAGACCAACAAAATGTTGTATTGGATGCAAGGAATTAGAATTCTTGGGACATACGGTACATCAGGGTAGCATGACCCCTGACCCCAAGAACCTGGAGAAATTACAGAGAGCACCCAGACCACAGACTAAAAAGGATGTGCGATCCTTTGTGTCACTTTGTGGCTTTTATCAAAAGTACATTAAACACTTTAACTCTGTGTGTGCGCCTCTGACGGATTTAACTCGCAAAGGAAAACCGGATAAAATTGAATGGTCGGTGTTAGTTGGTTTTTATTTGTGATGTAAATTTAGATGTGTAGTTGGCCAGGTATGCGTGTTGATGTCACCTAAACAGTGTAATGGTGCAGTGAAGATCTGGGTCACTCACGCTGACAGCATACATGGTTCTTGTACGATGATGATGATGAGAGACATGGGTGTGTAGTCGCGAATGCGTGTAGGCTCATATATGGTAAACAATGCACCCAGTCACACTCGTACTGAAGCCAATGATGGTTGCCACTACTGGTAACAGTTCACACATTTATTCACAGGACTAACAGTAGTATCATACAGGAACAGTCAATGTAAGCAGGATCATGTTAACTGAAATCGCTTGGTACATATCAGGCATTGTAAGGCTGGTAAACATTCCAATATGTGGGCATGGTCAATAGTGGTATGTTCTTTAAGCTATAGTTCACAATGCCGCTTTGGTATCCCTGACTGAACGCGTCAGATACCTTAATAACTCCATCATACAAAAGACGAGCCCTTAACTCATGTAATCCTATTACCAGGGCCGTCGTTCAACTTGGCATAACACGCCAGTTACATCTTTTCATGCTGTAGAATAGTGATCATAACACAGGGCCTTGATATGACGTCAGCTGTGTATTCTCCATAAGCAGGTTGCATAAACCCTGCTATAATGTTTGTATAAATATACCGCCAACCTGCGGTTTCCACCATATATAACTTCGTCACTGACTTCTGATCAAATGAAGACGAATAGTCTTAAATGGCTACCTCGAGCACAAAATATAGGTTCTGCATTATAGGAACTGTGAGCTGTTCTCACAGGCTAGATAAGCCTTTAACAAGTTCTGCAACCGAATGCGTAATAATGATAAAGTCGGTGTTACCTTGAAAAGAATCCTCAGAACACAAGAAACAACACTGTCGTCATTCCTGACGTACAGTAAATCACTGGGGAAAACTGACAACGCAGTCACTTCAAAGATTTTCCTTCCCCAAAATACAACGGACATTCACGTCCCACAGAAGCCAGTTCACATCTCTACCTAACGGAAGTCTAACTCTTGGCGCTCAAAAACTGCGCATGGGCACATAGCCCAGAACTATGTACCTTTGACCCTATCTCAATACTGGTCAAACACAATGAATGAACCAAAAGGGGAGATAACCCCTAATCAACCTGACACAACAAAGTTAAGACATAGTTACCCAACTTTGACCAGGGTGAAAAAAATACGACAAATAAATTGACGTTTGAAACTCCGTCAAAGATGACCGCAACATATTACTGCACCCCCCCCCCCCCCTGTAAAAAAAATGACACACATTAAAAAAAAATATAACCATGAGCAAGATAGCACAAGCATCAATTATGCGCCAATGAAAGAATGAACCTAATGTCAGGTACAATGGACGCACAAATAAAGCGTCTGGAGAGAATAAAAATCATCTCCCAATATAAGAGAAAATATTTCCTCTAAGCAAAACAAACTCGGGAGGTACCATCAAAGAAACCTAAGTTGCTGGCAATACCAAGATACATATCAAAAATTATCAAATACTATAATTATAGCAATATACAAATATCATGAATTACAATGCTATACTATCAACATATGGACATAACCAAATTTGTTAAAGTCATTATACATCATCCAAATAGTGAAACAATTGTGTTTCTATATATTATGATATTAAGAACAGACATAAGTCTGGAAGTGTATCAGGAAATCTAGGACACAAGATTTAAATGGAATCATGTGGGCATCTAGACAATATGTCTGCCATCACATTATCCGAACCACGGATAGCTCGCACCGTGAAATGGAAAGGTTGAAGAGCAATAGCATAACGAGTAGATCTCGAGCTCTTCAAATCCTTACTTTGCATAGTTGTAAGAGCTTTTTGGTCGGTTTCCATAATGAAATGCGCGCCCAGAAGGAACCTTTGTAGCTTAAGAATGGACCAAACCATGGCCAACAATTCACGGTCTAAAACCGAGTAATTCCTTTCTGCCGCATTCAGCTTCCTAGAGATATACATTACAGGATGCAGATTTCCTGAATACTCCTGCATTAGTGCCGCTCCAATTCCAGTGGAAGAGGCATCACTACGAAGGACAAAAGTCTTATCAATCATTGGTAGTCTTAAGATAGGATGAGATGAGAACAAATTGTTAACCTGATCCAATGAAGATTGGACTTCTTGGGACTGTCGTGAAACGAGTGTAACCCACTACTTTGTTAATCACTCTGTCGCGATACAGATTTGCTTCAACCAATCAACGAGCAACGTTCACCAGTCTCTGAGACAGAATAAATTAACGACCATCTTGTTCACGCAAGATGGCGGCAGAAAACTGAATAAAATTAGGCTGTATGAGCAAAAGACGAAACTGCAGGAAACCAATCAGCTTGCTCCGCCAGGAACCAACCAAAAGCTGTGCTTAAGCATTCACCTACCTATATAATCGGGCGAGATTTTATGCAAAGGCACGCAACCAGACACGAAGCCAGAGATACCGACCGACTGAAGAGGAGAGAAGCTGTCACGATTTATTGCTTACCTGAGGGCATTGACCTGCAGCCTGCTTCACTAGTCGAGTCAAAATCTGGCCTGTTTAAATCTTGGAGGGTAAATATAAATTTACGATAACCTTTAGGAAAATAGGCCTTCAGCAGGTATATAATGTTGGTATTTGTTGTGTGTCATTATACTACCTACACCTGTATATATATATATTTAACATATATTGTTTTAATATGAATATATCAAGTTACTGATTGTATCTTGGGGGAATTAGGTATAATGATTTTATTTCCTAATATGATTGAATAGACGAAGACTAATAGGACTCATACTTCAATCTATTGTCTCCTATAGCTTCAGTCTATTGTCTCAGTTAACTCCAAACTGAAATATAACCAAAACAGTCCTTGTTAGGACTCAATCTATTGTCTCCTATATCTCAATCTATTGTCTTCTATAACTCAATCTATTGTCTCCTATAACTTCAGTGTTATCTCAGATAAAACCAACTGCAATATAACCAAAACAGTCCTTGTTAGGACTCAACCAATTGTCTTCTATAACTTCAATCTATTATCTCAGACCAACTGCAATATAACCAAAACAGTCATTGTTAGGACTCAACCTATTGTCTCCTATTACTTCAATCTATTATCTCCGATAAAACCAACTGAAATATAACCAAAACAGTCCTTGTTAGGACTCAATCTATTGTCTCATCTAACTCCAATCTATTGTCTCCTATAACTCCCACCTGATATATCACCAAACAGTCCTCGTCTCATATACTCCCATCATAAGAACATAACAATATTGTTAGGATATATGTTACCAGCTTGTATAGCACTTGTCAGAGAGGGCCTGGTATATTATAGGGGAAGGAAAGGGTTGTATCACACCTAGGTGTACATATTATTGGATTTATTCATGTATTGAATTATATTATTGGATGTATTCATGTATTGACTTTATATTATTGAATGTATCCATGTATTAGTTTATCAGAAAGAATGTTTTGCAAGTAGACACCTGTCTTGTCTCGCTATTGCTAAATCATACTGAGCCATGTTGTCATTCATCCTACATGCAGACATCAGAGACACGCTCATATCATATACAATAGAAATAGGTGGGCTTGATGACAGAAAATTAGCCCCTATTTTTCTTTGTCACAGGTTTTATTCGTGTCATCAAAACTGAGATCGTGGGTCGTCAATCCAGCTGCCTGGAACTCCGCAGGAGCATAGAGGTTGTCCTGACTCTACATCTTTGGTCCCCCTCAGTCTTGGGTGGGCTAAAGGAACGATACTCAGCCGATGTTGTGTGAACCAAACAAAGAAGAACAGACCTTAGAGAGATGAGTACACATTAGTACCATTTCTGTCAGCATTGTGAGCATAGAAACTGTCAGTGATGAGAAAGTGAATTAGCATAGCAAGAGACAAAAATAACAGCATAGCGGATAAATATTATATCCTTACTTAACAGCACTGCTGATACATGTACTATAATTGAATAACAGCACAGCTGATATAATTTTTGTTCATATAATTGGAAAATTTGTTGTAAAATATCAGAAATTCTATTTCTGTAATTTTCAGTACTATACTGATCCTACAGCCAAATAAAAACCTCACGCCACACTGGGGGCTCGTTCCTGGGATATTTCTGTATATCTTGAGCCATATTTGGTCTATTCATCTATCTACACTCTATCTTGTGCCATCCATAGATAACTTAAGGACATTTTTTTTTTGGATGAGAAATTCTATAATAGGATTTTTTATTGTTTTCTTAGGAGGAGTACCATTTAGTACTCAGTAAATAGTTGATGCTCACAAAGTTGCACGGAAATTATTTGTTCATTTAATTAATTAAGTTTAATTACAATAATTTGGGTATAGTAAATTTACATACCCTATCTAAGTAACGCCATGGCTGATCTAGTGAAGTTCAGGACTGCGATCATGCAGATGGGTAAGGAATTAAACATGACAGGTGATGCTCTTACTCAGTATGTCACTACAGAAGTGGACAAACACATGGATAGGGAAGAAAGAAAAGTTGCAATTAGAGACAGAAGCCAAAAGACTGGAAGTTGAAAGAGAAGCCAAAAGACTGGAAGCTGAGAGAGAAGACAAAAGACTGGAAGCTGAGAGAGAAGACAAAAGACTGGAAGCTGAGAGAGAAGACAAAAGACTGGAAGATGAGAGAGAAGACAAAAGACTGGAAGCTGAGAGAGAAACCAAAAGATTAGAAATTGAAGCCAAGAAATGGGAGGCTGAAAATGAGGCAAAGAAAATTGAAGCTGAGGAAAGGAAATTACAAGCAGAGAGAGACCATCAGTTGAGATTAAAAGAGCTTGAAATTCAGGCAAATACTGGCAATAATGGTGGTAGCTCACCTCACTCTGAGAATAGCTCCATCCAGAGCACCTCAAGTGGGGCCATGAATTTTCATCTGGACCCATTTGTTGAGAAAGAAGACGCCATTGAGTCGTACCTGGATAGATACGAAAGACTTGCCACTACCTATGGCTTAGTGAAAGAAAAGTGGAGTCTTAAACTATCTCAGGGATTGAGAGGTGTTGCCTACGATGTATATTTGAAGCTCTCAAGAGATGACCAGGAAGATTATGAAGTTCTGAAGCAGGCACTGCTTGTGAGATATGAAAAGAACTCAGAATCATATAGAAAGAAATTCCGAACAGCTAAACTTCTTCCAGGAGAAAACTATCACCAATTCTCTGCTAGATTGGAAACCTATTTGGAAAAATGGAGTAGTTTAGGAAAGTGTCAGGATCTGAAAGAAATGGTAATGATGGAGCAAGTGAAAGAGTCCATGCCTCAAGAAATGAGGAAGTTTATCATGGAACAAGGAGCAGAGAGATTGGAAGATATTGTAACTGTTGCTGAGAGATATCAAGCAGCTCAGTCAGAACTATTAGGAAATAAGAAGAAGCAGGGTGAAAACTTCAAATCACCACAAAACTATACCAAATGTGAACAAAAGGACCATACCACAAGGAACAAACAAAGATTTGACCAAAAGGACAAAAACCCTCTAAGATCGGATAAGACACCTTACCGGAAGGAAGGAAAGTGGTGTAAAACTTGTCTAATGAGTAACCACAATACTGCAGACTGCAGAAGGAACAACCCTCCTTATTACGCTGCGTGTCTCACAACAGGGAACAAGGGAAGGAAGGAACTGGCAGTTAGTCAGAATGACCTCCATCATCCCCCTGTCTGTGAGGAAGTGACATGTAATGGCACTAAAATTCAGTGCTTATATGATTCAGGTTTGGAATTCGACTCAGTCGTGAGTGCAACCCTAGTGCACCCTGACCAACTTACCACAGAAACAGTGGACATACAAGGGGCAATGCAGGGAACCGACACCATGACACTTCCCATAGCAAGGATCAACGTGAGAACTCGCTATGTGGAAGGAGTGATAAGAGCAGCAGTAAGTGATGATCCTATATACCCGCTGGTAATAGGATGAAAATATGTCTTTTTGGGTGACCCAATAAAACCTGTTGTCATGGCAGCAAACCATACCAGGTCGAGCACCAAAAAGGAGGAGGGAGATCCAATAAACATTCATCGTACAAAGATGAAAAATGCTCAAACAGACAGCACATTGAAGCCTTGTTTTGGCAAATTGCCAAAGGCCCATAACCCTCCAGAGAAAGGAGACTACTATATGGAAAATGACCTACTCTACAGACAAGCTGGAAAAGGACCTAAAAGGCATGGACAGCTGGTAGTGCCAAAATTCTATAGGGAGGAAATTATGGAGCAAGAGCATGCTACATCAGGCAGTGGTCACAGAGGGAAAGGGGCCACTGGTCAAAATATAGCATTGCGATATTACTGGCCAGGAATAATTGAAGACATAAGTCGGTATATGAAATCCTGTTCAGAATGTAACCAGGTAACCTCATTCAGAAGCGTAGACCAGTTACAGGACCTAGGGAAGCATTGTTGCGGACGTAGGCCCACAAAGAAAATACACAAGAGAAAACAACAGGTAGATGCAGTGATAAAGAGAAAACAAAATCACAAGTCTACTGTTACACCAGTAACCATGGCAACTCTCCGTATTGTACAGAGAGGGGACGAGAGACATCCCACCCCGACTAGATATTTGTCGGAACACCATGGCCTGGATCATTTGGCAAATTTGGTTAGTCAGCAACCAGTATTAAAAAAGCTGCAGAAACAAACCCGAACCATAGGAGGTAGGAACCAGGGCTGTACCAAACAGTTGATGGAAACAGGCCCTACTTCGGTATACTGCCCCTTACAATAGAAATAGGTGTGGGTCCGGCAACGTTGTTGTATTGCCGTCCCCATACACAGTCCACTGGAAGCATTGCTGCGGACATGGACTGAACACTAGCAAGCACAAGCACTCAAGGATGAGATTGACTATCTCTTAAAAGAGAAAATTATTTCAAAGTCTGAATCTCCCTACAGCTCAAGTGTGGTGCTATTGAGAAAACCGAGTGGTGAACACAGGTTATGTATTGACTACCGGAAGCTTAATGCGATCACAGAATCGCAGGTGGACCCATTACCTGACACCAACCAGCTGTTCTCTACACTGAGTAAGGCTACGTATTTATCGAAGGTAGATCTAAGCAAGGGATACTACCAAATACCAGTGAAACCAGAAGTTAGGAAAATGCTGGCATTCAGTACATCAGACGGACACTACGAGTTTAATGTACTACCCTTTGGGCTGAAAAATGCTCCAAGTATCTTTTCAAGAATGATGAGGAAATTATTGGAACCTCTACAAAATCCCCATATCACTAACTTTATGGATGACATTCTTGTTGCTACAAACACATTTGAAGAGCATATAGTAGCGCTCTCCATGTTGTTTGACAGACTGAGAGCCACTGGATTGACTGCACGTCCAACCAAGTGCTATATCGGTTGTAAGGAGTTGGAATTCTTAGGTCACACTATTTCTATATCACACAGGAATTTGTATTAAGGACGGACGCTAGCAGTATAGGTATTGGTGCAACTCTCTTGCAGAAATCAAAAGCCCAGCCGGAGGAACGTTTACCAGTCGCCTACGCCAGTAGGAAGCTGAATGCAGCTGAGTTGAACTACTCGACCATAGAGAAAGAATGTTTAGCTCTAATTTGGTCCATCAACAAATTTTCACCTTATCTGTATGGGACACACTTCATTGTCCAAAGCGATCATCAACCTTTAACATTCTTGGCTGCATCTAAAAAGCTAAATTCGAGATTGTTAAGGTGGAGTCTGCTTCTGGCGCCTTATTCCTTTACCGTGAATTACATTCCGGGAAGAGACAATGTAGGAGAAGATTTTTTAAGTCGACACCCTAGTACTCTGGAAGGACAGACGCAAAAGGATTAACCACAGCAGGGGTTTACACGTCAGCTATGACAAGTCACAGCTAGGAAAGGAGGGGGCTATGTCGTGAAACGAGTGTAACCCACTACTTTGTTAATCACTCTGTCGCGATACAGATTTGCTTCAACCAATCAACGAGCAACGTTCACCAGTCTCTGAGACAGAATAAATTAACGACCATCTTGTTCACGCAAGATGGCGGCAGAAAACTGAATAAAATTAGGCTGTATGAGCAAAAGACGAAACTGCAGGAAACCAATCAGCTTGCTCCGCCAGGAACCAACCAAAAGCTGTGCTTAAGCATTCACCTACCTATATAATCGGTCGAGATTTTATGCAAAGGCACGCAACCAGACACGAAGCCAGAGATACCGACCGACTGAAGAGGAGAGAAGCTGTCACGATTTATTGCTTACCTGAGGGCATTGACCTGCAGCCTGCTTCACTAGTCGAGTCAAAATCTGGCCTGTTTAAATCTTGGAGGGTAAATATAAATTTACGATAACCTTTAGGAAAATAGGCCTTCAGCAGGTATATAATGTTGGTATTTGTTGTGTGTCATTATACTACCTACACCTGTATATATATATATCTATATATATATATATATATATATATATATATATATATATATATTTAACATATATTGTTTTAATATGAATATATCAAGTTACTGATTGTATCTTGGGGGAATTAGGTATAATGATTTTATTTCCTAATATGATTGAATAGACGAAGACTAATAGGACTCATACTTAAATCTATTGTCTCCTATAGCTTCAGTCTATTGTCTCAGTTAACTCCAAACTGAAATATAACCAAAACAGTCCTTGTTAGGACTCAATCTATTGTCTCCTATATCTCAATCTATTGTCTCCTATAACTCAATCTATTGTCTCCTATAACTTCAGTGTTATCTCAGATAAAACCAACTGCAATATAACCAAAACAGTCCTTGTTAGGACTCAACCTATTGTCTCCTATTACTTCAATCTATTATCTCCGATAAAACCAACTGAAATATAACCAAAACAGTCCTTGTTAGGACTCAATCTATTGTCTCATCTAACTCCAATCTATTGTCTCCTATAACTCCCACCTGATATATCACCAAACAGTCCTCGTCTCATATACTCCTATCACAAGAACATAACAATATTGTTAGGATATATGTTACCAGCTTGTATAGCACATGTCAGAGAGGGCCTGGTATATTACAGGGGGAACGAAAGGGTTGTATCACACCTAGGTGTACATATTATTGGATTTATTCATGTATTGAATTATATTATTGGATGTATTCATGTATTGACTTTATATTATTGAATGTATCCATGTATTAGTTTATCAGAAAGAATGTTTTGCAAGTAGACACCTGTCTTGTCTCGCTATTGCTAAATCATACTGAGCCATGTTGTCATTCATCCTACATGCAGACATCAGAGACACGCTCATATCATATACAATAGAAATAGGTGTGCTTGATGACAAAAAATTAGCCCCTATTTTTCTTTGTCACAGGTTTTATTCGTGTCATTAAAACTGAGATTGTGGGTCGTCAATCCAGCTGCCTGGAACTCCGCAGGAGCATAGAGGTTGTCCTGACTCTACATCTTTGGTCCCCCTCAGTCTTGGGTGGGCTAAAGGAACGATACTCAGCCGATGTTGTGTAAACCAAACAAAGAAGAACAGACCTTAGAGAGATGAGTACACATTAGTACCATTTCTGTCAGCATTGTGAGCATAGAAACTGTCAGTGATGAGAAAGTGAATTAGCATAGCAAGAGACAAAAATAACAGCATAGCGGATAAATATTATATCCTTACTTAACAGCACTGCTGATACATGTACTATAATTGAATAACAGCACAGCTGATATAATTTTTGTTCCTATAATTGGAAAATTTGTTGTAAAATATTTACATATCTATATAAATATAAATATTTGTAAATCATATGTAAACTTACAAATTCATTACATTCCATTTTTCAACATTCACCTTTCAGCACAAGAGTAGATAGTGTATATACTAAATAAATAATAAGGAAATTGTATTTGAAGACTTGTCAATTTTATCATTGTTAAGTAAAATCTGTTTCCTTGTTTATTAATATCACAGTTAGTTACACAGCGGAGGTGGCACTTTATGTCGGTCTCCTCTCTACTATTGTTTCGAGATCAGAACATTCACAGCCGTAACTAATTTGTGATACCAGTAGTTCTCTCAGACACTGGGACTTCACCATTTTCTGCAGAAATTCTATTTCTGTAATTTTCAGTACTATACTGATCCTACAGCCAAATAAAAACCTCACGCCACAGGGACCAATGCACCATATTAGGAGAACCTTTTTTCAATAACGTTGAAAGTGGTGCCATAATGGAGGATAGATTATCAATCAATCTTCCATAGAATTGTATTAATCCCAAGAGACTACGTACTTGCTTTTTTGTCTTCGGGACCGAGATATTTAATATCTTAGAAATGTTTTGGTCCTCTGTCTTCAACAGACCATGACCAACCCGATGACCTAGGAAAGAAATTTCACTAAATCCAACAAAAGCTTAAGAGGGTTTTGCAGTCAAATTATGCTCACGTAGAGTAGATAGTAATTCATTTAAACCCAAATAGTGTTCTTCCCAAGTATCACTGAAGAGACAGATGTCGTCTAAATATGCGATGACATCTGTACGATACGATAGAGTTCGTCGCATCATGCGCACGAAAGTTGCTGGGGCGTTCATAAGCCCGCAAGGCATAAAATTCCACTGAAATAAATCCCTAGGTGTTGAAAAAGCAGTGAGAGGTTTGGCGTGTTCCGTCAAAGGGACTTGCCAATAACCTTTCGACAAGTCTAGTTTAGTAAAGAATTTAGATTTAGAAAGTCTAATAAGTAGATCATCTAATAAAGGCATAGGTTCAGCATCGAACTTCGTAACTTGATTTAATTTACAATAATCAACGCAAAGACGTATGTTATTGTCTTTCTTTCGAACAATAACCATGGACGAAGAATAAGCTGAAGTGGATGGTTCAATTATTTTCAATTGAATCATTTCATCCAATTCTTTCTCGACTTGTGCTTGAAAATGAATAGGTATAGGGTATGGTCTTACTCTGATCGGATTACGATCAGTAAGTATGATGTCATGTTCAATGACATGTGTGTGTCCAGGAATGTCGGTAAGGACATCCTGAAATGATTGTAGCGTAGAAGATACTTGACGCTGTTCCTCAAAAGACAAGTTCGAAGAGACGGTAACGTTTTTCCATGATTCCGTAGAATTAAGTGAAATCACAGGAAGAAGTAAGTTAACATCAGAAAAAGTAGTTTCCTCATCCTGTATAACGGACAGGGATGAGATATGACCATGTTGGACTGGAGAATCGTCCGTTGCCTGGAAAATAGGTTGTAAATAGTCTGGTCGTTCAATAAATTCCGTAAGCATATTTATATGAAAGGTTTTATGCCTTCCATCAACATCGACAATATAGTCGACATCCGAAATTTTAGAGACTATAGTGTATGGACCTTTCCATGAAATGAGAAGTCTGTTCTCCCTCGAGGGAAGTAAGACAAACGCTTTGTCTCCAGGACAAAGTTGACGTAGGCGTCTTTTCTTATTAGCAAATCGCCTAGCCTTCTCTTTAGCTAATTCGGATGATGAAGTTGCTAACCTGCATGATTCGATAATTTTTTTTCTAAGAGCAATGACATATTCATATGACGATTGCGTATCATTGTCAATATTATCGGCAGTGATCAAATCGTGTAGCAAGGACATAGGACCGCGCGGTTGCGCGCCAAAGACAAGTTCAAAAGGAGAAAACCCTGTATGCTCGTTGGGAACCTCTCTATAAGCAAAGAGAGCTGCAGGTAGGACCCTGTCCCAATCATCAGGATGGTCCTCCGTTATCTTGCCAAGTAAGTTCTTTAGTGTCCTATTAAGACGTTCAACCAATCCATTGGACATTGGATGGTAAATACTACTGAGAGACCTTTTAATGTCCAGAGTAGACATTACCTGAGACATAGTGTCCGATATTAATTGAGTGCCGTGGTCTGACAGTATTTCTCCGGGGAATCCCAGACGAGAAAATATGAGCCAAAGAGCATCTGCGATATCGACAGTTGATATGCTCTTAAGAGGAATAGCCTCTGGCCAACGCGTGCACATGTCAACGCAAGTAAGGATAAATTGATGTCCTCTGGCTGACTTAATCTTGAATGGGCCAATAATGTCTATTGCCATTTTCTGAAACGGCCGAATAGGAATATCTGCGGCCTGAATAGGTGCAGCATGTCTTGGACCTCTAGACTTGACCTCTTGACAAATTTTGCAAGATCGGCAATAAATTCGTATGTCTTTGTTCACGAATGGCCAAAAGAAAGACGCTAGGACTCTAGTCTTAGTTCTGGAAAAACCCATGTGTCCAGCACACTGAGAATCGTGTGCATGTTGAAGAATTAAGGCTCTCATACACTTAGGCACAAGAATTTGCGAATGCATAGACTTGTCCGAGTGTTGTACCATTCGTACCAGTATACCATTCTTCATAGTGATATACGATCTGTGATTCGTATTCTGATTAGGATCACCTTTCTTTGCGAGAAGGAAGAATTTCTTTAAAGAAGGATCTTCTTCTTGTCGTTTAACAAACGAGTCATGCGAAATCACCAAGTGATCGTCTTGGCTATCAACTCCATTACTATCATCAGATGAAGTTGGAGGAATAAGAGCTTGGGCTCTTGTTACCACTGCATTGACCGTTTGTATGTTTTGTTCTTCCCAAATAGAAATTTGTTGCGGGGTGCATTCCTTAACCCCATAAATACGACCGATTATAAGATCCGCAATAGGATTAGGAAGAAGACACGCGTGGACATCTCCTGTAAAGAAGGGAGTATGAATGCTAATGATAGCAGTAGGATATTTTTCCATGGTACCACCAAATGTAACACATTTGACCACCTTTCCCGTGTAACAGCGATTATCTATGAGAGACTGTCTACACCCGACAGTACTACATCCAGAATAAAAAAGCACTGAAACTAGATTATCATTCACTATACCTTTATGCAAGATGAGAGATCCTCTCCCATCATGCGCAACTGTAGCAGGAAGAGCAGGAAGAGGGTGACCACAAATTAAGGTAGATACAGACGATGGCTCGAACAATGTTGAGCATTGGGGGCATTCAGTTGCTCTCCCAAAATCGAAAGCACAACCAGTGATAGCATTAGAGTTCCCACTATCATTTACTTGATTACAGGCTCCATTAAACTCTTGTTGTGCAGAGTTTGCCTGTTGGTAAGATTTTCTTTTGTTATGTCTAGGTCTGCCGCGATTATCATTTCCCCTGTAATTGTTATCATATTGCCCATTGTAATTATCATTCCGGTTTGAATCCCGGTTTCTATAGTCACCATCGTCATAATCTTGACGTCGAGAATGATTATCTCGATAAGATAAGCTCGGATAGTTTTTATTGTGATAACCTTTGCGAAAGTGTCTCCAATTATTACCACCAAAATTACGAGAACTACCATCTCGTCTCCAGTTCTTAGAAGAAGAACCATTATATGTTGGATTACTCTGATTCTGAGTGTAATTCTGATTACTTTTCCTATTCCAGTTTTGTTGAGCACCCTGAAATTTCTTATTGAAATTAGGGCCATATGGTGCTGCCGAAGCAACTGGCAACCCTTCTTTCACTTTAGAATTGCTAACTGTAGCATGGGGATGCGCGGTGGCATACTGGCAACAGTATTCCTCCATGTCTTTTAAGTTTTTGGGTCTACGCTCATGAAGAAATGCAAGGAAAGAATCATTAACAGATGACAAAACTTTGTCTCGAAGTAATAAGTCCATTAGGCCTTCATATGTTTTCTCAGTTTGAAACAACTCAATCCATCGTGTAAATGTACGACGTATCTTTGTAATAAAATCGGAGAAATCTACTCCATTTTCAGGCAACATTGTCCTAAAACGAAGACGATAATCTTCTTCTTTTAGTTGATATTTTTTTAGTAATGCTGCTCTGACAACATCATAATCAGTCCTGTCATGTTCCTCTATTGTCATAAGAGTAGTCACTGTTTCACCTGTAAAAAATTCCATCAGTTGTTCGACATATTTTTCCTTTTTTATCTTATGCGTATCGCATACAAATTGGAATCTATCCAGATAATCCGCTATATCGTCCTTTAAAGGATTGAAATGAGGTAATTTGATCCTACTAGCAAACTCCTTTGTCGTACCCGAAGTTGCTTGATGAGCACCCATATTTGTCAATTTCAATTTCTCTAACTCCAAAGCTAAGAGTTTTTCATCATGTTCCATTTTTGCTTTTTCCCTTCTCTCCTCAGCTTGAAGTTTTCTCTCTTCAGCAGCAGCTTGAAGTTTTCTTTCCTCTGCAGCAGCTTGAAGTTTTCTTCCCTCTGCAGCAGCTTGAAGTTTTCTTTCTTCAGGAGCAGCTTCATTTTTTTGTTTTTCCATTTCCATCTGGAATTTTCTTTCATCAGCTTGCATTTGCAACCTTAAATTCTCAGCATCTATCTTCTTTTGTTCAGCTTGCATCTGCAATCTTAAATTCTCAGCATCTAACTTCTTTTGTTCAGCTTCTGCTTTCTTTTGTTCAGTTTCTTCTTTTAATTTATTTTCCTCTTTTTGTCTCTTTTCTTCTGACTTTAATACCATGGCGAATTGAGCAGTCGCGAATTCTTCCAATTCCTTACCAGACTTGCCAAGGGATTTCCCTTGTCCAATGAAGTATTCCAGTGTAAACATTCTGTCTAATGAGATCAGTAACCTGAAAAATTAAATAAATTACCTTATCCTACTTCAATGGGAGACAAGTCTTCAATATTAGACTTGTATACTCACTTCAGTTTATTTCACTCTCTTTGAGAGACAAGTCTTAGTTAAAGACCTTGTATGGTTACCTTGTTTCTTTATAATAATATTCTATCAATAATCTCTATCTGAAGAGTGTACCATATTAATAATAATAATAGTAATACATGACCAAGTATATATATGTAGACTGTGTATGACAATAATGTATCACAATCATAAATACCAAAACAAAGATACAGAACAACAACCGAAAACGTTCGCAGAAGTCAAATAAACAATACAGCAAAACTAAGGAAAATATCACAAAGAATGTGATGATAACTGCGATATAATCAAGCAAAACAAATGACGCCACAGTGTATAAACATAAATGGTGTATAGAACTGAATAATAGAAAAGGGGAGGCGAACAAATACAAACAAATCAACTCGAAACTAAAAACAGAAGAAACAAAAATATTACAAAAAACGATGAAGAAAAAAGCACACCTCGTCACAACTAAACAAATATAGCAACTATTGTCGCTTAGCAAATTTCACCAAGGAAACTTGCAGAGTCCCTACAGAAAACGCTCTCAGTGGAACCTCTATGACGTGGTATATTCCAAAGGAGTCACCTTCCCAACCAAAACCCGCTGAAAACACCAGAAAAATACACAACAATATTACAAGTAACATAAATAGCATATAATGGAATGTGTTGTAAACAAAGTTCAGTTACAAATAATAGTATAGTAACTCTCTTGCTCTTTGTCAACACGGAAGTACAATGTCAAGCGCGCAATGATTGTCAGATTCACTGTACGACGATACTGTGTAGTGGTCTTCAGAAACATAAAGTCACCATGACCTTCTCGACAAATAGTTGAGACTTGACACCCAATGTTGAAAAGTTCATAGACGGTACTGTTTACAAAAAACACTTGACCTCGAACTACGTGACTTGAACGCTCAGACGTTGAAGAGTCTGTTGACTGTAACGTGTAAACAACCAGCGGTACTGTTTACAATAAGGGACTTGACTTGTATGCAGCTGTGGTCCACGTAGCAATATTGCCTAGATGCTAACTCTAGTACTTGTATCAGCTGTGGTTCATGTAGCATTATCACACAGATGCTAACACTGTTTATGTGGGTCAACAATCGATGACCTATTTTACTGTCCTGTGTAGCTGAAATCAAAATTGTAGCCGAAAAGCCCACGGAACTGGTCCACCAGAAATGTTAGTTGGTTTTTATGCGTGATGTAAATTTAGATGTGTAGTTGGCCAGGAATGCGTGTTGATGTCACCTGAACAGTGTAATGGTGCAGTGAAGATCTGGGTCACTCACGCTGACAGCATACATGGTTCTTGTACGATGATGATGATGATGAGAGACATGGGTGTGTAGTCGCGAATGCGTGTAGGCTCATATATGGTAAACAATGCACCCAGTCACACTCGTACTGAAGCCAATGATGGTTGCCACTACTGGTAACAGTTCACACATTTATTCACAGGACTAACAGTAGTATCATACAGGAACAGTCAATGTAAGCAGGATCACGTTAACTGAAATCGCTTGGTACATATCAGGCATTCTAAGGCTGGTAAACATTCCAATATGTGGGCATGGTCAATAGTGGTATGTTCTTTAAGCTATAGTTCACAATGCCGCTTTGGTATCCCTGACTGAACGCGTCAGATACCTTAATAACTCCATCATACAAAAGACGAGCCCTTAACTCATGTAATCCTATTACCAGGGCCGTCGTTCAACTTGGTATAACACGCCAGTTACATCTTTTCATGCTGTAGAATAGTGGCCATAATACAGGGCCTCGATATGACGTCAGCTGTGTATTCTCCATAAGCAGGTTGCATAAACTCTGCTATAATGTTTGTATAAATATACCGCTAACCTGCGGTTTAAACCATATATAACTTCGTCACTGGACTTCTGATCAAATGAAGACGAATAGTCTTAAATGGCTACCGCGAGAACAAAATATAGGTTCTGCATTATAGGAACTGTGAGCTGTTCTCACAGGCTAAGTAAGCCTTTAACAAGTTCTGCAACCGAATGCGTAATAATGATAAAGTCGGTGTTACCTTGAAGAGAATCCTCAGAACACAAGAAACAACACTGTCGTCATTCCTGACGTACAGTAAATCACTGGGTAAAACTGACAACGCAGTCACTTCGAAGATTTTCCTTCCCCAAAATACAACGGACATTCACGTCCCACAGAAGCCAGTTCACATCTCTACCTGACGGAAGTCTAACTCTTGGCGCTCAAAAACTGCGCATGGGCACATAGCCCAGAACTATGTACCTTTGACCCTATCTCAATACTGGTCAAACACAATGAATGAACCAAAAGGGGAGATAACCCCTAATCAACCTGACACTGCAAAGTTAAGACATAGTTACCCAACTTTGAACAGGGTGAAAAAATACGACAAATAAATTGACGTTTGAAACTCCGTCAAAGATGACAGCAACAGTCGGCAGAATGTGAATTGGCATAGAATGAGTTAAAGGAAAAACTCACCAGCAAGCCTATATTGAAATTACCTGATTTGAGTCAGAAATTCGTGGTAAAAACGGACGCTAGTAATGTAGGCCTGGGGGCCACTTTGTTACAAAGGTCCTCTTCACCAGCTGGGGAATTGAACCCAGTTGCTTATGCCAGTCGCAAATTAAACCGAGCGGAACAAAATTAGTCAACAATTGAAAAAGAATGTTTGGCTTTAGTCTGGGCGATCAAGAAGTTCCAGACCTGTTTATATGGTAGAACATTTGTGGTCCAATCAGATCATCTGCCATTGGTATTTTTGGCCCAGGCAAAACATGGAAATGCCCGTTTATAGAGATGGTCTTTGCTCATTCAACAATATTCGTTTACTATTGAATACATTCCTAGATCGCAGAATGTTGGGGCAGATTTCTTGAGTAGGCATCCACCTGCAGAAACCCATGATACTCATAAAGCCTAGTTGAGTTCAATTTGGTCGAATTTGTATCACAGATTATAAAGCTGCATTGGGATGCGGGCTTTTCAACAGGGGAGATTTGTAGTGAGATATCCGTGATACACTCGCCCAAATATAATTAAATTACCACATTTTGAATTTTTCTTCAATACGCCAAGATAGATTTTCTACAGATCCCGCCACCATAGCCCTACCTTGCTCATATTTCTCAAAAGTCCAATTCTAGTGACGTAAAGTTACCGTTTATAATCCGCTACTATAAAAATTTGAAAATTGTCAAGGTCGATACAATCTAATGCAAAATATTGGACACTCCTTGAATTTTTTTAACTAACGTATTTTAAGAATCTATTATTAGTTACAACATGCGACAGTTGTCGTTAGACGTCGCATTTTCAAAAAACGCCAGCGAGCGGATTGCATTTTGAAACTATTAACACCACGCGATGGTACCCATCCCTTTTATCACATGCTTTTTCGTTACTCCGTACTAATTTTTAAATATAACATAAAACCGTCTTTGGCAGTTGGCCAACACGTGTTTAGTTTTCAAAAAAAGACGGGAGAGAAGAGGGGGGTTAACATGGAAAAAGTCTAAACCCACTTGGGTATTGTCAAACTGAAACTAATGGACCAAATGAAGCGGGGAGAGAACGGGGCAAAAGAACGACAGAAACATGTAGAAACGTACTGCATTCTATAGAAGGATGAATAAAAGGAAAGGAAAGAATGGAATTAAAGACGATAGTGTTGTTTATTAAATACTATACTATTTCCTATCAAAACGTATCTGGACTTAGAGTAAAAGTGATTTGTTCAGAATAAATAAAGAGCAAAGTACAAAGATGAAAACTTAGATAAAGGCGTAGATGAAAATATACTGGCTAGATAAAGGGCACTAGCCTGATTAATAATCACTTTCCATCTATTAAATAGCTTCAAAATTGACTGAGTTATCGCATAAAATAAAAATTGACAACAGACAGACGGACGCACTGATAACCTCTCGATTTTGAAAACTTGGGGAAGTTACATTTTTTTTTCTATACGCGTTGGTTGGAAGCAAGTTAAATCGGCGAAGTTTAAACTGATTGGCTAATGTTAGTATAGACATAGAGTGAATAAAACTAACGCTTTTGCAACGCATAGGTACCACTTGAGAAAATATTTCATACACGAAAGGTTCAAGGCAGAGCAATTAGTGACCGAACTGCCTTTGCGTCTGAAGCGGCAGCTATCTAAGAGTGACCATTGATAGCCTGTTAACCTTTAACAAATTGTGTGAATTATTTCATTGATTGCGGTAAGATGAATAACTTTTTAATACATTATTAGAAGGTAGAGGCAAACCCAGATAGGGCGCCATAACATTGTGGGTGTACGACATGAGCCTTTGTGGAAGATTGCGACATACTATGGAGCACAGGCATGTCTAAGCAGGCTTAGGAAGCAAATCAAAGTAAACTTGAGTTTGAATATGTCATACATTTTTTTGACTGTAAGACCAGAAAGTCACTGGCAGGCCTATTGTTATATTAACTCTGGAGAAAAGAAAAGATTGTATTCCAGCTGAAGATGAAGTATAGTGACAGGGGCGTAGAGATTATGTGGAAAATAAATACCCCTGATTATGAAGCAGTCACAGGAAAGTTAAAGACTGTAGCTAATTTAGTTAGCTCTTTTATCTGAACACAATACATGTTTAATGATGTTAAATTGGTAGTGGTGGAGATACTTAGCTGGAGACGTATTGAGGCTTGTTCCTCTTGTTTCAGGGTTACATCACCCAGTATCAAGTTGGTCAGAAGCCGGAGCTGCAGAATTTGAGGCAACCTACCGGTTGTTTCTATATCGAAGCTTACGAGTATTAGCAGTCTCCAGTATACACTGTAGTGAAGCAGTGTGCATTTTTTTTCGAGCAAGTCATCCCGTGTCTACAAGAATTCTCAGATAAGCCAAAAACTTGCGGGCTTATTTGCAAACTCAAATGTGTTTAGTCTCCACCCTATTCAGAAACAGTTTGTGAGATGATGTAACAACCAGTCTTTCCCAATATTGACTCTTCACAGAACAGTATTTTCCAACAGGGAATAAAAGTTTATAAACATTAAAATATTAAGATTTATTGGACATATGTCCTTCATGTGTATTTAATTTGGTATAAAACCACATTTTCACTTTTAAGGTTTAAACATTCCTGTCCTAAAAAATTTGAGGGACAGGAAATTAAAATTGTACATATATATCATAACTTTAAACCCAGTCTTGTTTTATTCGATTTTAGTGAGACAAAATTGTATTTGTTTAACGCATTTCTCACTACATTTTTTCATTACCTTAGACACTAAGCCATATAAATAACCTCACAAAAACTAGATACCCAAAATAAATCGCAGAGTGAGATCGTAGGGTGGTAGCAGTCAGGTACCCTGAGAACATCATAATCAACTATTTGACTCAGGGACTTGCATAGCTGACTTCACTCTGTAGACACATACTGATTACTTCTCTTTAACATCAAAACCCACCACACAGACCCAGAGGGGCAAATTTAACTGCTAGACCCACTAAATGTTGTATTGGCTGCAAGGAATTGGAGTTCTTGGGACACACTGTATATCAGGGTAGTATGACCCCTGATTATAAGAATTTAGAAAAACTACAGAGAGCACCCAGACCACAAACTAAGAAAGATGAGAGATCCTTTGTCTCACTATGTGGATTCTACCAAAAATATATCAAGAATTTTAACTCTGTGTGTGCTCCTTTGACGGATTTAACTAAGAAAGGAAAGCCAGACAGAATAGAGTGGTCAGCAGAATGTGAGCTGGCATATACTGAGCTAAAGCACAAACTCACCAGTAAGCCCATATTGAAACTACCAGATTTGAGTCAGGATTTCGTGGTGAGAACGGATGCTAGTAATGTGCGTTTGGGAGCAACATTGTTACAAAGATCTCCATTACCAGATGGAGAATTAACCCCGTTGCGTATGCCAGCCACAAATTGAACAAAGCGGAGAAAAATTACTCCACAGTAGAAAAGGAGTGTTTAGCCTTAGTTTGGGCAATCAAGAAATTCCAAATATATCTGTATGGTAGGCATTTCGTGGTCCAAAGCGATCATCCGCCACTGGTTTTTCTTGCTCAGGCAAAACATGGTAATGCACGATTGCTAAGGTGGTCTCTTCTCATACAACCTTACTCGTTTACCATTGAGTACATTCCTGGATCACAGAACGTTGGGGCAGATTTCTTAAGTAGGCACCCACCTGCGGGAAACCAGAATAACACTAAGGCAGAGTGAAATTCAATTTGGCGCAATATGACGTGATTGTAATACAGACATGAAAGCTTCACTAGTGGTTCACGCTTTTTTAACGGGGGAGCTATGTCGTAATTTAAATCTGTCTAACAACACGGTCATATTTACCGCGCTCACTATAGGATAAATGGACTAATAGAATAGCCAATCAGGACGCTTCTTTTCTAGTATGTATAAAGAAACCTTTTTATGTTTGACAGAAAGGGCCTATTCTGTGTAAATTATAGGAAGGAGTTATTTTATTTCTTAAAGAATAACGATATATACAGGGAAATACATAACTATTATAACATCTGGGATATTACTTAATAAGCAGGTACAAAGACGGCCTCATAATAGTAATTTATTTAAAGAGAAAAATTGATGTTAGGGATATTTCTATTTCAGGGTAGTTCCCGATTTGGCTACTTAAAGACTGCATAGATTTAAATGCCATGTAATACCTAAACAACAAAGATATAGAAAGATAGAGATAAATTAGCAGTTTAAATATCACTTTAAATAATTAAAATCGGCCCCGTAATAAATTAGATATAGAATATTTAAACTTAGTCACATAATACGGGCAAGCTGAAAAATGTTTAGGTTTTGATTCTTAAATACACATTTGGACAGTGCTTCCGATTGGGCAGACACGGCCCTATATATAAAACTGGGACTTAGGGGATTCTGCCACAACATTTGAATATACCAAGTTGATGGAATCGAGCGCAAACTGCTACTGTAAAGTCTTATGCCACTGTGAGCTAGAAGCAGACTTAGATTCCCATTGAAAGCCTGTAACGGCTTGTGTATTATTGTCTGATGGTAAGATATATATATATATATATATATATATATATATATATATATATATATATATATATATATATATCTATATCTATATATATATATATATATATATATATATATATATATATATATATATATATATATATATATATATGTGTGTGTATATATTGTTGATTATTTGCCTGTGTATACCCGCTTATGTTTTAGGTGATGTGTAGAAAGTGAAACTACAGGACTAGTGTGCTGCCATGCCGGCTTACTTGTAAACGTGTGTGATTTTTGAAACGAAAGCCAGCAATGAAAAATGTGTAGAATATTTGTATGTAGGGCAAAAATTACGACTGTAAGATTTAATAGGGTATTTGAATGAGTATTTCATCCTGGAATTACACACTGTTCACGAATATAAGATAGGAGTACAGGAATGGTTAACATGATGTAATCAAGTTATCACTTACTATTGTGTACTTAACCAAATCATTGTATGGAAGCCAATCATGGGCTAAGGGATCTATCATAGGATGTTTACAGGAAATGAATAATCACATGGAACTGGCTGTAAGAGAAATGAAGTTATATGTCCAGTGCAAACTGTTAGCACCATATCTGAATAATGTTTATATGTGATGTTGTGTGTGTGTGTGTGTGGAGTGGTGCTGGAGCTTACATGGAATGCGATTATCTTTCATTCCAGGTTCTGTCTCGATATTACAAATTTCGAAAACATCCACTGTAGAGGAAGTCTATTGGTGCCTACAGCTCTTTATAAACCTAGAGCCATACCAAGTTTCCCAGCCTGGAGTTGCAGTTTGTGTAATCCTGGCCTGTTGGATGCAGATCATCATCTAATAAGATAGGTGGAATCTAGTTCCACTGTACAGTTACTCCAGCCACAATAAAGTTATAAAAACCACCAAAAAAACACATTTAAGGATGATATATGAAGGACATTTGTTCAATAAAGTAAAATCTACAGTCCAGGGACATCGTTTTATCAGGAGCTAATTATTAAAGAAAGTAATTGACATATCTCGTTACCTTTACCATATTATTCATTATGGAAAAGTACATTCCATATTATTTATTTAATGTTGTAAATACCAATTGAACCGATTTTCAAAAAAGGTGACAATCGACAATAGCCCGAATACACAGAGGCATATTTTGTCTTGATCCCTGGTAAAATCTACTCTAGAATCCTAGAGCATGAATCCGATCCTCTGAGCTTCACAACCTTGATCCCATGCGGATTCCGTGCAACCGAAGTACTGGACCTAATAGATCACACTCAGGCAGCTGAGTGCCAAAAGGCCCTTAGAGTGGACAAGAGTACAGATCCAACCCTCTGTTTCATAGATCTGGAAAAGGCGTTTGACAGGGTCCCCTGGAGCAAACTTGGGACTGTTTGGCAAGGAAGAACATTCCAGCACCTCTGATTCATGCTATACAGAGCTTCTACAAGTCTTGCAGAAATTATGTGAGGACAGCAAACTATAAGTCAGAAGAGTTCAGGACCACCACTGGTGTAAGACAAGGTGATATCCTGTCACCTTATCTTTTCATACTCCTTATGGACGATGTCATGGCATGTGAGAGAACTTTATTCAGTGGGGTACTGGATGATGATGATTGACAGGTCTGTATTTCAGGCTAGCATTTGCTGATGATGTTGTCCCCTGATTGCTAATCTTAGAGACACATCTCCAATCCAACCTGCAAGTCTGGAAGGAAGAGCTGGAGAATTGAGAGGGATGGTCATTTGTGAGCTCGAAAACAAAATCCATGGTGATATCACGAGAAGAAAGAAAACATCAGATTAAGTTGGGATAACAGGCCTGGAGCAGGTCGACCACTTTAAATACAGCTCGGAGCTATTGTAGACCGAAAGGGAGGCATCAAAGAAGAGTTGGCCTCTCGAAAAGTAGCAGCTGGGAGACTTTTTCAGACCATACATCGAGGATTTCTCAGCACGAGAGAGGTTGGTAAGAATACGAAGATGGCTGTATACCGCTCCACCTATGTCCCAGTCTTGACATATCCTCCGAGTCATGGGCAATGACTACAACTGACTGTAAAGCCAGACTCCAAACCTCCAGAAATGAGGTCATCATGAGGACGGTGGTTGAAGTTAACAAGAAGAGACCTGGTCTGCAACCGAGATACGTCAAGGCCTTCTATCACCACCCGCTGCTTGACCCAAATAGAACACGTCCCCATTTAAATGGTTTGGCCAGCTGCAGATTATTTGGGAGAAGATGCGGCTGACAAGCATGGGAAACAACTGAGCCATGGGATATTTGAAGACCTCCAAGATTTCAGGTCCGCTGGGAGGACTTCATTAGACAGTCTGAGAAAAAACGATGTGACTGAATTACCAGGCCTGAAGAAGACATATGATAGAATAGTTGCTCTTCAATAAAAAATTTTACACCTCACGGGAAGGGGATTATACTATTAAAAAGAAAAGTAATACCAATTGAATTCTTTTACCTTTCCTTACCGAAATAATAAAGCGGTATAGGACAAATAAATTAAATAATTTTTCAGCCTTTTAATGATATAAATTTACCATTTGATTTTTTTTTCTAGAATTCCTGACCGAAAAATAGCATATAATTAATTCAATTTTCCCCTAGATAACTAGCCATTAAAACAAAAGTATATTCATTAATCAATGTGGGATTTTGAGAGGTAGCAGTTAGATCTTCAGTACTCAACACTATCATCATACCTGAAGGTTTACATAGCTTGACCCCACTTTGATGTCGATACATCCTTACTCTTTTCAGAGAAGGGGGTATTTCTTATAAGACCAGTCTCTTATCTGGCACTATCCTGGTATCATCTGATACACCTTTGTGTCCAGGAAAGTCTTTATTTTAATCACATCCAAACCTCTCGCGACAATTAGGTGTTTGCTTTCCAGTTACCACATCAGTCTGGTATTAATCATGCGCTCCATCAGTTTTCCTACACAGCTCAGTAGGCTGATCGGTCTGTAACCATTTGGTTCTTTCAGGTCCTTGTCTTTTTTTGGTATAGGTATCAGTATAGCTTCTTTCCATGCCTGCGAGACAATTCCTCTTTTCCAGCTGTAGTTCAGTACTGCCAGAAGCTTCTGTTTTGCCCTTGTGCCGAGACCTATTAACATTTCATTGGTTATTCCATCTTTTCCAGGTGACTTCTTTTTCTTTAGTGACTTTATTGCCTCTTCCATTTCTGCCATTGTCAAATTTGTCATCATATGCTCTTTAGGTGCAATCTGTGTGTTGTCATGAATCAACAATTCATCTGTGACGATTTTCTTCCTGTCAGCGAAGACATCAATGTGATTTGCGCTAGCAAAGTATTCTATAAATGCATTTGCAGCTTTTTTGCCTATCAGCATATTGTCGCCGTGTTTGAGTGCGATTTGTTTGTAATGAGATCCTTTGCTGTTCAAGACTCTAACCAGTTTCCATAGCTTATTGCCGTCTTTATCTAAGTTTAGATTTTCTGTTTTTTCTTTCCAGCAGTCTCTTGTTGTTTTATTTAATGTTTTTCGGTATTTTGCAGTGGTGGCTTTGAGTAATATGTTTTCTTCAGTTGTTTGTTCTCTTTCTGCTGTGTTTCTGACCTCTGTTACTTCATCTTCGAGCCTTTGAAGTTCTTCAGTCCAGTAAGGTTTGTAATTTTGTCTTGCCCCTTTGGGAATGGAATCAGTGGCTGCTTGTAGTATGGCTCTGTTTAGGCTTTCGACCATCGTTTTCATATTGCCGTGCCGTGTGTTAATGGTTTCACAAAACCTGTCTGACAACATTGAAAACTTGTCCCAGTCAGCTCGTTTGTAGTTCCATCGAGGAAGTAGTTTTTCTTCCTGCTGAACAAATTCCATATTTATGACCAGCTTTATTGGTTTATGGTCACTACCTGCTAGGTGATCAAGCACATGTCTGTCTATTTTGTGTCTGATATCCCCTGTAGAAAAGGCTAGATCTGGAGCGGAAGTAGTGTGCCATCTTCTGGAGTAAAAACTGGGGTTGTCATCGGGACTGTTGATTAGGTGAAGTTTTGTATCTATCTCCCAGTCCTCTACTTCGTCTCGTCTGCTGTCTGTATCTGGGTATCCTAATCTTTCAGAGTAACTATTGACATCCCCTACCACTACGCAGTTTGAATCCTTTATTTCCATGGAGGAAAGTGACAGATCCTTGTTTGGTGGGCCATACAGATTGTAAATACGGATGCACGTTTCATTGGTTGTTATGTCCACCCAATTATTTCAGACTGATTGCTGAGGTTCACGGAAACTTCGCTGCTTGGTAGAGAATTTCGTGTGAGTATCAGAACACCTCCTTTGTGTCCTTCTCGGTCGAATCGGAAGGCCTGGTATCCTCTAACTGAAAATCTTTGGTTGTTGTTGTTGAGGTGAGTCTCTTGAATGCATGCAACATCTATATCTTCTGCGTATAGACGGTTTGTTAAAATAACTTTTTTGTTGCGAACTCCTTCCGCATTCCACTGCAGAATGTTGAGTGTTTTGTGAGCTTTGTCAGCAATTCTAGCCTTTTGCCTCTGTGTAGCCCAGCGGAACGCTACGGAGTTATTGACAATTTGCTTTCGATGTAATGACGTCATCATGGAGCGGCGTACGTTGTACTGTTTCGTTAGGCCTGTGGCCCTGTACATCCGATTTCAACGGGCATTTATGTCGGGTTGCCTACCTTTAGCCTTTGACTGTCCCCAGCCTACCTACAAGGCAGCAGTGTGGTCTCACTATCTGACTGAATTCTAAAAAAACATGTAGAGAATCACTAACGTCAAAAGTTAAGTCGCCATATTGGCAACGGGAGATCAACATCCTATTCTATCTTCCTCTCTTCAGAGGATTCCCCCCCCCCTTTCCCCCGTAGCTCATTAGCAGACATACTTGTCCATGTTGGCTGAGGGAGACTGAGTACCTAGGGGTTTTCCCGGAGTGCAGTGGTGTCGATTTTGAGTAACAATAACAATAACATCCAAACATAAACAAGTTTCAGGTTGTGTTTATCAATAACGGCTGTTCCTTCGTCTTAGTAATATTTATGTCCGTGCGTTTTAATAACGAGCGCTAGTCGTAAACATATTTGTATAGGATGCCTTTTGTTTTTTGAATGTGTTTAAAAAATACATTGTGTTCATGAATTGGTGAAGAGCATTTTTTTTTTTTCCTCGCTTGAGGTCGCATATTTTTTTCCTCGCATGAGGTCGCATTATCCCCGCCCAAACCTGGCCCTGGTCAAGACCACATGTCCCAACACAAGAAGACCCAATGACAACATGTGTCACCGTAGTGATCTTCTGTGTTCTCACACAAGAGACCTAATGACACATGAATGCCACTGTACCTGTCCCTGTGTATAGACACATGATCCCAGCCAAAAGCCGGATTCTAGGCATTTTTTTTTTTTTTTCCTCGCTTGAGGTCGCATATTTTTTCCTCGCATGAGGTCGCATTAGCCCCGCCCCAACCCGGCCCAGGTCAAGACCACATTGTCCCAACACAAGAAGACCCAATGACAAACTGTGTCACTGTAGTGATCTTCTGTGTTCTCACACAAGAGACCTAATGACACATGAATGTCATTGTACCGGTCCCTGTGTCTAGACACATGATCCCAGCCAAAAGCCGAATTCTGGGCATTGGGTTGTACATTTTTTTTTTTTTTCCTCGCTTGAGGTCGCATATTTTTTCCTCGCATGAGGTCGCATTAGCCCCGCCCAAACCCGGCCCTGGTCAAGACCACATGTCCCAACACAAAAAGACCCAGTGACAAAATGTGTCACCTAGTGATCCTCTGTGTTCTCACACAAGGGACCTAATGACACATAAATGTCACTGTACCGGTCCCTGCGTCTAGACACATGATCCCAGCCAAAAGCCGGATTCTAGGCATTTTTTTTTTTTCCCCTCGCTTGAGGTCGCATATTTTTTCCTCGCATGAGGTCGCATTATCCCCGCCCAAACCCGGCTCTGGTCAAGACCACATGTCCCAACACTAGAAGACCCAATGACAACATGTGTCACCGTAGTGATCTTCTGTGTTCTCACACAAGAGACCTAATGACACATGAATGTCACTGTATTGGTCCCTGTGTGTAGACACATGATCCCAGCCAAAAGCCGGATTCTTTTTTTTTTTTTTTTTTTCCTCGCTTGAGGTCGCATATTTTTTTCCTCGCATGAGGTCGCATTATCCCCGCCCAAACCCGGCCCTGGTCAAGACCACATGTCCCAACACAAGAAGACCCAATGACAACATGTGTCACCGTAGTGATCTTCTGTGTTCTCACACAAGAGACCTAATGACACATGAATGTCACTGTACCGGTCCCTGTGTGTAGACACATGATCCCAGCCAAAAGCCGGATTCTTTTTTTTTTTTTTTTTTTTTCCTCGCTTGAGGTCGCATATTTTTTTCCTCGCATGAGGTCGCATTATCCCCGCCCAAACCCGGCCCCGACCACATGTCCCAACACAAGAAGACCCAGTGACAAAATGTGTCACCTAGTGATCCTCTGTGTTCTCACACAAGGGACCTAATGACACATAAATGTCACTGTACCGGTCCCTGTGTCTAGACACATGATCCCAGCCAAAAGCCGGATTCTAGGCATTGGGTTGTACAACGTTTTTTTTTTTTTTTTTTTTTTCTCGCTTGAGGTCGCATATTTTTTCCTCGCATGAGGTCGCATTGTCCCCGCCCCAAACCCGGCTCTGGTCAAGACCACATGTCCCAACACAAGAAGACCCAATGACAAACTGTGTCACTGTAGTGATCCTCTGTGTTCTCACACAAGGGACCTAATGACACATGAATGTCACTGTATTGGTCCCTGTGTGTAGACACATGATCCCAGCCAAAAGCCGGATTCTTTTTTCTTTTTTTTCTTCCCTCGCTTGAGGTCGCATATTTTTTTCCTCGCATGAGGTCGCATTATCCCCGCCCAAACCCGGCCCTGGTCAAGACCACATGTCCCAACACAAGAAGACCCAATGACAACATGTGTCACCGTAGTGATCTTCTGTGTTCTCACACAAGAGACCTAATGACACATGAATGTCACTGAACCGGTCCCTGTGTGTAGACACATGATCCCAGCCAAAAGCCGGAATTTTTTTTTTTTTTTTTTTTTTTTTTTTTTCCTCGCTTGAGGTCGCATATTTTTTTCCTCGCATGAGGTCGCATTATCCCCGCCCAAACCCGGCCACATGTCCCAACACAAGAAGACCCAGTGACAAAATGTGTCACCTAGTGATCCTCTGTGTTCTCACACAAGGGACCTAATGACACATAAATGTCACTGTACCGGTCCCTGTGTCTAGACACATGATCCCAGCCAAAAGCCGGAATTTTTTTTTTTTTTTTTTTTTTTTTTTTTTTCCTCGCTTGAGGTCGCATATTTTTTTCCTCGCATGAGGTCGCATTGTCCCCGCCCAAACCCGGCCCTGGTCAAGACCACATGTCCCAACACAAGAAGACCCAATGACAAACTGTGTCACTGTAGTGATCCTCTGTGTTCTCACACAAGAGACCTAATGACACATGAATGTCACTGTACCGGTCCCTGTGTGTAGACACATGATCCCAGCCAAAAGCCGGATTCTAGGCATTGGGTTGTACAACGTTCAGCGCCGACGACTCATTAATGGTCTACTGGAGCGGCAATGAAAGTGACAGACCATATAAATATTCAGTTCTTTAAATCTTGTATCGAGCAAAATGTTTTTAAAAATATATTGGTAAAAAACAATAAGAAACATTAAAATATCATAAAATTTAACACCTATATAACTTTTATAATGCACTCTATTTGTTTTATATTATTTAATAATTTAATTGAATATATTTAATGAAAAAAAGTAAAACCTTTTTTTAAATTATAGTTTCTTTTTTTATTTCTGTTGTTGCCCTTGCAAAGAAAATAAAATGCTACCTCCCCTTACAAATTTGTGGCTAGGCGAAAAAAAATCTGATTTCGTACGTGACCAGTATTTGTGAATGTCTTCTGTTGTATCTTCTATCTCTGTTGTACATTTCACCATCAAGCTTTTGTAGTTCTTCAGTTAAACATGGTTTGTAATTCTGTCTTGCCCCTCTGCTAATAGACTCAGTGGCTGCTCGCAGTATCGTTTGATGTAGGCTTTCAACCATTTTTTTAAAAATTAACTGATGTGTGCGTGAGTGTGTACGTGTGTTAATACTTTTGCAGAACCTGTATGTCAGCATTTGTGTTGATACCACAGTGAAACCATTTTATTTGTGTTAGACAAGAAAAGATATACGTAAAAGACATAATAACAGAAATAATAAACGTGGATATCAAAACATAAAAAAATGGAAATTATAAATTAGACAAAAAGAAAATTATTAAACTTTGTTGAGAAATTGTCTTATATCTTTCGTAATAATGGACCACGTGACTGATGTAACTAATATTACACGTGACCTGACTTGACATGTCCCATAACTCTTGATCACCAGAGACGATGTGTCATAGCGTACGTATATGTTTTATAAGTTCTTTCTTTTATCTATTCTTTCTTTCTCTCCTTTTTATCTTCCAAGTTATTTAGTAGATATCATTACTGCCATCTCCGCTAGAGGTGTAAATTCCTGGATGATACTCTAATCCTTTTCTTGTATACTTCGGTTAGTTCAGTTCCTTCTGTGATGTTAATAGTGACTTCGTATAGTGTTAGTTTAAATGTACATGGCATACTATCAGCAACTCATAAAGATGGAATCAAATTCGTTCTGATCCTTCAAAACTTTTAATAACTTAATAAAACAACACATATAATGAGTTATTCAAATGATAGAGTTCGCATAGAGGCCTTTACTGGGTCTTTGTACTTCAGGTTAACTCATACATGAATTCTATGTCTCGTAACTTCCGTATTCCTCTTTAACTTACTCTTTTCTCCGTAGACTTCCTTAGTCTTCCCAAAATCTGTTCCTACTTCCTCATATACCAATGCTCTTTATTAGCATTCCATACTTGATTTGTTACTTAAATATCTTCCTCGACGAACTGGTCAAACAGGTCTCTATAACTGTTCGTAGCAACAAAACTCATCTCATGCATAAATAATTGTATGTACACCCTTCTGATACTTACAAGTGAGAGAGCATATTTGAAGTTCTTCTATAAAAGTCGACATTCACTTTTTCTTGAAAATCATATGCAATTCTGGATACTTCAAACTTTGTTCAATATGGCTCCTCTATAATATCTCTAGTTTCCTTCAAATGTTTACAGCCTTTTGGTTACTTTACATATAGTCGTTATAACCATCCGTTTTTCTTGGTACATAGTCGTAAAGTTCTCGTAATGAACTGGCAAATCGTGCTTCTGCAAGATTCTCCTGTAAACAAAATTCTACTCTGTGCAAAATATAAACATAGTTCAATACTTACAAAAAACACAGCATAAACACTGATCTCCTTTCAGAAAGACACCTTAACTGTGAACCACAGAATCAAATCAAACTATCTCCCGATAGAATAACACTGGCTAGTGATGGCTGGACATCTAAACATTTTCACATAAACCCTATCTGTAAAACCACAGAAGATTAATCTTGTCTGCACAACGATCACACCTTCTTCCTGAAGTACAACTCAGGACTGCCTGTCATCTAATGACCTCTGGTCATTTTTCGTGGTGTGTTTTCTTGCCACTCTTCTGATTCGCTGACCCAAATCTTTTTACTTAAATTTATTGGTCAAGCCTTTTTTTTCTTGTTCTCGGACTTTCTATTTACAACTCACTATAATCACTCCTGCTAGTTTATTTTGTTTAAACCAATCACACAAGGTAGGGCATCTTATTATCGTAAAATTTTCACTTACCCCTCATCATAATTATTGGCGTGGTCATATATGGTAGTGTATTTATTTGTTACCTTTGCTGGAAACCATTTTTATATGCCTTGCATTCACGGATTGCCTCCCCTTAGCTCTGCAGTAGTGGTCCACCAGTGGCCAACACTCAAGAGTATCTAATATGTGTCTTCAAAGGTGTCTACCTTCAGACAATATTACTCTTGGCAGAGTTGTAGATAGAAGGATACTAATGCTTCTATCTCAAGGAAGTATCCACAAGATATTTTCAGAAGTCAAGAAGAATGCTGAAAGGACAGAGCACTTTTAATATATATCTAATCCGTCGCATTTTGTGACCTTGGACCCCTGAAGGAAAACGAAAGAGAGGCCGACCAAAAACAACCTGGCGGAGGACTGTGGAGGCTGAGATGCAAAGAATGAACCAGAGTTGGGGCACTGTACGAAGGATGGCCAGCGACCGAGCAAGGTGGAATCAATTTGTTGTTGCCCTATAAGACCCCACTAGGCGTGATGGCCACTGACTGCTTTGACGGTCGGCGGCTAAGGATCAAAGAAGAAGAAGAAGCATTTTGTGAAGAATTAAGCAATGGTTTTAGCCCGATCAAGCCCCCAACTGGTGTAATCCAGCGAAATTCTTTTATAAGTATTTGCTCAATAGATGTAAATATATTTCTAGCTGCATATATATACTGCACCTGTATATATTAAAGAGTCTTGCTCATACGTTTGCTTTCATAAATATAATAACTGAATCATCTATGATTGTTTTGGTTTAAAATAACATGTAACAAATGAAATAATCAACTATATAGGTTTTAACAGATTAAAATAACGATGGAATAATGGCGAATTTTAGATGTATATATATAAATCTCTTCACTGAGACAGGGGTTGGGGATTTATAAAAAAATTTTCCTTTTGCTGTTTCCTTAATAAGAACTTAGCTGGTCTATGTGAGTCCTGCAGCCATGGTTTCGTTAGTGTTTGTTGCTGTCATTTTCGACGGAGTCATCTGTCAAGTTATTTGCTTATGTTTGTATCATAAGTATAATTGTGTCTTTACCTGTGATGTCAGGTTGATTAGGGGTTGTCTTCCCTTGTTTATTCATTCATTGTGTTTGACCTTTAGGGTCAGAGGTTGTCAGTTCGGCGTGGGCCTATGGGAAGGTTTTTTAAGCGGGAGTGAGATATACTTCCGGGAAGCCGGGAGGTCCTGTTTTTCTGAAGGGACCAAGAGTCCATTGTTTTTCGGGGAGAATCTTCGAAGTAACTGCTATGGCAGTTTTCCCCAGTGAATCTCTGTGCGTCGGGATGACGACAGAATTCCTTGTGTAGTTCTGAGGATTCATTTACCAGGTAATACCGACCTTTATGCATTATTACGCTTTTCGGTGGCAGAACATGTAAAGGATTACCTAGGGTGAACAGCAGTTCACGGATCCGCCATTTCAGAACTTATATATTTGTGCTCGAGGTAGCCATCCAAGACTGTTAGTCTTATATTGTCCAGAAATCCAGTGACGAAGATATATTGTGGGAGCCGCAGATTGGCGGAACTTCTATCTACAATAAGTATTACTGCAGGGTTGATGATAACCTATTTAACAGAAGTACACGGCCGACGTTAGGACGAGGCCTGTGCTTCCGGCTATTATACTACAGCCTGATATGTGCAATTGGCAGGGAGTGCCAAGTTGCACCTGTGTGTCAAGGTAACTAAGGCATCTGACGCGTTTAGTCAGAGACGCCAAGGGCGACGCTACGAACTGTCATTATTGAAGAACTTTGCTATTGACCATGCACGTCTATTCTGATGTTTACCTTTTTGAATGCCAAATGTATACCTATCGATGTCAGGTCAGCATGACCTTGTTACACTGACTGTTCCTGTTGATATTATGTGTGTTCCCCTCAATAAATGTCTTGAAACATGCCTGCAGTGTCAAAGCATCCTTGATTACTGCATGTGAGAGTATGGGTTGCAGGATCTACATCTATACGAGCCTAAACACATTCGCGTCTTCATTCGCACCCACACTCAACTCATCATACGCTCGCACTACACATCTAACAACATGTAAACTGTCTTGGGCCAGTGATCACCTCAACAAGAAAAAAAAAGACAGTTACATTTCTGGTGGACCAGTTACGTGGGCTCTTATGATACATTTCTTGTCGCCAATGTGGCCTAGAAACTTACATTTCTGATGGACCAGATCTGTGGGTTTAAAAAGAACAGAGCGAGCATTTGACATTATTGTTGACATTTATGGATCCAGAAATTTACATTCCTGGTTGGCTGTTACATGTATGATGTCTCCAGTTTTGTCGAGAAAGTTACAAGAAGGACAAGTACACATTACACTTCTGATCTGTGGGTCTAAGCTACACACGGGACAGCCGTAACAGCGCTAATTCTACACTTGCAAGTTTTGGCTACAACAGGACAGATATAGGTCATCAACGGTTGACACAAATAAACAGTACGAGCATTTATATTATAATGCTACATAAAGCATAACAAGACAAGTACTGAAGTGAACTACTAGGCATTTGCTACGTGGACCATAACTGCATAGAAGGCGGGTTCCTATTGTAAACAGTACTGCGGGTTGTTACACGTTTCATTCAACAACAGACTTTTCTAGGTCAGAGTATTCAAGCTACATTGTTGGAGGTCAAGTGTCTGTAAACAGTACGTGAAATTGTAAACATTCAATGTGCAAGCCCTAATTTGAGAAGGTCATAGTAACTTTGGTTCGTGAATACCACTTTATGTTACAGTGGATTTGACGTTCAGTGCGCGTTTGACATTTCGTTTCTGTGTTCGCAAGGAGCAAGAAATTTATTTTAGTTTCAGCTGTGACTGAACTTGTTCTGCAACACATTGAAATTGATTGCTATATGTTTATGTCACTTCTACTGTTTTTTGTGTATTTTTCTGCGGGTTTTTCGGTTGGTGGGTCTTACGGTAAATATGCCACTTGATCGAGGCTTACTGTAAGCGGTCTGTAGGTGCAAATTTTCTTAATTTGGAAATTTGCTAGTGACAATTGGTCGCTATTGATGTTAGCTGTGATGTAATTGTACTTAACGTTGTTTTTGTAATATTTTGTCTGTTTTTCAGTTTTGATTGTCGATTTGTTTTGTTTGTATTCTGTAGGTCTCTCCTTTCTTGTGTATTTCTCTACACATTTTTGGTTAAAACAGTGTTGCCATTTGTATTGTTTTGTATTTTTGTCTTTGTATTTTTTTTTTTGGTTGTACTACATTACTGTCATGCACAGTCTACATACACATACTTGGTCATGTTTTGATATTATTGATAAGGTAGACTCTTCATATAGAGTTTGTTAAATAATATTATATAAGATATTTATACAAGTTCTTTGATAAAAGACTTGTTATCTACAAAGATTGAGACAAGGTGAAATACATATTCAAGTTCTTTATAAAAAAGACTTGTGCCCATAGTGAGTGGGATATAAGGGAATTTTTTTTTTCCCACAGGTACTCAAGTGATTTTTTGGGTACATTATAAACAAGAGGAACATACAAAGTCTTTGTCTAAGACTAAGACAGTAAAATAAAGTGAAGTGAGTATACAAGTCTAGCATTTCAGACTTGTCTCCCATTGAAGTGGGATAAGGTAATTTATTTAATTTTTTTTCAGGTTTCTGATCTCATTAGACAGAATGTCTACATTGGATTTCTTCATCCAGCAAGGGTTGACCCTTGGTAAGTCTGGTAAAGAATTGGAAGAATATTCATCTGCTCAATTCGCCATTGCATTAAAGTCAGAAGAAAAGAAACAAAAAGAGGAAATTAAATTGAAAGCAGAAGCTGAACTAAAGAAGCTAGAAGCTGAGAATAGAAGATTAGAACTTGAAGAAAGAAGGTATCAAAGAGAGGCTGAGGAGAGAAAAGCTCAAGCTGCTGCTGAGGAGAGGAAAGCTCAAGCTGCAGCTGATGAAAGAAAATTCCAGATGGGAAAGAAAATGGAAGACAAAAAAACTTCAAGCTGCTGCAGAGGAAAAAAAAACTTCAAGCTGCTGCAGAGGAAAAAAAACTTCAAGCTGCTGCTGAGGCTGAAATTAGAAAAATGGAACATGAGGAAAGAAAACAGAAGATGGAACTTGATGAAAAACTCGCAATTTTGGAGTTAGAGAAATTGAAATTGGCGAGTACGGGTGCTCAGCAAACAACTTCGAGTACGACAAAGGAGTTTGTTAGTAGGATTAAATTGCCTCATTTCAATCCTTTAAAGGATGACGTAGCAGATTATCTAGATAGATTCCAATTTTTGTGCGATACGCATAACATAAAAAAGGAAAAATATGTTGAACAACTGATGCCATTTTTTACAGGTGACACAGTGACTACTCTTATGACAATAGACGAACATGAGAGGACTAATTATGATGTTGTCAGGGCAGCATTACTAAAGAAATACCAATTAAAACAAGAAGACTATCGTCTTCGTTTTAGGACAATGTTGCCAGAAAATGGAGTAGATTTCTCTGATTTTGTTACAAAGATACGTCGTACATTTACACGATGGGTTGAGTTGTCTCAGATTGAGAAAACATATGAAGGTCTAATGGACTTATTATTGCGAGATAAGGTTTTGTCATCTGTTAATGATTCTTTTCTTGCATTCCTTCATGAGCGTAAGCCTAAAAAACTTAAAAGAAATGGAGGAATACTGTTGTCAGTATGCCACAGCACATCCCCATGCTACAGTTAGCAATTCTAAAGTGAAAGAAGGGTTGCCAGCTGCTTCGGCAACACCATATGGCCCTAATTTCAGAAAAAAAATTTCAGGGTGCTCAACAAAATTGGAATAGGGGAAGTAATAAAAATTACACTCAGAAGCGGAGTAATCCAACACATGATGGTTCTTCGTCTATGCAGTGGAGACAAGATGGTAGTTCTCGTAATTTTAGTGGTAATAATTTGAGACACTTTCGTAAAGGCTATCCAAATAATAACTATTCAAATTTTCGAGGTAATCATTCTCGACGTCAAGATTATGACGATGGTGAATTTAGAAACCGGGATTCAAACCGGAATGATGATTACAATAGACAATAGGATCACAAATACAGGGGAAATGATAGTCGAAATAATTACAGGGGAAATGATAGTCAAAATAATTACAGGGGAAATGATAATCGAGGTAGACCTAGGTTTAACAAAAAAAGACCTTACCAACAGGCAAACTCTGCGCAACAAGAGTTTGATGGAGCCTGTAATACAGTAAATGATAGTGGTAACTCTAGGGCTATCACTGGTTGTGCTTTCGATTTTGGGAGAGCAACTGAATGCCCCCAATGCTTAACATTGTTTGACTCATCAACTGTATCTACGCTAAGTTGTGGTCACCCTCTTCCTGCTCTACCTGCTACAGTTGCGCATGATGGGAGAGGATCTCTCATCTTACATAAAGGTCTAATAAATGATAGGCTAGTCTCAGTACTTTTCGATTCGGGATGTACTACCGTCGGGGTTAAGGAGTCTCTGATAGATCCTTGCTGTGCCACGGGAAAAACAATCAAATGTGTTACATTTGGTGGTACTATGGAAAGCTATCCTACTGCTATTATTAGGATTGACACTCCTTTCTTCACAGGAGATGTCCATGCATGTCTTCTTCCTAATCCTATTGCGGATCTTATAATCGGTCGTATTCATGGGGTTAAGGAATGCACCCCGCAACAAATTTCTAGTTGGGAAGAAAAAAACATTCAAACGGTCAATGCAGTGGTGACAAGAGCTCAAGCTCTTAATCCCCCAACTTCATCTGATAATAGTAATGAAGTTGATAGCCAAGACGAGCACTTGGTGATTTCCCATGACTCGTTTGTTAAACGTCAAGAAGAGGATCCTTCTTTGAAGAAATACTTCCTTCTTGCAAAGAAAGGGGATCCCAATCAAAATACGAATCACAAATCGTATATCACTATGAAGAATGGTATATTGGTACGAATGGTACAACACTCGGACAAGTCTATGCACTCGCAAATTCTTGTGCCTAAGTGTATGAGAGCCTTAATTCTTCGGCATGCACACGATTCTCAGTGTGCGGGACACATGGGTTTTTCCAGAACTAAAACTAGAGTCCTTGCGTCATTCTTTTGGCCATTCGTGAATAAAGACATCCGAATTTATTGCCGATCTTGCAAAATTTGTCAAGAGGTCAAGTCTAGGGGTCCGAGACATGCTGCTCCTATTCAGGCTGCAGATATTCCGATTCGGCCGTTTCAGAAAATGGCTATAGACATCATTGGTCCGTTCAAAATTAAGTCAGCCAGAGGACACCAATTTATCCTCACTTGCGTGGACATGTGCACGCGTTGGCCAGAGGCTATTCCTCTGAAGAGCATATCAACTGTCGATATCGCTGATGCTCTTTGGCTCGTATTTTCTCGTCTGGGATTCCCCGGAGAAATACTGTCGGATCACGGCACTCAGTTAATTTCGGACGTTATGTCTCAGGTAATGGCTACGCTAGACATTAAAAGGTCTCTCAGTAGTATTTATCATCCAATGTCCAATGGATTGGTAGAACGTCTTAACAGGACACTAAAGAACTTACTTGGCAAGATAACGGAGGATCATCCTGAAGATTGGGACAGGGTTTTACCTGCAGTCCTCTTTGCCTATAGAGAGGTTCCCAACGAGCATACAGGGTTTTCTCCTTTCGAACTTGTCTTTGGCGCGCAACCGCGCGGGCCAATGTCCTTGTTACACGATTTGATAACTTCCGATAATATTGACGATGATACACAATCGTCATATGAATATGTTATAGCTCTTAGAGAAAAGATTATCGAATCGTGCAGGTTAGCAACTTCATCTTCCGAATTTGCGAAAGAAAAAGCTAGGCGATTTGCTAATAAGAAAAGACGCCTACGTCAACTTTGTCCTGGAGACAAAGCATATGTCTTACTGCCCTCAAGAGAGAATAGACTTCTCATTTCTTGGAAGGGTCCATACACTATAGTCTCGAAAATTTCTGATGTCGACTATATTGTCGATGTGGATGGAAGGCATAAAACCTTCCATATAAATATGTTAACAGAGTTTATTGAACGTCCAGACTATTTACAGCCTATTTTCCAGGCGACGGACGACTCTCCAGTTCAACATGGTCACATCTCATCCCTGTCCTGTTATACAGGATGAGGAAACTATTTTTTCTGACGTGAACTTACCTCTTCCTGCGATTCCACTTACTTCAACGGAATCGTGGAGAGACGTTACAGTCTCTTCCAACTTGTCTTTTGAGGAACAACGTCAAGTATCCTCTACGTTACAATCATATCAGGATGTCCTTACCGACATTCCTGGACACACAGATGTCATAGAACATGACATCATACTTACTGATCGTAATCCGATCAGAGTAAGACCATACCCAATACCTATTCATTTTCAAGCACAAGTCGAGAAAGAATTGGATGAAATGATTCAACTACAAATAATTGAACCATCCACTTCAGCTTATTCTTCGTCGATAGTTATTGTTCGAAAGAAAGACAATAACATACGTCTTTGCGTTGATTATCGCAAATTAAATCAAGTTACGAAGTTCGATGCTGAACCTATGCCGTTATTAGATGATCTACTTATTAGACTTTCTAAAGCTAAATTCTTTACTAAACTAGACTTGTCGAAAGGTTATTGGCAAGTCCCACTGACGGAACACGCCAAACCTCTCACTGCTTTTTCGACACCTAGGGGTCTGTTTCAATGGAATTTTATGCCTTTCGGGCTTATGAACGCCCCAGCGACTTTCGTGCGCATGATGCGACGAATTCTATCAGATCGTGCAGATGTCATTGCATATTTAGACGACATCTGTCTTTTCAGCGATACTTGGGAAGAACACTATGTGGGTCTGAAGGAATTGCTATCTACTCTACGTGAGCATAGTTTGACTGCTAAACCCTCTAAAGCTTTTGTTGGGTTTAGTGAAATTTCCTTCCTAGGTCATCGAGTTGGTCATGGTCTGTTGAAGACAGAGGACCAAAACATTTCAAAGATATTAAATATCTCGGTTCCGAAGACAAAAAAGCAAGTGCGTAGTCTCTTGGATTGATACAATTCTATGGAAGATTCATTGAGAATCTGTCCTCCATTATGGCACCACTTTCAACGTTATTGAAAAAAGGTTCTCCTAATATGGTGCGTTGGTCCCAAGAATGCCAATCTTCATTGGATCAGGTTAAGAATTTGTTCTCATCTCATCCTATCTTAAGACTACCGACGATTGATAAGACTTTTGTCCTTCGTAGTGATGCCTCTTCCACTGGCATTGGAGCGGCACTAATGCAGGAATATTCAGGAACTCTGCATCCTGTAATGTATATTTCTAGGAAGCTGAATGCGGCAGAAAGGAATTACTCGGTTTTGGACCGTGAATTGTTGGCTATGGTTTGGTCCATTCTTAAGCTACAAAGGTTCCTTCTGGGCGCGCATTTCTTTATGGAAACCGACCAAAAAGCTCTTACGGCTATGCAAAGTAAGGATTTGAAGAGCTCGAGATCTACTCGTTATGCTATTGCTCTTCAGCCTTTCCATTTCACGGTGCGAGCTATCCGTGGTTCGGATAATGTGATGGCGGACATATTGTCTAGATGCCCACATGATTCCAGTTAAATCTTGTGTCCTAGTTTTTTCCTGATATATTTTCAGACTTAGGTCTGTCCTTAATATCATAATATGTTGTAATACAAATGTATTTGGATGATGTTTAGATAATTTAACAAATTTCATTTTGTCCATCCATCAGTGATATGTTGCTAAAATAGCATTGACATTTGTATATTGCTATGATTATATTATTTAGTAATGTTTGATATATGATTGGTATTGCCAGCAACTTAGGTTTCTTGAATGGTATCCCTTAGTTTGTTTGGCTTAAAGGAAATATTTTCTCCTATGTTGGGAGATGATTTGTACCCTCTTCTATTGTACCTGATATTAGGTTCATTGTTTGCATGAGCACAGAAGTGATACTGGTGCTATCTTGCTCATGAACATATTAAAAAAAAAAAAAATTGCATTTTTTTTTTTACAGGGGGGTGGTAGTAATGTTGCTGTCATTTTCGACGGAGTCATCTGTCAAGTTATTTGCTTATGTTTGTATCATAAGTATAATTGTGTCTTTACCTGTGATGTCAGGTTGATTAGGGGTTGTCTTCCCTTGTTTATTCATTCATTGTGTTTGACCTTTAGGGTCAGAGGTTGTCAGTTCGGCGTGGGCCTATGGGAAGGTTTTTTAAGCGGGAGTGAGATATACTTCCGGGAAGCCGGGAGGTCCTGTTTTTTCTGAAGGGACCAAGAGTCCATTGTTTTTCGGGGAGAATCTTCGAAGTAACTGCTATGGCAGTTTTCCCCAGTGAATCTCTGTGCGTCGGGATGACGACAGAATTCCTTGTGTAGTTCTGAGGATTCATTTACCAGGTAATACCGACCTTTATGCATTATTACGCTTTTCGGTGGCAGAACATGTAAAGGATTACCTAGGGTGAACAGCAGTTCACGGATCCGCCATTTCAGAACTTATATATATTTGTGCTCGAGGTAGCCATCCAAGACTGTTAGTCTTATATTGTCCAGAAATCCAGCGACGAAGATATATTGTGGGAGCCGCAGATTGGCGGAACTTCTATCTACAATAAGTATTACTGCAGGGTTGATGATAACCTATTTAACAGAAGTACACGGCCGACGTTAGGACGAGGCCTGTGCTTCCGGCTATTATACTACAGCCTGATATGTGCAATTGGCAGGGAGTGCCAAGTTGCACCTGTGTGTCAAGGTAACTAAGGCATCTGACGCGTTTAGTCAGAGACGCCAAGGGCGACGCTACGAACTGTCATTATTGAAGAACTTTGCTATTGACCATGCACGTCTCTTCTGATGTTTACCTTTTTGAATGCCAAATGTATACCTATCGATGTCAGGTCAGCATGACCTTGTTACACTGACTGTTCCTGTTGATATTATGTGTGTTCCCGTCAATAAATGTCTTGAAACATGCCTGCAGTGTCAAAGCATCCTTGATTACTGCATGTGAGAGTATGGGTTGCAGGATCTACATCTATACGAGCCTAAACACATTCGCGTCTTCATTCGCACCCACACTCAACTCATCATACGCTCGCACTACACATCTAACAACATGTAAACTGTCTTGGGCCAGTGATCACCTCAACAAGAAAAAAAGACAGTTACAGTGTTGAATCCCTGCTTTTGACTCACAACTAGTGGCGTAGAAATATTAGTCTTGGAGCTTCGTACCACGAACAGTTTGAAAGCTTCGTACAGTGAACAATCTGATAGCTAGTTATCACAAACCCAAATGGGATCTACAATCTCCTGGCACATTTAGAATGGACACAGCACGTTGATGCTTTCGAATCACTTGTCCAGGTAATTTTATTATTCCTCTTATGACTTGTGTTCTGATTCCTTAGGTCTCCAGTCTTTGTATTTAAAATTGCGCGTTTACTTTTAAGTTTCAACGTGTCCCAACTATCTATCTATCTATCTATCTATCTATCTATCTATCTATCTATCTATCTATCTATCTATCTGTCTGTCTGTCTGTCTGTCTGTCTGTCTGTCTGTCTGTCTGTCTGTCTGTCTGTCTGTCTGTCTGTCTGTCTGTCTGTCTGTCTGTCTGTCTGTCTGTCTGTCTGTCTGTCTGTCTGTCTATCTATCTATCTATCTATCTATCTATCTATCTATCTATCAACTTCTCCATATCCCCTACCTTGAAGGCCAATCCAGGATAGAGGACGGAGATAACGAGGGTGTAATATAAGGCATATGAAATGTTGAAGTCAAGGACTTGACGATGTCTGCAGACTGGACAGTTTTCTGACCCACTATGGCGAACACACCCTGGGACATCTGTCGGCAGACTACATCAGATTGAGAAAATATGTAAACAAATATTACTTTCTGTAATAAAAAGGACAAGCAATATGTGTGTATATTAAGATAATTTTTATGTGTTTCAACTTTTAAACAAGGTATCATGATAAATTAATTGGAAATAGGAGTGATAGTTTTGGGCATTATCTTCATCATCTTAATTGTACCTTTATGCTCCCCAGGCAGCATGGGCCTCCACTGCAGCTCATTTCGTTGCAGGAGTCCAGCAAGGAAGCATTTTGTTGCAACTCATTTTACAGGATGAGATTGTGAGCCCTATGAGCAACCTCATATTAGTCGCTAGTTGTGACATGCTTGAGTGTGGAGTGGGCTTATTCATTATTTGCCCTCTCAGAGACCCCTAGAAGCTATACGGGGCGATGGTAGTTTGTTGTAGAATATTTTACAAAAGCAATAATTTAAAAAAAAAACATACACACTTAAGAATTTATGTAAAACCAGCTTACACCACATACTTTAGATTAGATGGCCAGAAAACAAAATAAAAGAAAAAATCTTTAGTAATTAATTTTTAAAAATCTCAGATCTATAGGAGATGTTAAAATAAATTATAAGTATCCGTATTAATAGTACTACAAGAGCAAGTAACCCACCAAAACATGATGAGGAAATAATTACGTTGTGATCTTTCTGCTACATGTTATGATGACTAATTCTCCTATAGTTATTTCAGTCATTTCCATTACATTTCAACTTCATTGTATCATTGTGGTCAAACGTTTTATGATTTATGGTCAAAGGTCAATGCACAACGAACAAAGAGAAAGGGCCTGCATGCTCTTTTAATGGGTGTTCAATGAAACTTGAACAGCGCAATGCTGTGAACCATTTTCCGTATGTTCCAGAAAAGCTGGCAAGAGTTCTTTCATTGTTCTTTACAGGACATTTCACGTAGACTATTTGTAATATGGTTAAAGTCTTGTCTTGTCTTCGATCCTCCATCACCGAGTGTTAGCTCTTGGTGATAATGGTTATAGTCTTGTCTTTGATACACCATCACTGAATGTTAGCTCTTGGTGATAATGGTTATAGTCTTGTGTTTGATACACCATCACAAAATGTTAGCTCTTGGTGATAATGGTTATAGTCTTGTCTTTGATACACCATCACTGAATTTTAGCTCTTGGTGATAATGGTTATAGTCTTGTCTTTGATCCACCATCACTGAATGTTAGCTCTTGGTGATCATGGTTATAGTCTTGTCTTTGATCCACCATCACAAAATGTTAGCTCTTGGTGATAATGGTTATAGTCTTGTCTTTGATACACCATCACTGAATTTTAGCTCTTGGTGATAATGGTTATAGTCTTGTCTTTGATACACTATCACTGAATTTTAGCTCTTGGTGATAATGGTTATAGTCTTGTCTTTGATACACCATCACTGAATTTTAGCTCTTGGTGATAATGGTTACAGTCTTGTCTTTGATACAATATCACTGAGCGTTAACTCTTGGTAATGATGGTTATAGTCTTGTCTTTGATACACCATCACTGAATTTTAGCTCTTGGTGATAATGGTTATAGTCTTGTCGTTGATACACCATCACTGAATTTTAGCTCTTGGTGATAATGGTTACAGTCTTGTCTTTGATACAATATCACTGAGCGTTAACTCTTGGTAATGATGGTTATAGTCTTGTCTTTGATACACCATCACTGAATTTTAGCTCTTGGTGATAATGGTTATAGTCTTGTCTTTGATACACCATCAATGAATTTTAGCTCTTGATGATAATGGTTATAGTCTTGTCTTTGATACACCATCACGGAACGTAAGCTCTTGGTGATAATGGTTATAGTCTTGTCCTGTCTTTGATCCGCCATCACTGAGCGTTAGCTCTTGGTGATAATATGTTTATTGTCAAGGAATGTTTTGGGTTTGTGTGCTTGAATGAATGATCCTCTGCTCCAGTGAGAGCTTATTTGATATTTTAGGTATTGTGAATTAGTGTATGCTTGTGATGTGGTAATTTTTCGGGATTTCAGTCATGCTGGAAACTATGTAGTATTGAATGATGTTCAGCAAGGTGTGTAAGAATTTCACGTGTTTTGGGTGAAAACAGGTGGAAAGGAACGAATGGATATGGAGGTGTGTTGGAAAGGGTAGTGGACAGCGAGTAGCGGGCATGAACAAAAGTGTGGATGGCTAGAGAAGAGAAGTGTGTGACTAGAGGGTCAGTGAAGTGAAGCGGATTTGTTCATGAAATAGATTGTTGGTACAATTTTCTGATTAACAAAAGCTCGCGAGAAATACTATGGATTTTGATATATCGTATGTGACTGTGATGGCCCTACATTCATTGTGTCTTGCTCTGTCATATAAACTTATTGAGACTGAACTAGCCGTTGCAGCGAATTTATTTATCATAAATTATTATCTGGACAGTGAGCTAGGCTGAGAAGTATGTTTGTTGCTGGAGTCGCTACTTTTCTAGATCCAACCCCATACACCCTACCCGTCACAGTTATAACGATCACAAGAAAGGAGCAATGATATTGTAATGCACATTAAGAGTCATAAGTTACTCAGTATGTATGTATGTATGTATAATTTATAATGCCATAACAAACTACATCATAAGTACATATATTGTACATAACATACATAATAAGACACGTTGAAAAGGAAGCCGGCAGACTTTACATGACTCGGTGAGTTAACCAGCGGTGGTTTGCTCAGAGTAAGCCAAAAGAAGTTCAGAAAAAGAAACTGATAGAAACTCTGACCAGACAAAGAACAAATATGTATGCTACTTTTTCAGGTATATGGTAATAGGCGACAAATACTAGGTTGTTCATGAGACTGGCAACCTCATCATGAAAAAAATATACTACAGAAACCACCGCTGTAAGAGTGTTGGAGCACATCAATGCTTTGAGATAGGCGTCCTGCAAGGAGTGTGGGGAATTGTAGTGGCTGCTCCATGCTGTATGGCAGGAGAACTCAACCCGGTGTTGGTGAGCATAATGGTGCTCGCCAGTGCGTATTTGTGTGCCCGCGGAAGATTTGCTGATTTAAGAATAAATATATACAATTGTGGTTGCATAGTAAGAAATTCTAGTTTATCCTCTACTAAACGTCTCTAGTTTTGACGTTTAGTGGTGGCAGGAAAATTACAAAAACCTTGTGGATAGACACAGGAAGTTATGTTACATTCAAGAGCTGCTACTCTAGCAATCTAAGCATTATTCAAAAATATCCATTCCTAAAAAGTGCGCAAATAAGATACACTCATATTTTGGCTCCACATATCTTTCCGAATTATTATTATTAATAACAGTGAACATTGTCAAATCTAAGTACAGGTCGCGGCTCACCGATGCTCATCTGGATGATTGTTTATGTGAAGGAACATCATCATGAACTCCTAACTACAAAAAGTTGACCAGTGACTTGCCGTGTCAAAGATCACATTAATTATACATTTGGCTCAAATGATTTGAAGATCAATTATTTTATTCCTCAATATTTCTTATTTCATTAGATATGTTTACCCGGCCGTACATAAGTATTTTGTTGTAAAATTAAACCTTTTTTTTTAATAAATACGTCCCAATATTTGGTTAGTGCTCACATTTATAGATCTAAAATGTGCCCGCGGTGCAAAAAATGTTGAGGCCACCTGCTCTGTGGGGGGTGAAAAAAGATGATTATGGTCATGATTGACAGAACTATCAGACCCAAAATATATATATATATATATATATATATATAATATATATATATATATATATATATATATATATAAGCGAACAGTGGCGAAAGACAAGTATCTCAAATATTTAAAAAAGGGAACAAAAAAAAAAAAAACATATACACCACACAGCAGCAAGTCAGGGCAAGTTAGAAGAGTTAAGATTGATATGCGGTTCAACCAATGTTTAATGCACGGCCATTTCGCATACTTCCATTACCAGACTGTCAATCATGGCTCTCTAGAGTAGGCACGCTACATGAGAAAGTAATTCCTCCGCCTTTTTAGCTACTTCCTCCCAGTAGAGTTAAGTGTGTGCAAGCGATGCCGGCCTCACGCAGACAAAACCATTAAACTAGCTGTGCCCTAAATACATCTCTAAAACCGAGTATTCTTTCCTTGCATACAATGTCAATTTTAAATTTCTCTACGCATTCAAGATCCAAGCTAGCTTTCCTTCACCATTTCTTTCTCTTAAACCACGTTTATTTAACTTCACGTGAAGTTTATACATTTGTCTTGTTTCAAATCTTTGATGCTCAAAATCTCCATGTTCAGAATATATCATAGAAGGTGATATTTTTGAAAGCAGCTCACTTTCTTGGTATATTTTAATCTCTCAAGCTTTGCCCGGCTTAAAACCCCAAAACAACTAAAGGATGAATCAATTGTTGGGATCCACGTTTTATTGTTACTATACGCTTTTAATTAAATAAGGCAGAAAATACATTTCCCATACAATCTATCTCAAAGAAGAAAAGTGGTTGGAAAGTTATCATTCATCAGTAATTCTTTATATCATTCACAATGACTAATTTTGATTAAATATTATAAGATATAACGAATGATCGATTAAAAAACAGTACTCAGTCTTTTTCGCACATTATTATTGTTGAGAAACGTCGAAAGAGTGTTAAGGTTAATGTTAGGATTACACAGTTATTTTCGCTCTCTGCATTCTAAGCCTAACCATGACCCTAAATCCTAGCGCTGAACCAGTAATGGTAATCCTGTTTCCGGTGTCATGTTTTATTTTCCCTAATAATAAATGGAAACACATGTTAGTGCAATAATGCGTTCTCCCCTTAATTCCTTGCCACCATTTTTGACGGGTTACTTGCTTATATATATATATATATATATATATTATATATATATATATATATATATATATATATATATATATATATATATATATATATATATACAGGGTGTCCATAAAAGATTGTACCCTTTTCAAAAAATTTATTCTCGGCCCCGTGACGTGGTACGAGGATGCGTTCTATCACAAAAGTAAGATAATCTCTGCAAGTTTTTAAGCATACCTTACAAAGACTAAAAAAAAAGTGCGCATACGCGCAGTGGGTATTTCAAATGACACTTTCGCAGTTGAGTTGCAACCGGTAATTGTTACATGTCTCTCAACTCACTGGTCAAGTAGGTGAAAAAAAAACGAAATAGGTACATTCTTTTTGAGTCTTTGTAAGGTATGCTTAAAAACTTGCAGAGATTATCTTACTTTTGTGATAGAAAGCATCCTCGTACCACATCATGGGGCCGAGAATAAATTTTTTGAAAAGGGTACACTCTTTTATGGACACCCTGTATATATATATATATATATATGACCCAAGGGAGCCCGCCCCCTTAAAGTGTAAAGGAAATAAAAGGGCCGAACGACCTTTATGTGTAGGCTTATACAGAACTGATACAGTATATGAAGTCATTCTTGCTTATAGTGGTGAAGTTAAAAAAAAAAAATTAATTGAAAAGCTGTACATAAAGAAGGTCCTATTGTAATTTATTATCACTGTCACCGTTATCATGTTTCCCTTTAGTAGAATAAACATCAAGACATTGCTGAGATACATTCCGACAACATCTCGTGTTCCGTAACTTGATTAGTACATGTGAGTGTATGCCTGCAGAGAGATCCATTAACGACACGATGAGCGGAAATTAAGTCACAGGAAAAATGTCGTGGGGGGGGGCGGTGGGGGGGGGGGGGGAGGGGGGGGGGAGAAGTCACACTTTACGAAAAAATACATGGATAGATAGGTCCAGCATTGAGAGGTGGAGTGAACAGTTCCCGAAATCAGAGCATGGTCAGGTACCCATTTACAGCTAGGAAGACAGGAGAGGTCCAATATCGTGTGTTAGTGCTCTATTCACTATATCGTACGATCTACCGCTGGTATGTTGTAGTGTGCGAAATTACAGTGCGTGAAAATAAACGTAAACAATATTTACAGTGAATGTAGTTAAGCTGTGATCAATTAAAATAAAATGGACATGTATTATATTTTACAAATATTTATTCCTTTATCGAAATGTATTCCCTCGATTGATGAAAAAAACAAAACCTTTGAATAATATCATTAAAGACTCACATTCACAGATTGTTCTAACAATGATTGTATCGTGTTTTCCCCTGGGTTTTAAAGAATATTGTCATGTAATTTCTTCCTACCCGGGTGTTCCCAAACATTTTGGTATGTTTTTCTCGAAGCGTATCAATATCGTTTCCGCGTGATAGTCTGTCATTCCACTTGTCAGTGCTGTGAGACAGCGCTAAGATGGTCATGCACGAGGATCGTCTTTGATTACATCTTTCGGGTCTCCTTACTTACTTAGTCGTTCCCCTTCTACCGTGAGGTGTAGAGGTCTCTAGAGTCTCCAATGTTTGTTATTCTCAAGTTGTGTTTCTTATATCATCCACTCTTGTGTGAGGTAAAGTCACCATGGACACATATAAACGTCGTAGACTACAACGAATTACCTGCGACTTTATGTGCATGACTCTTTTTCCTGTGACTTTTGCTGTAGACTTTTTTCTGTGATTTTTTTCCCTGTGACTTTTTTTTCTTTCTAAAATAAACATCCAATTCGTTCTTTTTAAGTGTGCTCTCTGTGTACTGGTTATGCACACACAATACGAGTGTACAATAAACGAAAACAAAAACAAAAAACAAATAACAAACAACATAAATAGCGTAATCACCATTCCCGTTTGGCCCCCATATGGAGAGTACAGCCAACACTGCTGCTTGTTTCCTTGCATCAAGCAAATACATAAGCATTTATGTGCTCTTGTAGCAGTAAGGTAAAGGGGGTAAAGGATCCCGTTACACGCTTATTAAGGCATATTGGGAATACGGTGTTAGGCCCATATTTTCTTGACCATCGGCACACTAGAGGTGATGTTGTCAGCATCACGCCGGCCACTTTAACTTTCCCAGATTTGTTCTGGTACCCAATTGATGAGGCTGGGTCAACCATGGAGCCGTTTGAGGTCTAAAAAATCCCCCCTCAACTGGGGATCGAACCATGGACCGCCGAGCTAGGAAGCCAGTGCACTAACCACTGCGCTACCACGGCTGCCACTTGTAGCAGTGGTTTATGTAATAATTTGTCTAACAAGATGATGCTGCCAGCTCTTTGACAATCCTATATTTGTCGTATTTAACGACATGCATGTGAGGGAGCAGTAGCGGTGACTGGAAATAGTTTGGGAAACATTGGTATCTTCTTTTTCTTCTTCTTCTTCTTCTTCTTCTTCTTCTTCTTCTTCTTCTTCTTCTTCTTCTTCTTCTTCTTCTTCTTCTTCTTCGTACACTCTCAGACGTCCACTCTCAGACTTCCACTCTCAGACGTCCGCTCTCAGACGTCGACCACTTGAATGTTTTCAAAGAAAGCTGTAGCCAGTTTGAGGCTATTTGTATCTCCGTAGAGCTTTTCCACGAACGGTAACTGGTGTCAGCCATAAACACTGGTATAGAGTATCTGATCGTCCCTACAATTTTTCATATTTCTCAAATATCTCACTAAATGCTTTTTCCATCATTCATTTCTGGCAGAGTCCTCCCCCCCCCCCCTGCCCCCCCCCCCCCCTCCCCCCCCTCCCCCCCCCCCCTCCCCCCCCCCCCCCCCCCCCCCCCCCCCCCCCCCCCCCCCCCCCCCCCCCCCCCCCCTCTGACCTTCTATCAACCTTTTTTTTTCTACCCAGTGTCAGTGTCAGGGCATGATATGTTGAAATTGAGGTCAGTTTCCACAGCGCATGTCCAGTTATCTCCACTTCCGCTGTCTAATCTATAGCTCGGAGGGTACTCCCTAGAAGATCTTGCTTCAGTCTTGTCATACATTTTAGTTTTCTTATCGAACATTTGCTTTTTCGCATTTGAAACCGTTTTTCGCTAAACACTGTCTAGGTACGGGCAGTATTGGTGTAGCTGGATTAGGCACGTGCAGTATTGGTGTAGCTGGATTAGGCACGTTCAGTATTGGTGTAGCTGGATTAGGCACGTGCAGTATTGTTGTAGCTGGATTAGGCACGTGCAGTATTGGTGTAGCTGGATTAGGCACGTGCAGTATTGGTGTAGCTGGATTAGGCACGTGCAGTATTGGTGTAGCTGGAATAGGCACGTGCAGTATTGGTGTAGCTGGATTAGGCACGTGCAGTATTGGTGGAGCTGGATTAGGCACGTGCAGTATTGGTGTAGCTGGATTAGGCACGGGCAGTATTGGTGCAGCTGGATTAGGCACGTGCAGTATTGGTGTAGCTGGATTAGGCACGTGCAGTATTGGTGCAGCTGGATTAGGCACGTGCAGTATTGGTGTAGCTGGATTAGGCATGTGCAGTATTGGTGTAGCTGGATTAGGCACGTGCAGTATTGGTGTAGCTGGATTAGGCACGTGCAGTATTGGTGTAGCTGGATTAGGCACGTGCAGTATTGGTGTAGCTGGATTAGGCACGTGCAGTATTGGTGTAGCTGGATTAGGCACGTGCAGTATTGGTGTAGCTGGAATAGGCACGTGCAGTATTGGTGTAGCTGGATTAGGCACGTGCAGTATTGGTGTAGCTGGATTAGGCACGAGCAGTATTGGTGTAGCTGGATTAGGCACGTGCAGTATTGGTGTAGCTGGATTAGGCACGTGCAGTATTGGTGTAGCTGGATTAGGCACGGGCAGTATTGGTGTAGCTGGATTAGGCACGTGCAGTATTGGTGTAGCTGGATTAGGCACGCGCAGAATCGGTGTAGTTGGATTAGGCACGGGCAGTATTGGTGTAGCTGGATTAGGCACGTGCAGTATTGGTGTAGCTGGATTAGGCACGTGCAGTATTGGCGTAGCAGGATTAGGCACGTGCAGTATTGACGTAGCTGGATTAGGCACGTGCAGTATTGGCGTAGCTGGATTAGGCACGTGCAGTATTGGCGTAGCAGGATTAGGCACGTGCAGTATTGGCGTAGCTGGATTAGGCACGTGCAGTATTGGCGTAGCTGGATTAGGCACGTGCAGTATTGGTGTAGCTGGCGTAGGCACTGGTAGTATTGGTGTAGCTGGCAGTCCTTTTCAACGACGGACGTAAGTCTAGGTTGAATGAAACGTGCATCCCCACAAGAAGTAAAACGCACAACGAAAAAAACAAAACAGAAACAAGTTTATGAATGACTGTTTTCTGTTTTTGCATCGTCTCTTTTATCCACTGCGTTGAAGCTCTTTACACCAACATTTTTCAAGTAACTTTAGAGCAGAGGCCTTGAAAACTGCAACAGAGGTTCTAATGACAGAGAAAAGCACACGGCGTTTTCTTCACATGAGCAAGTCTCAGTAATTGCAACGCTGATTAGCCAGAATAACACAAACCTGGATGACCTAGGAGTAGTGCACCATAAACTATGTCAACGATTCAAAAGAGTTGTGAAACAATGGATCCCATCTCATTGAAGCATCTCCGGCATTGAAGAGGCTGACAGATTGGCAAAGGAAGCTGGAAAGCTACCTCAGCCTGATACAAGCGTAAGTTTCGAAAAGGCTAAGAGTTTTATCAGAATTAGATACAGGAACAAATGGGATGCATAGCATTCAGGCCACACAATAGTTGAGGCTTAATATCAGCCCAGCAGAAGAATGTCAGAGAGTGTACGAAGAAGAAGAAGCTCAGCAGAAGAGAACAAGTGGTAATCTTCAGACTCCGCACCGGCCACAACAGATTGAGATACCATTTTTTCAACAAGCTAAAGATAGGAACTACTGATGAGTGTTACTGTGGCCCTGATAAAGAAGCTGACAACTGCTTTCTCTGAAAATATACTATTCGTCAAAAGTAAAGGGCCACTTAGAAATACCTTTGTTGAAACCATAAAACAAATCTGATATAAACGTAATTGGTATCAGTCAAAACGGCATTTATTGAATACCAAATTGACATGTCACGTAAAGAAATGGAAACACACATTCAAACGCAATGAAGCTGTGAAGTGTGTCACCCACCTTTTCAAAAGTCACACAATAGATGTTTGACAAATAGACATTTCAAAATCGGGTATGACCACCGTTTGCAGCAAGGCATTCAAGACAGCGTAGACGCATTGAGTCCACAAGGGTCCGAAGAGTATCCTGAGGAACAGCTTGCCATTCCTGAAGCAGAAATGCAGTCAGCTGTGCAACATCCATTGGCAGGGGGTGATTTGTTGACAATCTTCGACGAAGGACATCCCAGAGGTGCTCAATCGGAGAAAGGTCAGGTGAATGAGCTGGCCACGCCATCCTGATGATCCCATGTTGCTGAATAAACTCATTCACCACACGAGCTCGATGGGGTCGAGCGTTATCATCTTTGAGGATGTCATTACCACCTATGGCCTCCAGAGTAGACTGAACAATTGGTCTCTAGATTTCGTTCTGGTATCTTGGGCCGGTCAAGTTGCCTTGGATGATGTAGAGTGGCGTCCTGCCGTGTCTGTAGAAGCCTCCCCAGACCATGACAGAACCCCTACCATAACGATCCACCTCTCGAATTGGGTCATCAGTAAATCGCTCTCCTGGTCGTCTCCAAACTCGAATCCTGCCATCATTGAATGACACAGTGAAGCGAGATTCATCAGTGAAGAGAACTTGACTCCATTGTTGCCTTGTCCATCGGATGTGCTCGCGACACCAAGCAACACGGGCTCTGCGATGAGCAGGAGTAAGAGGGATTCTGACTGCAGGACGTCGAGCAGCCAGTCCAAATTCATGTAAACGTCAGCGAATGGTGCTTTGACTGACATTAACGTTTACAGTTTGTCTCAGCTGACATCTTAGAGTGGAACAAGTCACTGTTCGATGGCGCAGGGCTGACAACAAGAGGTACCGGTCATCATGTCTATTGGTGCATCTAGGGCGACCTGGCCGGTGGCGATCCTCCACACTTCTTGTGGCCTGAAATCTCTCCAAAATTCTTTGGATAGTAGAGTGGGACACTGCAAGCCGTCTAGCAACCTCACGGACAGATAAACCACTTTCAACCCACGCTATAGCCCTCAATCTTTGTAAGGTGTCAAGACTTCTTTTCGGTGGCATGGTTTTTGCAAGTGATAAAACTACCCTAAGTCTGCTGATTGTAAAACAAATTAAGAGTGAACTCTGTTCACGAAAAGTTGCCATTGCACGTGGAATGTCAATCAGCACGATTACTTCACCTGTTTGGTTGTACGGAAGTTTGAAAAAACAGATTAAAAATGTGAATTTATGGTCAGCAAACCAAATTGCACGTGATCACCATGGTTGTCGGTAAGTTGTTTTTATGCTTAACGTGCATAGAGGACTGTCAGAGGAAGATATTGCACCCATTTTTACTAAAAACTTCCTTCATTTAATCATTCTATGCGCTTATATAAAAGTGTATTGAAAATAATAGGGTGGCCCTTGACTTTTGACGAGTAGTATATTTATGTAGACCGCTGAGAGTGTACGAAGAAGAAGAAGACACCAAAGAAGCAGAACATCAATAAGATACACTAAACTAATGTACTCATACAAGATGAAAAAAAACGTTCAGCCGCGCCCATTAAGACACATCAAACCCACTAACTGAGCACTAAATTGTTTACATTACTCATGTTTTTTTTAAAGAGTGAATGCTTATTTTAGAATATAACTTGCTTTATAAACTTGAAAGCTGTTCATTTGTTTATGACATGTCCCATATATATGACTTAGTAAGCATTCACTCGATATCTCTCAGCTCTCTAAGAAACATTGGCCTTGAACAAAAATGTGTCACGTTCTCCTGTACCGTGGCACTAGCACGGGGTCTATCCATGTCTGAACATAAATAACACATAAGGAAGGGAAACCCGAGGCCTGTAAACAGTAAATTAATATTAGTAAATTAATATTAGACAAACATAAAGGTATGTTTTCAGGCACTCGTAAGAAATAAAGAAGTAGAACACTTGGACAACAGAAAAACAACAGACGTGAGTGGCTTACCCAGGGTTCGAACCCCGTACCTTCCAGTGTGATTCGCTTGTTTTAATTTACTAATATTAATTTTCTATCCATGTCTGCCTCATCATTTTCCAGTTCTCATCTCCAAGTGTTTTTAAATCTCCCTGTTCGTCGAAATTTAATTAATTTCTGTTGATTTCCATATATTTCCCAATGCAATAAAAGTCCCTCTTGCTTTGTTTTTGTTACCTTATTTTGATACCACTGCATGTCCCTCCGTTGCTGTCTGTATTGCTGCCTAGATATACGAGTGTATGATTCTATTTCTTGTCAGGGTGTTTCTTCAAGTACAATCTTGTTATCGTTTCCTGTATTTATTCTCAATTTCTTTGTTTTGTCCCTCTTGTATTTTCAAACCCGAGAAGACCGGCTACCGCGAGAAACATGGGAACCAAGATCTAATGATCCAGACCTCCAGGATGACCCAGATTTCGCTTGGAGGTCATCATCAGACAATGTGAGGACAACAACAGACAATGTGAGGACAACAACAGACAATGTGAGGACAACAACAGATAATGTGAGGACATCATCAGAAATGTGAGGACAACAACAGACAATGTGAGGACATCATCAGACAATGCGAGGTCATCATCAGACAAAGTGAGGACAACAACAGACAATGTGAGGTCATCATCAGACAATGTGAGGACAACAACAGACAATGTGAGGTCATCATCAGACAATGTGAGGTCATCATCAGACAATGTGAGGACAACAACAGACAATGTGAGGTCATCATCAGACAATGTGAGGACAACAACAGACAATCTCTGGACCGAGAACTGAACTGGAACCAGGCCCAAAGGAAGACAGCCGATATGATAGCATGGCGCTCTCTCTGTGTCTATCTCTACACTCAGAGATAGAAGAGGAACGACTAAGCAAGTAAGGAAGCATTTTCAAACCCACTTGTTGTCACCTTTTCTCAAATATTTTCATTGTGTCCTGCATCTTAATTAAAACATAATTTTATTATAAAGTCATCATTGAGTTACATGTGACTGGTCATACATGGGCCGATGACCTTAAGGGGTTAAATTAAGCGAAGTCCAACTTTTCCGAAACAAATATAGAGCGTTAACTGGCTATCTAGTTAGCATTCTATATTCTAAAACAGACTAGGTGTCGCAAGTTGAATGAGATTATCTGTCACTTTCTAGATGTTAGTACCACGTCTCTATTCACATTCGTGGCTCTATCTCTATCTACAGTCAGTATCTCACTCAATCTTGTCTGATCTCCGACAACCTCTAAAACCACCTCGTGACACTAGGTACCTGAGTGAGCCAAGATGAATAATAATTACAGTATGAACTATAAATCACTTCCAACAAATTGAGACAAACTATACAGGTGTATGCAATTACACACAAGTTTTGAAAAAAATCTCGCATATCAGCTACTTTTATCAAAATTACATCATTGCACGAAAATGATCAACAATTTCTTTCAAAAATGTTAAATCTAATACACAGTAGTACCTCAGTTAGGTACAGTACAGAAAAATATTTAACAACAAACCAAGTTGCTTTACTACTATGTGTCTTTATCCAGTGAATGTCATGAATAAATCCCAATTTCAATATGAGATGGGTGCACTTTACTTTAACACCAAAAGCTTTCAACTCTTTCTAATCCATACTGCGAAGATCTAGTTTCCTCCACTCTGATCAGTATGATCCACAAAGATAAATTCCTCTCATATTCCTTCAGAGGAATAATATAGAGATTTCTTCTTGTTAACTGCAAATATCTTGTAGGGATATGATGGAAGACGCGGCTGCGTTCTGGTTGTAAAGCACATGTGTGACAGACCGGGGGAGCGCCAAATACTATCCCCGCACGGTTAAAATCACGTCCATGTGCTATGGACGTACAACTGATTTCTAAAATAATATTTTCTAGTGTCTTTGGGTAGTACGCAGTCTTGCTACCTTTTCATTGGATACCCGAATATTTTATTAATTAATTTATTGGTTACGGCTTTGCTATTCTATTAGGTGTTCGTACAGGGAGTAAGGCTATTCCTATTTGCGCAATTCTTCGCTAGGCAACTCCCGCCAAAAGATAGCGGTAAGCCGCCCAGTTGGACTAGTTTCAGTTTCATTTTTATTTTGTCCCATACTAAACGTAACTCATGTTTTTGTTAATTACGAAATGTCGTAACTGCTTTATTTGTTTTCTAAGGTAATTAATAGCTAATTGCTTTATTTTATAATGGCTGGTTGTTAGCACAGATAATGCTATGGTACTAAGTCACCAGGCCACAAGAGCACTATCTTCCAACTAAGAACAGAACACACCAGACTCAACAAGCATGAGACAGTTCAGCATGTGCTGCTCACTTGCCCAGGACTCTCCACGGAGAGACGACAGCTATTGCCGGGCTCCCCAACAATCACAAACACTGTATACAGCACCACTCAACAGCTACAGAACACATGCAGGTTCTTCATCTCGGCATTGACTGCTAAAGTGTGACGAGCTCAGCAACCCTAGTTAATCAACAACAACATTCCCCCCCCCCCCCCACCCTCAAGTTGAACTGTACCTTTCTTTTCCTATGGTTCTGCCAACTCTTTTGCTCTCTCTCTTTCTCTCGCTCTTTCACCCTTTATCTCATCTATAACCCTCTCTCTCTCTCCTTCTCTCTCTCTCTCTCTCTCTCTCTCTCTCTCTCTCTCTCTCTCTCTCACATCCTTTATCTCGTGTATAACTGATCTACAATATTCTATATTTTACGCTTACACTCCTTCCTTTTCATACGTAACCTTACATTCTAGATTAGACAGGCATCCCTAAAAAACATGACATATGCACATATGAATTTTTACAAATACAATTCAGCCTAAATAATATAATTTCATACACCGAATCTCAAAACACTCATCATCGTCCCACCAATACACAATGACTCTCTTCAAAATGAAAAGGATGGGGAATAAGAGAGACAACTAGAAAGAGAAAAAAGTTAGAGAGGAAGGAAAAACAAAAAAGAAGCCGAGGTAAGTTGTAATCAGATTAGACGGAATTGGTTAGAACGCTTGGGTGAGTTCCCTAACCTCCCGAGGGAAATGGCTTCTGTATTAAGCAATTTGGGAACGCCCGTGCATGCACTCTCAATGGCAGCAAATTAATTGAGCCAGCGAGCACGTTTTTTAAGGAAATGATCTGTTCTACAGAGTGTGTGTATATGTAAGCTATAAGCAGAAATTATGTGTTGTTTAATTTTCACAGACAAATTGATGTCTTGTGCCAAGTCTGTTTACACACAAGCTGGTAAGTTTTCTGTGGAACTGAATTGAAGACGATTTTGTCTGCCTATTTATTAGAAGAACAGTTAACAGTATATATCGATTTAGACGTGGCGCAGCTGAGCTCTATCTACCTATCTATCTATCTATCTATCTATCTATCTATCTATCTATCTATCTATCTATCTATCTATCTATCTATCTATCTATCTATCTATCTATCTATCTATCTATCTATCTATCTATCTATCTGTCTGTCTGTCTGTCTGTCTGTCTGTCTGTCTGTCTGTCTGTCTGTCTGTCTGTCTGTCTGTCTGTCTGTCTGTCTGTCTGTCTGTCTGTCTGTCTGTCTGTCTGTCTGTCTGTCTGTCTGTCTGTCTGCCTACCTACGTACCTACCTGTCTGTCTGTCTGTCTGTCTGTTTTGTCTGTGTAACATTGTGAACCGTATGTAAGGCCAGCCTTTAAATCTATCAGCAAGGTAGTCAAAAAAAAATTATTCATTTAGCAGTCTACTCCTGCCACTGCGTAAATCATTATTTACTACACTAGCAAGTAACGAATCAAGTTGAATTTTCAAAGAACTATGGCGTGCGATTTCCCTCTCATGTCGTGAGAACACTACCATTTTTTCTGTATTGAGTGTGATTTCTTACCTCTTGTCACATTCCTGCGAGCGAATGAGCCTTTCAATGCATACAGACACTTTAATCAAAAACATGTTTAAAAACTCAATTCAGATGACTGAATTTAAAAAGAAAATCTGCCGGGATTCGACAGCAGACAGCGTGCTTGGAAGGCAAACGTTCTAACCCACTACACCAACGACTCGCCTGATTAAAAAAAAACTATGGTTAAAAAAAAATTACAGTTTTATTAATTGTCTCTCTCAGTCAGCGTTACGGTCCTGACATGGTTATTTGCAGACATATAAAAAAAAAAATATTAGAGAAGATCTTCACAAAATACCTCTGAATCTCAGCGTTCAGAATCTGTAGACTTCAGATCCAAATGAGACAGACGGTTCTATAAGGCACCATCATCGCCAGTCTAATGACGTAACTTTAGCTTCAATGTCCTTGTTAATTTTTCAAATGCCATTTCCTTATCAATTAAGTTCACACAGATTGTGCAGTAAGCGGCTCTTTTTCAGTTCATCCTGTTTTATTTTCTAAAATTTAATGACTTTGTTAATCCAGTAGGAACTAACAATGTTCTGGAATGTCTCAATCTCTTTCCCGTATAGGGTTTATGTTGTCTAATATACGGGTTATTTTACGTCCGGGCCATTTTATGTTCGTGATATTTTGCGTCCAGGTCATTCTGAAACTCAGTTAGAAGTTAGAATAAAAAAAGCAGGCATAATTTTACGTCCGGGCATTTTGCGACTCAGTTTAAAAAGAACAAAAAAAATTCTCACAATTTTGCGGTGCTTCCGTGATATTCTGCATCTAGATCTTGCTATGGCCCTAGATAGGGTCCTTTTTTGATGTCCGGGCCATTCTACTGTCGAGTCATTTTGCGGGATAAAAAGAAGATACAAATATCTCGTTCAACTCGGTTAAATGAAAAAAAAAAAAATAACACGCACAGACTTGGTTCTTAATTAACACGGTTAATGTTGCACATGATTTTGTAGTGTTTTGTTGTTGTTGTTTGTTTGTTTTTTAAACGAGGTCTAAAGTTTCTGTGTTTAGCCAAAAAAATAAATTTATTTTTCAATTTAAGGATATACAGATAGAGTCGTGAAACAGAATACGTTGTTATTTGTGTATACCCGAGTGGGTTCCGGTCCAAGATGTCTGACGTATTTTGTAATGTAAGTTTTTTTTTTACCTTGCTTTGCTTCGTTTTTCTAATGTGATTGACTTGGTGAGAGCCAGTATGTTCATGTGAGGAGACATCCCCTTTTTTGTGTGCAAGAATCGATTGTTTTAATTTTTTTATTTTTTATTTAATGATGAAAAATGTCCCGTTCAACCTCTGACGGATTATAATTAGGATATATATTGTTTTCAATTCCAAATAATATGAACAACTGCCGATATGGGAAAGTGGCATCACACCTGTCAAATCATTGTAAATAGGGCAAATCTCAATTACCAATTATGTTTGTCTGTTAAAAAAAAAAACGCAAACAAAACAAAAACGAGATAAAACCGAACAAAATAAAACTCCAAACAAGAATATTATTAAGGGGGGAGGGGTGTAAAGGCCTGATCTTCTTCTTCTTCCGTCCTTAGCCACCGACCGTCAAAGCAGTCAGTGGCCATTACGCCTAGTGGCGTCTTAGGGCAACAGCAGATAGGTTTTCTTTGCAATTGTTTCCCATCACGCCTAATGGCGTCTTTAGGGCAATGGCAAATCAATCCATTTGCTGTTGTTTCCGTAATCGAAGTGACTGGCAAACGGGTGATCAGCCCGTTGTGCAAAGGCCTGATGGATCCAGTTATATAACCAACTTCAGCAGATATTTAATTGACTTTCATCTGTTAAAAGTCATATGTATTTTAATAACAGCATCAGACCTTCATATTCCCAACTACTGTATGTTAACTTTTGTTCTTGTTAAATTCTGTTTGACTACATTATGCAGTTCCCCAGGTCTGTCTATTCTTAACACCTCTTCTATGTTTATGATGCCTGCTAATAATCTAATATTTCTATTCATTTGTTCATACCTCTTAAATTTTAACTAGAAATGCTCTACATTATTGTCCTGAAGGCATACTGCACAGTAAGGTTCTTCTATTCTGAAATAGCCTTTTCCCAGATGTAGTTTCTTATTACTGGGAATTTTCAATTCCCTAGATATCTCACACTTTCTTGTTGGAGCCTTGAACATCTTATATGCATGTCTTCCTTTCAGATTTGTATCTCACACTGCTTTCCATTCATCTGTTATTAAATCTTTAATTAAGCTCTTAATCTCTGATTTACTCGTCCCTACATTTATTATATTTTAATCAGATCTACCTTTCTTGGCTTCATTATCGGCCTTCTCATGTCCCTCTATGCCAATATGTGAAGGTATCCAAGCAATTAAGACTGAACACCCTCTGGAATATCAATCGATATCTGTATGTTGAGTATATGCCTGAAAGAGGGCATGTTTTTTGAAAAGTTCAGCTAACAACAGTATCAGCCATTTTGGCAAATTATGTTCACAAAAAGATGACGTGTAAATTCTACACATGTTTTAACAATAATGGTAAGACTTGAGTCAAGGCATCTTCAATCATAGTCTTATTTAGTCGTTTCTCTTCTACCGTGAGATGTAGAGGTTTGGAAGAGAGAGCGCCACACTATCCTATCGGCAGTCTTCATCCTGGCCTGGTTCCATTCTAGTGCTCAGTCCTTCAAAGATTGTCTAATGTTGTCCTCCCAGCGGACTCTGGGTCGTCCTGGAGGTCTGGATCTCTGGCTCTTAGTTTCCCATGCTTGTCATGGTAGCCGATCTTCTTCCATTCTGCAGACATGGCCAAACCATCTTAGTTGGGACTGTTCTACTTGGGTCTGCAGGAGTTGGGTTTTTAGGCCTTGACGTATCGTCTGGTTGCAGACTATGTCTCTTCTTGTTACTTCAACCACCTTTCATCAGATACCTCATTTCTGAGGTTTGGATCTGGCTTTTGTGGGCTGTAGTCATTACTCATGCATCCATACGTCAAGACTGGGACATAGGTGGAGCAGTGTACAGCCTCTTCGTCTTCTTACCAACTTCTCTTTTACAGAGGAATCCTCGATTTATGGCCTGAAAAAGTCTCACAGCTGCTGCTCATCAGGTAACCAACTCTTCTTTGATGTCTACCTTCCGGTCTATGACAGCTTCGAGGTATTTAAAGTGGTCGACCTGCTCCATGACCTTTTCTCCCAGCTTAATCTGATGCATTCTTTCCTCTCGTGATTTTATCATGGTTTTTGTTTTAGAGCTGCTTATAACCATCCCTCTCTTTTCCAGCTCTTCCTTCCAAATGTGCAGGTTGGGTTGAAGATGTGCCTCTGATTTAGCAACCAGGGAAACATCATCGGCAAGTACCAGCTCTGAAATACAAACCTGTCTCATGTTCAGTACCCCACTGAATACTTTCTTGTCCTCTCCGTACATGCCTTGATGACATTGTCCATGAGGAGTATGAAAAAAAGGTGACAGGATATCACCTTGCCTTACACCAGTGGTGGCCCGGAACTCTTCTGACTTATGGTTTGCCGTCCTCACATAATTTCTGCAAGACTTGTAGAAGGTCTGTATAGAATGAATCAGAGATGCTGGAATGTTCTTCCTTGCCAAACAGTCCCAAAGTTTGCTCCAGGGGACCTTGTCAAACGCCTTTTCCAGATATAAGAAACAAAGATGGATCTCACTCTTATACTCAAGGGCCTTTTCACTCAGCTGTCTGAGTGTGAAGATTAGGTCTTGAGTACTTCGGTTTGCTCGGAAGCCACACGGGACCTCATCCATTTGTAGCTCAGCTAGGCGTCTGAGTCTCTGTTCCAGGATTCTAGTGTAGATTCGTTACCAGGGATACTACGAAGGGATATGCCTGTATGGTTTCCACATTGTCGGTTTTCACCCTTTTTGAAAATTGGTGTTATGTGTCTCCCAAACCTTTGGTATGATCTTGTTGCACCAAGCTGCCTGTAGGACCCTCAGGAGTAATAGGTCGCCTGCTGCTCCCATGTACTTAACCATTTCTGGTGTTATACCATCATGCCCTGCTGCTTTGCCTATCTTGATTTTCTCCAGTGCTGCCTTCAGTTCTTCCATCTTTATGCCATCTTCACCACAATTGGTTTCCTCTTCTGTGCTAGTGGTTATCATTTCTGATGCTTGACCTTGCTCACCATCAAAGAGTTCTAAGAAATATTATTCTCATCTGTCCATTACTTTCTTTGGAGCAGTAAGCAATTTGCCTTGCCGTGTCCTTTATAAATTTAAGAGAGCACTGTTTTACCTTCCTCGTGTTCTTTATGGTCTCATAGAACAATTTCTTGTTTTCTTGAGCATCTTTTTCTAGCTTTTCTCCGAATTCTTCCCAGGACTTCTGTTTTTCTGCTAGTGCCTTGTTCTTTTCTTCTGTTCTGAGTGTCACATTTTCTTTATATTTCATTGTTTTTCCTGTTGCGTTGTTAGCTCCTACGTATTGTTTCCATGCCTTTTTCTTGTCTCTTATTTTCTCTTTAACGTCCTCTGTCCACCAATATGTCCTCTTTTTCTTCTTCTCAAGTCGGGCCTCATCACATACTTCTGCTGCAGCTGTCTTTATGATGTCCTTGAATTTAAGCCAGAGGGTTTCAGGTCATCAGGTGGTTCTTCTGTGTTACTCATTGCTATCTGGTCTTAGCTTCTGGCTCTCTCAGCTTGCAGGTCTTAATACTCATTTTTCCTGTTCATTTACTTAGCTTCCTGGGTGATGTTAGGAAATTCCTAGGCCGAGTAGCTCTTTCAGTTGTTCTTTTAATTGTTAGCAGGTAGTGATCACTTTCAAGCTCTGCCCCTCCAAACTCTAGCATCCCGGACATACTTGAATGAGCTCTTCCTAACTATGGCATAGTTGATCACTGAGTTCTCATTCTTTGTTGGTTCACATCTAGTGCATGCATGTATTCGTGTATAGGGGAACTTTGTGTTTGTAATGATCAGATTTTACCCAATGCAGAATCTAAGGGGTTGCTTTCCATTATCATTAAGAGTATCTTCTCCATATCGTCCGATAACTCCATCCCATCTAGCATGATCGTTTCTAACTCTGGCATTGAAAACTCCGAGCATGATAATTTAATCTAGGCAGTCGTCCACTGTCCTTTGAAGCAGCTCGAAGAATTCCTCCTAGACCTCTGCTCGCTCATCTTCATTTGGCCCAAACACAATGACAAGGTTGATTATGGTTTCTCCTTCTTTTAGTTTTAGGACCATAATGCGCTCCGAGACAAAGTTCCATCCATTGGTACTGTCATTTTGGTTTTTTGTCACAATACAACCCACGCCCCCTTTGCTCTTTCAGATGTGGGGACACCACTGTAGAGCAGCTTGTCGCCATCGAGATCCATAACTCCTTGTCCTTTTTCTTTGTTTCCGTTAAAGCCAGGATTTCTAGTTTTGCTTTCCTCATCTTTTCCACCTGCTCCTCTTCCTTCCCATTTATACTCCTTACATTCCATGTTCCATAAGTCGTAGTCCGTTCCAATTCGTCGCCTTTGGAATCAGTCCGGTTTTCTCTCTTGCATTTCGTGTAATCATGTTTTAAGGAAAACAAGTGACTGGCCTTTTGTGCCTTTATATGGTGGAGGGGCTGTCTTCTTACGGCCTCCATGTAAGCCGCCCTCCTCCTTTTTCAGCCGGGCTTGGGACCGGCCTAGGCGGGGTTCAATCATAGTCATTAATTAATGACTGTTAAGGATAGATGTGGGGTAATATATTGTATCATGTTACAACACACTAGCACATGTCCATTTTATTTGAGGAATTGTGTTCGCCTGTAGACAAACTAGTTTTTGCAAGAAAACATTCACCCGTAGTGAACGATAGTCACTAGTGACGTAGTTCGTCATGTGTCGTGGGTTCGAATAGGGTCTTTCGTGTTCGTTCACTGGTTTGAGGTCGACATGAGTTTTTCTAAGCTCCAGGATTTTTATGGAGAGTGTGGTTTTTCTAACTCGCATTAGATAAATTTTTTCTTGTTAAGAATGTTCCATATGGGGAAGGAAACTTATTGAGAAGTCTTGCACAACCCCCTCTTGAAATTTTTGTAAGGAGTGTCTCAAGGATATTGAGGTAACTGAGTTTAGGTCGCCATCATCAGTTTTCCCGCCACATTACTTGGGTGCCGGGAATATTGCCCTACCTACTAGTACACGGCCAGGATTGATGAAAGATATAAGGATATATATATATATATATATATATATATATATATATATATATATATATATATATATATATATATATATATATATATATATGTATATATATATATATATATATATACATCATGTTGTGTACACGAATACTGACCCCCATTAATTTATTGTTACGGATGGGATAATAATAATAATAATGGGATGGGATAAATATAGAGGATCATACAGGATACGCGAATGATTGCATGCTTTCATGCAGGACATTATGGTCAGTATATATAACACAAGCCGGCAGGTGAACAGGTCCACTAGAAGACATGGTTGACATTTATTGTACGTTTACTCTCCAACGATATTAACTGTTTATGGAGAATGAAGAAGACCTACGCTTAACTGTGGAGATGAAGAAGACCTAATGATTGAGGCTCGTTATTGACTGAGGTAATTGGTCATCGCATTCACATGTTTTTCTTGCCATAAACTATGCCATGTATATATCTTGATTGGATGTCGTCCTGTGATGAACGTACAATAAATGTCAACCATGTCTTCTAGTGGACCTGTTCACCTGCCGGCTTGTGTTATATATACTGACCATAATGTCCTGTATGAAAGCATGCAATCATTCGCGTATCCTGTATGATCCTCTATATTTATCCAACCCATTATTATTATTATTATTATACCATCCGTAACAATAAATTAATGGGGGCCAGTATTCGTATACACAACATGATGTGCTCTGCATTCCAGTCGTAACAATGACCCCAAGCCTTAAGTGGTCCAATGTGCCTAGAGGCTGAATGGCTACTGAAAAAGTGGTTTTGAACATTGGCTTTCTGGGATGCGAGCGGGACGGCACCAGGCAGATGGACTTCCTAAGGAACATCTCGTGCTTCTTCCCTGGCTTGGTAGCTCTTACCATGGTGACCAGTTTTTTCAACCACATCTTGCAAATAGATTATGAATAATGCAACAAACCAGAATTATTGATGGAGCTATGGGGATTGTGCTCTGCCATTGATGCCTTTGGCAAATGTAACGAAGAAACTTGAAAGTAGAAGGAAAGGTAGAGGAGAGAAGAAGAAAGAGAGAAAAATAAGAGCTGGTAAGAGAAAAACAAGAAAGAACGCGGATGGGGATACCGGATATGGGTAAGAGAGAGATGCTGTGAACAATTAATGATCGCCTGTTGGAGAATGACGCTGCAATAGATGAATAATCAAGATTGGGACTGTTGGAGTTTGGCATCAAGCGTAAGGCTGGCAGAGATGGCCGTTTTAGAGGATGCATCCGTCGTAAATACTCTCAGTGAGCTACAGGAACAGTTAGTATTCACACTCTTCGAAATATACTGAGGGAGACTAAGCACCTATAGGTTTGCCCAGAGTGCAATTATGTTGATTTTGTTCAACAATAACAATAACAACGATTTGTATACTCGTTTTATTAATCAGTCCATGTAACTACACGGCAGCGTATAATACGTTAACATTATAATGATTTTACATTTTGAAAATTCCTATTACCAACATTTGTGAGACTAACGTATGCAAGGAATTACTGTTATAGCACGTTTCACTAGCTTTGCCCTCAAACAAATGTAATTATCTGATTAACCGTCTAACGTATTAATGCCATTTTTTGCATACGATGTTATATTGGGTTAGACCCAACAAATATATACTTTATATCTGTGCATCTTGTCCAGTTCCCATAAACGGATGAAATCCTTTGATCTTTGTCGGCATACTAATTATTGTGTATCGAGAAAAGAAATTTTACCACTTCATGCACAGATTCTGTGAATTGATTAGGCATAGGCGTGTCCACTATTACAATAATGTGGCCATCACGTTTGCAATTGAATACGTGTTGAAGATGATTTCTTAAATGATCTGCATGCGAAATACTCGTGACATTGTTTGTCATTGACATTTAATGCGCTACCAAACTGGACCTTCCTTGATCTAATTATTTCAATGGGTATCATCTCTTTGCGGTTCATAAATATCATAATGGAACGTTGCTCCTCTAATGTGCTTGTAAATAACGGTAAGGTCATCTTTAAAGAAATTAAACTTCATCCGAATTATAATCAGATGTCTCTGATAAATTGAAAATCAATCTCGTCTGAATGAAGGACAAACCATCATTCTTCCAATATTCCTCTTCCTCTTGTAACACATGGTTCTCACTTTTCTTCCAATAATCCCTGGCTATATTGGAGATGGCGGCTTTTATAAGTATTTCAACATCTTTTAATTTGAACGTTCTATTTTCTGTAGCTACCTGTTCCTTAATTTTAGCCCATACTAATTCTATTGGGTTTAAGTGAGAATGGTAAGGAGGTAATCTTAAACATCTGTGACCATGTTCATGGATTGCCTTGTCTATGTGAAATATCTTTGTATGCTGTGTCTTTTTTTACAATTCCAAGTAATTCAGGTTCATGGACATTTCGTTGAATGGAATGTTGTTTATGGTCAGCCAAATCTTTATTACATCTTTAATACTTGGTGAATTAGAAACTTTATCTTCTGGTGCCACAACGTTGTGATATGAGGCATTGTCCATTATCAAACACCACGGTCTATCCAAGGAAGGAAGTACATGATTCACAATCCAATCTTGAAATATCTTGCCATTCATCTCTGCATGGTAATCCCTATTATCTGTGGATTTTGAAACAAATATGAGTTCAGTATTATTTAGAAGCCCATGATGGCTGCTTCCTGGATGTGCAATTATTAGGCGCTGTCCTTTGCTGCTTGGTACTAGTCTCTTAGTTGTTCCATCAGATGATTGCCATTCTCGTTCATTACTGTGGTGCGCATTGATCCAAGTTTCATCTAAATACACAAAATCATAACAATCTCTTCTCATTTCTCTGACCTCGCGTAAATATTGCTTCTCATTGCAACTATATGAGGCTTCTCACAAATAAGGTTTCTACCACCAACATATTTTCTAAAAGTGAATCCCAAACTCCTAATAGTCCTCCATAGCGTAGATTTGGAAATATCAATGTCATTATTCTTTCTTAACCAAATTTTCAATTTCCTTAAAGTCACTGCCTCATTATTGTAAAACATATTGCAAATTTCTCTGCGGATCAATTCTCTGTCAAAATTATCCACCACTCTTGGCTTAATTTTCGTTTGTAAAACACTGGAATTAGACATTTCAGATGTCGCTATCCAGCGGTGCAATGATCGTTTGCTTATCCCCAAGGCGTGAATAGTCCTCTTTTGTGGGTTTGAAATAGAATGATATAGTTTTCCTTGAGTAGCTTCATTGCAGAAATACTTAAAAATCCTATTTGTGATTTCTTGTAATGTCATAAAATGTACTCGCAGACTCATTTTTCCTTCTTAACCACACAATAATTTTTGTAGACACACCTCTGATTGACAATGTGTGCGTTGCACTGGATATAAACTGTTTTATGTTCAAGAAGTGCGATTTCACGCAATTTCACTCAAAAATCATGCCAATTGCTTGATAAACCAAAAATGTGCAAATGAGGTCGTATAATTTACTGTAGACATTTCAATATGTATGCGTGTGATGTGTGTTGGCAAGTAGGATTTTATATTATATCGCAAAGAAACGAAAATTGAAACCAATAGCCGCATTTTAATGAAAAATTTAATTCATAGGGTCTATACCATTTCAAATTCACACACAAAATTTCACTTATATGCGTTATATATTCGCTGAGATATAGCATTTTGAAGTTGGGCAAAGCTAGTGAAACGTGCTATAACTTTGAAGTGGCCACTTATACTTTGTGTTATTTTTAGGTTGTTTCTTTTCATGTTCCATGGCTACTGGCGAATGAGATCACACTGTTCTAAAACTTTCGCTTCCACGTGACGTCAGTTTGTGTGTGTGTCTTTTCTTCAAACTATTTTGTTTACATGTCCAGTATCTTCAACATTTGTTTGTCTCTCGTTTTTGCTGTCATTTTTGTCTGTTGTTATAATGTTTTCTAGCGTTTTTCTTCTTATGACAAGCGTAAGAAACATGGATGAGCGAAGACAAATTATGTGTTCGTATCATTTTGCGTACTGACCGTTTTGCGTCCGGGCGATTTTGCGTGGGGGTTAGTTCACGTCCTACCACATCCGGATCAATTCACAACCGGACCATCCATTTCACATCCGGAACATTTAACTTCCAGGTTATTTAACGTGCAGTCCAGACCAGTACACACCCGGGCAATTTCACTCCTGGCCATTTTGCGTCTGGCAAATTTCGCGTTCAGGCATTTTCTCGCCCGCATGATTTCGTGTCCTGATCATCTCGCATCGGGGTCATTCTATGTCCGGGGCATTTTGTTTCCGGTTCATTGTGCACCCGGGCCATTTCATATCAGTATAATGTCGCGTCCGGGCTATTTCGTGCCCAAGCCATTTTACGTCGAGCCGAATCAAGCCCGGGCCATTTCGCGTCAGAAATATTTTGCGTCCCTGGAATTTCGTGTCCGGGTCATTTTCCGTCCGGGGAATTTCGCCTCCGGGTAATGTCGTGTCCGGGCCATTTGGCACCGGAACCATTTCGTGCCTCGAACATTCCACGCATCCTGCATCCAGAACAATTTGCTTGCCTTTTTTTTCGTCCAGTCTATTTCACGTCCGGGCATTTCGCGTCCACGCCATTTCTCACCCGGACCATCTCGCCCCTGAGCATGAACATTTTGAGTCCGGTCACTTTATGCCCGGACCGTGTCGCGCTTGGTCCTTAATACATCCGGACCATTTTGCTCTCATGTCATTTCGCCAGCATTTTGTTGCGTCCGGTCAATTTCGCGTCCACACTATTTCTTGCCTGGACCTTCTCGTGTTCGGACCATTTCGCATCCGGACTATTTTGCACCAGGACCATTTCGCGTCCAGGCCACTTCACGTCCATACCATATTGCGTACGGCCATTTTGCAAAACATTTTTGCGCTCAGAACCATTTTGTGTCTAGGTCATTTTGTTTCCGGGCCATTTTCTATCCGGGCCATTTTGTGTCCGGGCCATTTTGTAGGAAATAAATGTAGGTACAAATATCTCAACCAACGCGGTAAAATAAAAGCACACAAAGCTATCTTCATCAGACTCGGTTCTTCATTAATAGGGTTAACGTCGCTTATGGTTTTGTATTTTTGGTTTATTTGTGTTTTGTTTTTTAAACGGGGTCTAAAGTTGCTGTCTTTAGCCAAAAAATACTTTTGTTTTAACGATCTACAGAGTCGGGAAAGAGTATTCCCTGTTATTTCTATGCCCCTTTTATTTTTCAGCCCATAGAACAACACTCGGGCGTAGAATACGTTAAAGTTCTAATGATTTTACATAAAAAAAATCTCTATTACAATCATGTGTGAGACTAACGTATACAAGGAATTACTGTTAACTCTCAAGTGTCCACTTAAACTTTGTGTTGTTATTGTTGTTTTTTTGTTCCATGCCTACTGGCGGATGCCATCACGCTGTTCTAAAAGTTCTGCTCACACGTGACGTCAGTTTTATTGTTGTCTTTCCTTCAAACTATTTTGTTTAACTCTCCAGTATCTTTAACATTTGTTCTTTGTCTCTTTGTTTCCTGTCAAATTTTCCTGTTACAATGTTTTATAACGTTTTCATTTTGCGTCCTGGATATTTTGCGTGGGGACTATTTATTTTGCTTCCGGCCATTCCGCATTGGGAGCATTTCACGTCCGGGCCATTATACACCCAGGCCATTTTACGTCCGGCCATTTCGCGCCCGGGACATCTTGCATCAGGGACATGTTGTCTGTTTTTTGCGTGCAGCTCGTTTCACGTCCTTGTCATTTGCGTCCAGTCCATTTCGAGCGCGGACGATCTCGTTTCTTGACCATCTCGCGTCCGGACCACTCTGCATACGGGGTATTTTGTGTCCGGGTCATTTTGTGTCCTGGTAATTTTGCATCCGGGCGATGTCACATCCGACCCATTTTACATTCCGGGCTATTTTGCATCTACAGTATTTCTCGCCCGAATCATCTCGCATTCGGACCATTCTGTGTCTAGAGCATTCTATGTCCGGCCCATTTCACGCTTGGGCAATTCCGCACCCGGATAAATCCACGTCCAGGCCATTCCGCTTAAGGACCCTTTTGCGTTTAGGTCAGTTCACGTCCGGCCATTTCGCACCGCGACATTTCGCATCCGGTACATTTGGTTTACCTTTTGTGCGTCCGGCCCAGTTCAAGTCCGGGCTATTTCTCGCCCGGAAGATCTCCTCTTTTGGCAATCTCAGGGGTATTTCGTGTCCAGGTCATTTTGCGAATGTGACTCTTTTTCGTCTGGGTCTTTTCATGTCTGGACTATTTGGCGTCGGGGAAATTTCGAGCCCAGGCCATGTCATGTCCGTTCCATTTCACATCCTGACCATTTCATACCTGGGTCTTTTCATGTTGTACAATTTTGCGCCGATTCAGTTACGTCCGGGCCATTCGATCAGCTTTTTTTGGGTCTGGCCAATTTAACGTCAGGTGTACCGGTCAATTTAACGGTAGGTTAGGAAACCTACCCACCACAAATATATTTATAGAATGTGTGATTCATATACATTATATACACACATTGGAATTCTCGCCGGTGCTACGGTGTTCGTGCACTGCTCTGAGATCGTCCGTGTGTGACCAAAGGGAGGAGATCGGAGCACTGATGGCGTTGTCCGTGTGCAATGAAGATAGTGCTAAAAAACCAAACCAAATCAAACGTCAGCTCTATTTGGCATTAAGGTTATTTTTCGCCCGGACGATCTTCAGTCATGACCACCTTGTATCTAGGTCATTCTGCATCAAGAGCATTTCGAGCCTGGATCATTTCATGCCCTGGTCGTATCGCGCCCGGAGGATATTGTTCCCTGACCATCTCGCGTACCGACCATTCTGTGTCCGGAGCATTCCGTGTCCGGGTCATTCCACACTGGACCATTCGGCTCCCGGAACATTCCGAGTCTTGGACATTTCACGTCTGGCTATTTCACACCCTGGATAATTTGCATTCGGTATATTTTCATGTCCTGGCCACTTCGTAGGATCTCTATCCGTGACCATCTTGACGTCAGGACCACTCTGTGCCCGGGGTATTTCATATCCGCAGCATTTCGCGTCCGGGCTATTTTGCAGCAAGGCCATGTCACGCCCGGCCCATATCACATACGCGCCATTTCGCGTCCAGTCCATTTTGTGCCCGGGAGATCTCGTTTCGTTACCATCTCGTGGCCAGACGACTCTTCGTCCGGGGTATTTCTTGTGTAGGTCATTTCATGTTCAGGAAATTCCGCGCCCGGACCATTCCGCATCTGGAACATTTCACGTCCTACCATATACTGACCATCTCATATCTGGGCCAATCTTCTTCCGGGGTATTTCGTTTGCGAATCATTTTGCAGCTGGGACAATTTTTGTCCGGGCTATAGCGTGCATGGACCATTTCGCATTCTAGACATTTTGCGTTGGGGATATAATGCATTCGGCCCATTTCACATTCAGGCCATTTTGCGCCAAGCCATTTTTCGCCAGGACGATCTCGTGTTCTGACCACTTCATGTCAGGACCATTCGGCATCCTGAGCATTTCACTTCCGGGTAATTCCGCAACCGAGCCATTCCGCGTCCGAGGAATTTCGCGTCAATGTCCTAACCATTTAGTGCCCAGGTATATCGGGGGTATTACATATCAGGGCCATTTTTTACCGGGTCATTTTATGCCCGGACCATTCTGCATCCGGCCGATTTCAAGTTCGACCATTTCGCCCTAGGACATTCTGCTTCTGGACATTTTTGCCTGCCTTTTCCTGTCAAGCCCATTTTACGTTCGGGGCATTTGGCGTTCACTTCATTTCTGGCCAGGACAATCTTATGTCCTGACCATCTCTGGTGCGGACCATTCTGCGGCCGGTCTATGTCACATCCGGACCATTATGCATCCGAACCATTCCACACCTGACCATTTCGCACCCAGGCCGTTCCGCGACAGGAACATTTCATATCCGGCCATTTTCTTACCATCTCGTGTCCGGGCTACTCTGTGTCCAGGTCATTTCATGTCTGAACCATTTCACGTCATGGGAAATTTCGCTGCCTGACCATTGTACCACCGAGAAGCTAAAACCATCATCCATAACAAGTAAAAATGTCAGTGGAAGAAGGAAGATGAAAAGTACAACAGATATGACCCAATACACGAGCTTAATAGACACTAGGAGACCACCAATCTCCGTTTTAATACTGGCCACTGCAGTACTAGGCCACCACTATCACCGCAGGATATCTCATACAAATGAATGTCCATGGAGAACCGGAATCCAGACCCCTGAACCCCTTTTTCCAAAACTGCCGAACCCATGATGACTGACATCGCCTGACTGGGTCATTTGATACTGAGCTCAGGCAGAAAATATGGGGTTGCGCGCAGATCTGGAAAAGACTGTGGACTTCGTCCCAGCGAGAGGCCTGCAGAGTTAGCATTATTACAAACTGAACGCAGTAGATGAAGAAGCTTTCGGACTATGTCAAGTCCAACCCATTTCACATCCAGACCATTTCATACGGGTGTCATTTCAAATTAGGCTATTTCGTGCCGGGCTGTTTTGCCTTTTTTTGGCGTCCGGCCCTTGTCATGTTCTGGCCATTTCGCGTGCAAGCCATTTTTCTTCTCTCTTGACCATCTCGTGACCGGACCACTGTTTGTCGGAGTATTTCATGCCGGATCGCCTTGCGCCAGGGACATTTTATGTTCGGATCATTTCGCGTGCGGGTATTTTGCGTTCAGACCATGTCACATCCGGCCTATTTCACCTCCGAGACATTTCGTGTCCAGACCATTTCTCACCCGGACGATCTCGAGTTGTGACCACCTCGTGTCCCCGCCATTCTACACCCGTTTTTTGTATTTATATATGTTTTGTATTTTTTGTTATATTTTTTTTTTTTGTTTTATGTGTGTGTTTTTTATTTGTGTGTGTGTTTTTTTTTGTTTTGTTGTATATATTTTTTTTGTTTTGTGTTTTTTGTTTTTTTTTTTTTTGTGTTTTTTTTTTTTATTTTTTTCCTCATCTTCTCTTCTTTTTTTTTCTTTTTTTTTGTGTTTTTTTTTTTTTGCTTTTTTTTTTTTTTTTTTTTTTTTTTTTTTTTTTTTTTTTTGTGTTTTTTTTTTTTTTTTTGTTTTTTTTTTTTTTTTTTTTTTGTTTTTTTTTTTTTTTTTTTTTTTTTTTTTTTTTTTTTTTTTTTTTTTTTTTTTTTTTTTTTTTTTTGTTTTTTTTTTTTTTTTTTTTTTTTTTTTGTTTTTTTTTTTTTTTTTTTTTTTTTTTTTTTTTTTTTTTTTTTTTTGTTTTTTTTTTTTTGTTTTTTTTTTTTTTTTTTTTTTTTTTTTTTTTTTTTTTTTTGTTTTTTTTTTTTTTTTTTTTTTTTTTTTTTTTTTTTTTTTTTTTTTTTTTTTTTTTTTTTTTTTTTTTTTTTTTTTGTTTTTTTTTTTTTTTTTTTTTTTTTTTTTTTTTTTTTTTTGTTAAATTTTTTTTTTTTTTTTTTTTTTTTTGGACAACTTTTTCAACAGATTTTTTTTTTATTTTTTTTCGATAAAAAAAAATGTCGGGAAATTTAATTTATTTTTTTTTTTTTCGCCGCCAGTCAAAAATTTTACATTAGAGTTTTTTTAAGATATTTTTTCAAAGGCCCAGAAATTTTTTTTTTTTAAAAACCCGTTAGTGGTTTTTTTTTTTTTTCTATTTTGGCATTTTTGCACTGTCAATTTTTTTTTTTTTTTTGAAACCCCACGTGTTTAAAGCTAAGAAATGTTTAATTTTTTCTAAAAAGTTTGAAAACTTTTAAATACTAAACGCCGGCATTATTTTTGGGTTCACCCCAGTATTCACTTTAAAAAAAAAAAAAAAAAAAGCACATATAAAAATTATACATACTAATGTATAAGGATATTTTTTATATTTTTAAACTTTTTTTTTTTTTTCATTTTAACACTTCCCGTGAAATTTTTTTATATTATAAAAAAATCAATCATCATGAATTTGAAACACATATAAATATATTTCGTCAACACTCATAAGACATCTTAGCAGTTATAGTTTGTTTAGCAAATATACTCGACTGAGTAGTTAGCAGTTAAATTAAATTCATTATTATTAGCCGAATGGGTTTAGCTAGAAATTTATAATTTATCTTGCTTTCCACTGTAACTCGTCGACTAAAGAATATAACAAACTATTAAAATAATCACTCTGCACCCAGAACTAGTTTAAAATGAAATCGGCGGTTTAACACTTAATCACTTTCCAAAATACTAGATATCTATTATATTAATCTCACCACAGAACTACGGTAACACCACGACTAGGATAATTCAAAAGATAGGTAGTTAGAAGCTCGTCACAAATCTGACGAGAACTATGAAAATTCGCTAAAATACAAGTTTCATTCGCTAAAAACGCGTGTTCCGTCTACTGAAGATGTTGGAGACTCAAATGAAATCAGATTTCAGCTCCTGGGTGGATATTTGAAAACAGGGGCAACCAATCCCATATTTTCTCAAACTCCGAAATAGTCTCCCCTTTTAAAAAAAAACACCTACGTCAGCTTAATAAAAAAAAACTGCCATCAGTGAAAAAAAAGAGCGCGCGTGAGTTGCAAAAAAGACAGCCTGTCTCCAAAAATAAAAATTTTTTTCACGCTAAAAAAAAAATTTTGACGAAACGCTCGCGGTTTACCAAAAAAAAAACAAAAAAAAAAAAAATGTCCCGCGGAAAAAAATTTTCACACTAAAAAAAAAAACTCAGCCGAAAAAAAACTGTCCCCGGGGAAAAAAAGCTGTCGGCTCTCCGGTCTGAAAAAAATTTATAAACTTCTCGTCTGACTGAAAAATGTAATAGAATGCTAAAATTCTCAAAAAAAAAAAAAAAAAAAAAAACAAAAAAAAAAAAAAATAGGAAAAAATATATTTCGCAAAAAATGAAAAAAAAAAAAAAAAGACAAAAAAATTAAAAAAAAAAAAATAAAAAAAAAAAATTTAAAATCAAAAACCTACGTGACACGCTGCTCTCTATCTTCAGGATAGAGGATTCAAGAAATACAGGACAACAATTGAACTTTAAGTTTCCGTGTCGCACAATCACGCAGCTTTTGTGAAAAAATATCAAAAATATAAAACTTCAAAGGTCGGCTGCAAATCAAAAAAAAAAAAAAAAAAAATCGTAAAAACTCTGTTCTGTACCTCACTCGTCATACATATATATATATATGAGCCAGATCTTATTTCTTCCTGAACTCTAATGTAAAATTGCTGACTGGCGGCGAGAATAAATACAATCAATAACATTAACATTTCCCGACATTTTTGTCGAAAGAGTAAATAGTGAAACAAGGCTATCTGTTGAAAGAAGTTGTCCACTGGTCATCTTTCCAAATTAATAAACACAAAAACACAAAATATAACACACAAAAAAAAAAAACCACACCATATAAAAACAAAATATGCTTCCACCAAAAAAACGAAAAAAACAAAAAAAATGAAATGATGAAATTTCTTGAATAGCTCAATGTCGTTCAAAAATCTATGAAGAACATAGGCAAAAAAAAAAAAATCTCAACATGCCGCACTAAAATAAAGTGCAAAAAAAAACTTTCATCATGTAAAAAAAATTGCCACAACCACCAAAAAAAAAGTATGTTGCAGGCTTCCTGCAAGGAGGCAGATGGAAAGAATGGTACAAATACCAATGGAATAAGATTTGAGAAGAACATGCTGGCGTTGGATTGGACACATACTGTTTTTTTTTTCCGTACGCCCTCTAATACTCGAGGCGAAATCTCAGGTTATTGTTAATGTCTAACCTGACATTGATTTTACGTGAGTATCCCTTTTCTTGTACAGAGACAGGTGTCCCTCGCCATTCAGGCAGATACTCGCCGATTTCGGAGGTACCCATTAGAGCTGGGTCGGCTCAGGAGCCGCCAATCCCTGGTCGACGACACTCTTCAAATGTCCTCGCCAGATCTCGAGTTAATCCAGTCCAATTCCCGGTCGATGAAAAATCCTCAAATGCCGTCGCCCGGGTTTGATCCTGAATCACCCGGTCGCCAGAACGGTGTTGTAACCACTACGCTAGCGCGGCTCCCACACACTGTTAAAACCAGTTGATAGCATTACTAGAAAGTCTGTGATCTGGAATTCGAAGCGTAAAAGTCGCAGAGACCAGAGACTAAAATCACATGGAAAAGAGAACTGGAGACAGACATAAAAATTATAGATACAAAAAATAATATGGACAAGCTTTGAACAGATGATACAAAACAGGAATGTTTGGATTGTATGTGCTCCTCAGAGGCTGAAAGGTAAAATGATGACGATGATTATTTTTATTGACAAAAACTAAGCACCAACAACATCCTGAGTCAAGAATATGGAGAGATATAAAATTAAGGGGTTTGTTCATCTCGTGAGAATGAAGCCCGATACGTTACCACTACGCACCTACAGCAGAAGATTTTGTTTTAGGGCACATGGAAGACCGAGGCAGACAACAACACAGAACTTCTACAATAACGCGTGCTCACAGCGGTTAATGCCACACATTTGGCTCAAGAACGTAAACTTTAGCGTTACTTTTCACGACAAGAATGTATCGTAAAAGGAGTAGTAATAACTTCTTTATTGGTTTAAACAAAATATAAAATCACAACAGTTGTGTAACAAAGAAAGACTTTCCCCGCAACAGACATTAACACATGTTAACCATTAACACTTTGTGAGAAATGTCGATTTTACGACAAACACGGGGCAGATCTGATTTTGTCCCATTTAAAAAAAAAAAAACTATCTTTACAGACCACCTTTCCGGAACAATTTTTAATTTTTCTTAATCGGGTTAGTTATCTTAATGTCCAGTCAATCTAAAAATATTGGAGGTCACGCCGAACGTTATTTCCCCCGCGGCAAAATCAGCCCGCGTCAAATTACAAAGCAAACAGAAGGAAAAAAAAATAGCAATTTAAAAATTTCTTTTAAACCCAGGAACCGGCAAAAATATCTGGTTTTCCAGGGGGACCTGTCGGAAGAGGAATATTCCTGGGGATCAAGCTCGTTTAAAAAAATATTTCTGCGTTGTTTGTCGAGAGTTAATCGCACGAGAAATAGCGGACACACGATATTAAGGAGGCTGTTAGACGCGTCTGAAGCAACAAATCAGGTGTATGCTTGGCTAACATGACCTGGAGTTAAGGGAGTCAAATTTCCATCGTACGACCTTTCTTTGTCAAGCAATTTTGTTCAGATAACAGAGTAAATTTAAGATGACTCGACAATGTATAAGTTTCAGCTCGGCTTTAAGCAGGTACTTTTGTTTTTGTTACATTTTTTGTTGTCATCGTGTTATAAGATGCTTGTATTGTTATTGTTATTCAGAAACGACATCACTGCACGCCATACAGACCCTCCAGGCTCAAATTCCATCTGCAAATGTCGAAGGGTATGAATTCTAACTGTTCCTGTAGCGCGTTGGTTGTACACGCGACGAATGCATCCTCTCATGCGTCCATTCCTGCTCGTCTGACATTTGTTGCCAAATTCCAGCAATCTTAGCCTTGTTGACTCATCAAAAGCAGGGTCGTTCTCCAACAAGCGATCACTAAAAATATTTGTAACCCGTAGTTATCGGCTAACTTTCTAACAGAAAATAGCTCCATTATATTGTGCCCCTATTGTGTGAAAAGGAAAGCTAAAATATAACTTGATTACCAGTTGTGCAAGTGGAACATCGTGTTAAAATTTCCCTTCATGTTTTGGCGAATTACTTGCTCTTATTGTGATAACAGGTATCAAGGACACATGTATGGACTGTGTCTACCAAACTCTGTCCTTTGTCTCGTTCTCTAGAGGTAACACAAACAACTGCCAGCTTTCGTGAAAGGGAATCAAGAAGACAGTCACCTCGAAAATTTGTAACGATTTAATATTGACATAACAATGAATGTTTAGCAATGAATGTTCCTGGCATACAACATTCGTGATACAACATGGCTCAGACCCAAAATTCCAGGTCAGGTCAACAATCGTGGCATAACATTCCTCAGACCCCGTATTCCAGGTCTATTTCTATAAACTGCCAAATATACACATAGCCTAGCACTGGTTTCTTCCATATTAGCTTCCTTATTTTTCTTTCGCACCGCACGGTGCTCTACAAAACTCGGTGACGTCACAGGCATACAAGTTGCGCACCATTTTCATTCATCCATCTCCATCTGATGCAAACATCATAATAATAAAGCTTTTATTACACATAAGGGAGGGAAACCCGAGGCCTGTAAACAGTAAATTAATATGAAACAAATATAAAGGTATGTTATCAGGCACTCGCAGGAAATAAAGAAGTAGAACACCAGACAACAGAAAAACAACAGACATGAGTGGCTTACCCAGGATTTGAACACTGGACCTTCCGTGCGACAACCCCGCCTAGCCATGCAAGCGCTCGGGTTTCCCTCCCTTATGTGTAATAAATGTTTATACAATACCAAACCTACCCACTATCCTGTTCTCACTGTTCTAGTCTACTATCATTTACTGGACACAGTATTAAGGTCCTTGTCTTGTTGGATTCGGCCTATACTGCTTGATAGAAATACAACAGAAGTGATTGCGTCATTAATAGGCTGAACTGCCCATGGTGGACTTCTGGTGTCATGTATTGTGGTTCGCACTATTGACCTGCCATTGAGCCACTCATGTCTGTTGTTTTTCTGTTGTCTGGTGTTCTACTTCTTTATTTCCTGCGAGTGCCTGATAACATACCTTTATATTTGTTTCATATTAATTTAATAATAAAGCTCCATGTGGAGCATTGGTGTCATAAATGCATAGTTCATACAACACCTAAATTATCATCCTTGAAACAGGAAAGACTGAAAGAAACAGAGAAAGAAGATGACAAAGACAAGGTAGAAGAACATGAGTACAGACAAAGAAGTCAACAATAGTGTTGATAAAGCGCCGGGGACAGTGCGTTGTGGGGAGACATGATCGGGTACGCCAGATGACGTGGTACTTTTAGACGGAGAACTTTTAAAAAAAAAGGAGTTTTGATTCGCTTTGGCAAGGCACGTCCCATTCAACCTAAACACAAAAACTGTCGGTTATATTAGGGCTCACGTCCAAACATAAAAGACCTCATGGTATGGTGTAGAACAAGCCGAAGAACTCTGTACAAATTGGATACGTAGACTGAGAGCTGACAAGACCAACAAGAGCTCAATAATCACTGATCATGTTTTCAACGTTCATGTGTTTTTTTGTTCTTACGGAGAGGCTCCCCAGCCTCGCAATGACATGTCATTGGGCCGAAGGGCTGAAAGCCCAAGTGCCGCTGGTTAAGAAAAAAAAATTTATTCATGTGTATAAACGTTCGTTACTGAAACCAACCAAAATACTGTTCTAGATTTACGAGTCCTTGTTCTGAAATCCCCACAACCGCTGAAAAAAAAATAAATAAAAAAATAAAATAAAAATTAGATGGATACCTAAATAATAAGGAGAATTAAATCAAAGGGAGGCTTAAAAGGATAAAGAAGTCATGAAAAAAAAAACTTGAAAGAATGGCACAAGGCAGAAAATTCTTCGTGTGACATGATTGAAGGCATGTGTTAAATAGCCAGCTTAAGTATAATAGTGCTGATGTGAATAAATAAATACCGACTAGTTTACTGTCAAAAGCTAAAATTAAGCGTTAGTCCGACTAGTTTACTGTCAAAAGCTAAAATTAGGTGTTAATCCGACAAGTTTACTGTTGTGGTAAAGTGGGATGTTATAAATATTTATAGGGGACTTAGTGTACTGACTGAGATCAGCTGTGAAGGTATCTATATCTAATAAGAGTAGTGTATTATAGATAACCTTACTTGCTGCCACATTATATATATCTCAGTCAGAATTATTCTGGAGTAGTGTGATGACTACGTTATATGTCTAGGGTATGTGTATGATGAAGTGTAAGTCATAACAACAACAGACAGATAAACAATTTAATTTATTCCAACACACTTGACAACACTGTGACACTCACATACATAAAACACTCTAAGAGGATATCTTAAAGGAGTCACTGATAACTTTTCAAATAACAATATGTATTCATTGCTGTCATGAATGTATATGTGTCCTGATTCAAATACAAGGGGAACCAGGAATCACAATCAATTTTAATTACAAGGTATATGTACAGAATTTATTAATATGATTCATGTAGTGACATATATTATCAATGGTATCCTATGTGTGTCAGTTGTGTAGTGGTAATATGAGGTAATACTGGTTTTGTTTTGTTCAAGCTCTGTTGGTATTTGTCATCATGACTTCAATAGTTTGTTTCTATAGAACTAGTATTGGAGATGTTCTCAGTTCCTGGTATTAAAACAATTTACTTCCCCTCTTAATTTTATGTTACAATGTTATTTTAAGATGGGGGGTACATAATGTTGAGCTCCATGGCCACACTCTCTTATCTTGCGTGATGACTGCAGTAAAAGACTCCTCTGCTCGAGTACTTAAATGAGTTCTGGAGCCACCCCACTGGTTGCTATATGGACCAAGGAGTATGCTGTCCACCTCTGGCTTCAGCAAAGCTCTGACCAGGTGCTGCTCAATAACTTTAAGACCACGGTCCCTGAAACAAGAAGGTTGTACCTTCTACGTCAGAACTAATTTATACTCTATTTTTACACTGAGCACAATACATCACAAACATTGAGTTCAGAGCGTTAGGCCAACTGTCAGCTTCATCTGAAACACTTTATACCAGTATTTCCCTCCCTAATGGTTACTACGCCTCTGCAATTCCAGCATTATTTCTTTCTAGTTAATAATCTAGGTGTCAGTGTACTGTTTGGCCATTCCATGCAGTTTTACTTTCCTCCGACACCTTCTGTTCAGGCTGGAGCCTATAGGCTTTACATCATGTTCGCTACTGAACCACACACATATATACAGACATAAATTATCAATTTACATTCAATTTTCATTAAAAGATATTGAATATTACAAGCTTACCACAATTCATGGAAATATTACATAGTGACGTTGAATGGCAATGAATATAGCACAACTCCGATCTGCCGATGTTCCAGGCTTTATTTTATAAAAAAAATATACACTGGTGCTCAACGCACTGCTTCTTAGTAGGTTTATTACAAGATGTGGCAATGAACAGACGCTCTGAATGGTGTATATTCGCAGCTCTAACCAATGAAACCATGTCTACACATCTTTTCAAAAAAGTACCCCTTTCTCACGTTTCCCCTGACAACACAAGATAGTATTTATAGTCCGACCAATCGTGTTTAGTCTTTCATTTGTTGCGCTCCAATCACATAGGAGTTAACATGGTAGGCTATTTCCGTACGTAATGTTTTTTTAAACACTTTATAAAAAATTGTTATGAGCAGAAATGATTTCATGCTGTCAGGCACCCCCACTATTTTATTTTGGCCATAACTTGGTAATTCCTAGACTATTTGCGTAACGTTTTACATATTCTTTGTCAGCAAACCCTAAGGAACCCAAATATATATATATTTAATAGAGCTAATATGCTGCGTTCAAAATATGCAATTTCTTCTACCTCCTGTTTCGAAGATGTGCTGTCTGGGTACTGTAATGTTTTCAAACGTAAACCGGTATAATGTCATAATTCCTAATAAGCGTTTTTCAGGATTTTAAAACCTAACTCTGGGAAGGGTAGTGAATTTTATCACTGTCGATTTGAAATAAAGTTAGTGCATGTGGCCTTACACGCGTGATGGCAGCAATTGTGTATCGCGCGACGCGTGTTTAGTGTTGCACGTGTTCGGCTTTCTGCCTCTCCCTTCTCTCTATCCTTTAGTCCATCTGTCTTTAGTTACGCCGTGTATGGAATGAATGAAATATTAAATCTAGGTCATTGATCAGCCTGCGTACCTCAAGGTTTTTCCAAGAAATACAGTACACGTTTCATTGAAGAAAGCGGGTAATAATACAGTAGGCTTTTACTATCAACGTGAAAGCGTTACAATTTGCAGACGAAGTAGAAAACAAGGGGGATTTCGAGTACAGTCATTGTGACAGCACTGTTCTTTACCATTTTTCTTTCCTTTTATTAAATTTATTTGTTAGGCTTTGCATTTACTTTTTAATTTATATATGGGGATTAGAATAATTCACGACATCTCCCCTCTTAAAACAGACATTATATGTCAGTCCTTTATTCTATATACACATAGAGAAATTTATTATTATTTCTGGGGTTTACGGTGATTCTCATCACACGGATGGCGGCTTAAAAAATCCGCTCCCAAATTTGTTTTTCCAGATATATACTCAATGCTAAAATTATAGGGAGCCAAAAGCAAGGACCATCGGAGTAACCTAGAGTTCTCATGCCTAGCCTGGGCTAGAAACGATAAAGGTTTGTGATCCGTTTGCAACTTAAATGCCTTCCCATACAGATAAATATTGAATTTCTTTATTGCCCATATTACTGCAAGACATTCTTTTTCGCTAGTTGAGTAATTGATTTCAGCTTTATTCAATTTTCTGCTAGCATATGCCACTGGGCTTAATTCCCCATCCAATGCATCTGATTTCTGTAGTAGAGTTGCACCTAGCCCAATATTACTGGCATCCGTCCTTACTATGAATTCTTGACTTAAGTCAGGTAATTTCAAAATGGGTTTACTTGTGAGCTTTTCCTTCAATTCTTGGTAAGTCATTTCACATTGTGGTGTCCATGTAATGCGATCTGGATGTCCTTTACGTGTCAAATCAGTTAACGGTGCACATATGGAATTAAAGTTTTTGATATACTTCTGGTAGAAACCACATAATGAGACAAAGGATCTCACGTCCTTCTTGGTTTGTGGTCTCGGGGCTTTCTTTAGTTTCTCTAAATTCTTTGGGTCAGGGGTCATGTTTCCCTGATAAACTGTGTGTCCCAAAAATTCCAATTCTTTACATCCAACGCAACATTTGGTTGGTCGGGCTGTTAAATTTGCTTCCCTAAGTCGATCAAACAGCATCTTCAGAGAGTCAATGTGTTCCTCAAATGTTTCTGTTGCTATAAGGATATCATCCATGAAATTTGTTATACATGGATTATTCAGAGGGTCCAATAATTTTCTCATCATTCTAGAGAAGACACTAGGCGCATTCTTCAATCCAAATGGCAATCTATTAAACTCATAGTGTCCTTCTGAGGTACTAAAGGCGAGGTATGGTCTAACCTCAGGCTTTACTGGAATCTGATAGTATCCTTTACTCAGATCCACTTTTGAGAAATATTTAGCTTTATTTAGTCTGGCAAACAGCTGATTTGTATCCGGCAATGGATCCACCTGTCCTTCTGTAATAGCATTCAGTCTCCTGTAATCTATACAGAGTCTATGTTCTCCAGAGGGCTTCCTTAAGAGTACAACACCGGAACTATATGAGGATTCACTGTGCGAAATAATTCCTTCCTTCAACAGATAGTCTATCTCTTCCTTCAAAGCTTTCTCCTTAGCAAACGGAATCGAATATGGTTTCATACAGACAGGTGTGGGGTCTATCAGTTTCATATCATATTCCAATAGGTTTGTATGCCCTGGTCGGTCTGTTAACACCTCTGCATGATTATTTAGAACCTGTTGCACTCTCTCTTTCTGAGTTTTTGTTAAATGTGTACTGATTTTCACCTGTGCTGCTGTCTCACAGGGGTGTAATGGATATTCAAATGATGAAAGTGGTTCCTTTTTCATCTCCATGGCGATGGACAAGGTCAACAAGTGTGTCTCTTCCTGATGTTCTCTTTCCAAATATTTCTTCAGGAGATTCACATGATAGATTTTTTCTTTCCCCTTCTTATCTATCTTATAATTTGTTCTAGACACCTTCTCTAGAACTGTATATGGACCTTGCCATCCAATCTGTAACTTATTCTGACTCCCGGGGAGAAGAAGCAGTACCTTCTCTCCCACAGCCAAATCTCTGTCTTTCGCCTTCCTGTTATAATAGGCAGCATGTTTCTTCCTGGCTTGTTTCAAATTTTCATTGGCAAGTTTCCAGCCAGTTTTTAAACGAGTGGTCAGCTCATTCACATATTGGTATGAAGATGTAATGTTTTCCTCTGCCTTTTCATCAGTCCACGTTCTTAACAAAGCTTCGAGTGGACCTTTTATTGGCCTTCCAAACAATAATGTTGCCGGGGCCATACCGGTTGAACTATGGGGTACCTCCCGATAAGCAAAGAGGGCGGCGTGCAGGTACTGGTCCCATGTATCTGGTTTTTCGTGTGCCAACTTTCTCAGGATCGACATCAACGTGCCGTTAAATCTTTCCACTTGGCCGTTCCCTTGGGGATGGTACACACTACAATGGAAGTGTTTGGCCTGGAAGATCCTGAAAACTTCTTCAGTTAGTTTCCCCTTGAACTGAGAGCCATTATCAGTCAAGATTTGATTGGGAAAGCCTAACCTTGTGAAAATTGTGAGCAATGCCTCTGCCACATGTTTAGAATCAATCGATGACAGGGCTACTGCCTCTCCCCACATAGAACAAGTGTCCACCAGAGTCAGAATGTAGCTGTTCCTTCTCTTGGTTCGGGTGAGAGGTCCCACAAGATCCACGGCAACTCTCTCAAAGGGTGTTCCCACTATGGGCATTTCCCCCAGAGTTGCTGGTGCAGTCCAATGTTTAGGTGCTACTCGTTGGCACTCTGGACAGGATTTTACATATCGTTTGATATCTTCAGTTATTCCTGGCCAGAAATAATGACAAGCTATTCGCTGTCCTGTTGCGCTGATTCCCATATGACCACTGAAGGGAATCGCATGCCCTAATTCCAACACTTTAGTCCTATATGAAGTGGGAAGGACCAGCTGTCCGTGACCATTGGATTCAGATCCAGCCTTCCTATATATCAGTTTGTTCTTCATATAAAACTCTCCCTTGCCTGGAGGTGTATGAGATTTGGGCAACTTCTTGAAACATGGCTTGAGTGTTTTGTCCTCAGCCTGTGCCTTCCTCATCTCATCTGGGTGAGTATTTATTGGATTATCCTCCTCCTTTTTAGACTGTGATCTGGTCTGCACTGTTGCCAATATCACAGGTCTCTTGGGATTCCCCAAGAAGACATATCTACACCCCAATATCAGAGGGTAGATTGGCTCATTTATCACTGCTGCTTTTATGATTCCTTCCACATATCGCGTTTTCACTTTTATTCGGGCGACGGGAAGTGTCATGGTAGCTACATCCTTGGTTGCAGTTTGAATCTCCACTGTTTCTGTGGTGTATTGATCGGCCTGCACCAGGTGAGAACTCACAACGGAATCGTAATCTAAACCGGTATCATATAAACACCTTATAGTGACACCATTACAGATGACATCTTCACACACTGGGGGGTGGTATGGTTCCTGTAATTCTTCAGGTTTGACCTTCTTTTCCTTTTTCCCCGATGTCATAGCAGCAAAATGAGGAGGTTTCCTTCTACAATGGTCAGTGTCATGATTGTTCATCTTACAATTTTTACACCACCTTTTTCCTTGGTTGAAAGATTTTCTTTCATCATATTTCCTTTCATCGAATTGTGGGGTTTTATTTTTATTTTCATACCGTGGCCTATCAAACTGGTGCTTACCTTTGTTTTGATCCCTAGGATCAAATTTATTAAAGTTCTGTGGTGCCCTAAAGTTATCCACTTGTTTCTTTTTATTACCTGTTACCTCTGCTTGAGCTGCTTGATACCTTTCAGCAACATTTAGCAACTCACCCAGCCTCTCTGCACCTTGTTCCATGAGAAACTTTCTCAGGTCTGGAGCCATGGACTCTCTTAATTGCTCTATAAGGACCATTTCCTTAAGATCTTGGGTTTTCCCCAGAGAAGTCCATTTCTCCAAGTATGTCTCTATTCGTGCAGAGAACTGGTGATAGGTTTCACCTGACAGTAGTTTTAGCATTCCTAAATTTTTTCCTATAAAATTCTGCATTCTTTTCATATCTTAACAAAAGAGCCTGCTTTAGCATGTCATAATTTTCCTGATCACTTCTGCTCATTTTTGCAAAAACTTCATAAGCTGCCCCACGAAGTCCTTGAGATAACTTTAAGCTCCACCTTTCTCTCTCTAACCCATATGTGGTAGCTAATAGTTCATACCTATTTAGATAGCTCTCTATATCATCGTCTTTCTCAACAAAATGATCTAAATGAAAATTCATAGCTGAGGTTGAGGCTCCTTGGCTAGCAGTAGCATCAGAGGCAAAGGGACTGGCACCATTTTCAGGAGCATGGCCTTGAAACTCAAACTCCCTTAGTCGTAACTCATGTTCCCTTTGTAATCTCTTCTCCTCCTTTTCTGCTTCCCTCTCTGCAGCTAATCTTCTTTCTTCGGCTTCCCTTTCTGCAGCTAATCTCTTGTCTTCCCTTTCTGCAGCTAATTTTCTTTCCTCGGCTTCCAATGCTTTAGCCTCTTTGTCAGCCTCAATCTGCAACCTCTTAGCCTCAGCCTCAATCTGCAACCTCTTAGCCTCAGCCTCAATCTGCAACCTCTTAGCCTCAGCCTCAATCTGCAACCTCTTAGTCTCAGCCTCTAATTTTCTTTCGGCCTCTTTTTCTAATCTTCTTTCTTCCCGTTCAATATATTTGTCACATTCAGCAGTGACATAAGAAATCATAATTTGCCCGTCCATTCCTAACTCTTTCGCAGTCTGTACAGCAGCAGATCGAAATTTTGCCAGGTCGGCCATTGTCTAACAGATAAATGTCTAAAATAATCAACTAAACAATTGTATCTATGACTAATTACTTAGGACAACACAGGCACTGTGAGCTCAACCTTATTTATTTTCACCCAAGGATACCCTTTAATTCTTATTATTCCCTGAAGTGAATTACCCCCAATATTTTTAATAGGGAAAGATTCAAAATCCCGAGGGCGAGACCCCAATATATGTGGTAAAGTGGGATGTTATAAATATTTATAGGGGACTTAGTGTACTGACTGAGATCAGCTGTGAAGGTATCTATATCTAATAAGAGTAGTGTATTATAGATAACCTTACTTGCTGCCACATATATATATATCTCAGTCAGAATTATTCTGGAGTAGTGTGATGACTACGTTATATGTCTAGGGTATGTGTATGATGAAGTGTAAGTCATAACAACAACAGACAGATAAACAATTTAATTTATTCCACCACACTTGACAACACTGTGACACTCACATACATAAAACACTCTAAGAGGATATCTTAAAGGAGTCACTGATAACTTTTCAAATAACAATATGTATTCATTGCTGTCATGAATGTATATGTGTCCTGATTCAAATACAAGGGGAACCAGGAATCACAATCAATTTTAATTACAAGGTATATGTACAGAATTTATTAATATGATTCATGTAGTGACATATATTATCAATGGTATCCTATGTGTGTCAGTTGTGTAGTGGTAATATGAGGTAATACTGGTTTTGTTTTGTTCAAGCTCTGTTGGTATTTGTCATCATGACTTCAATAGTTTGTTTCTATTAGAACTAGTATTGGAGATGTTCTCAGTTCCTGGTATTAAAACAATTTACTTCCCCTCTTAATTTTATGTTACAATGTTATTTTAAGATGGGGGTACATAATGTTGAGCTCCATGGCCACACTCTCTTATCTTGCGTGATGACTGCAGTAGAAGACTCCTCTGCTCGAGTACTTAAATGAGTTCTGGAGCCACCCCACTGGTTGCTATATGGACCAAGGAGTATGCTGTCCACCTCTGGCTTCAGCAAAGCTCTGACCAGGTGCTGCTCAATAACTTTAAGACCACGGTCCCTGAAACAAGAAGGTTGTACCTTCTACGTCAGAACTAATTTATACTCTATTTTTACACTGAGCACAATACATCACAAACATTGAGTTCAGAGCGTTAGGCCAACTGTCAGCTTCATCTGAAACACTTTATACCAGTATTTCCCTCCCTAATGGTTACTACGCCTCTGCAATTCCAGCATTATTTCTTTCTAGTTAATAATCTAGGTGTCAGTGTACTGTTTGGCCATTCCATGCAGTTTTACTTTCCTCCGACACCTTCTGTTCAGGCTGGAGCCTATAGGCTTTACATCATGTTCGCTACTGAACCACACATATATACAGACATAAATTATCAATTTACATTCAATTTTCATTAAAAGATATTGAATATTACAAGCTTACCACAATTCATGGAAATATTACACAGTGACGTTGAATGGCAATGAATATAGCACAACTCCGATCTGCCGATGTTCCAGGCTTTATTTTATAAAAAAATATACACTGGTGCTCAACGCACTGCTTCTTAGTAGGTTTATTACAAGATGTGGCAATGAACAGACGCTCTGAATGGTGTATATTCGCAGCTCTAACCAATGAAACCATGTCTACACATCTTTTCAAAAAAGTACCCCTTTCTCACGTTTCCCCTGACAACACAAGATAGTATTTATAGTCCGACCAATCGTGTTTAGTCTTTCATTTGTTGCGCTCCAATCACATAGGAGTTAACATGGTAGGCTATTTCCGTACGTAATGTTTTTTTAAACACGTTATAAAAAAATTTTATGAGCAGAAATGATTTCATGCTGTCAGGCACCCCCACTATTTTATTTTGGCCATAACTTGGTAATTCCTAGACTATTTGCGTAACGTTTTACATATTCTTTGTCAGCAAACCCTAAGGAACCCAAATATATATATTTAATAGAGCTAATATGCTGCGTTCAAAATATGCAATTTCTTCTACCTCCTGTTTCGAAGATGTGCTGTCTGGGTACTGTAATGTTTTCAAACGTAAACCGGTATAATGTCATAATTCCTAATAAGCGTTTTTTCAGGATTTTAAAACCTAACTCTGGGAAGGGTAGTGAATTTTATCACTGTCGATTTGAAATAAAGTTAGTGCATGTGGCCTTACACGCGTGATGGCAGCAATTGTGTATCGCGCGACGCGTGTTTAGTGTTGCACGTGTTCGGCTTTCTGCCTCTCCCTTCTCTCTATCCTTTAGTCCATCTGTCTTTAGTTTCGCCGTGTATGGAATGAATGAAATATTAAATCTAGGTCATTGATCAGCCTGCGTACCTCAAGGTTTTTCCAAGAAATACAGTACACGTTTCATTGAAGAAAGCGGGTAATAATACAGTAGGCTTTTACTATCAACGTGAAAGCGTTACAATTTGCAGACGAAGTAGAAAACAAGAGGGATTTCGAGTACAGTCATTGTGACAGCACTGTTCTTTACCATTTTTCTTTCCTTTTATTAAATTTATTTGTTAGGCTTTGCATTTACTTTTTAATTTATATATGGGGATTAGAATAATTCACGACAACTGTTAAAAGCTAACATTAGGCGTTAGTCCGACTAGTTTACTGTCAAAAGCTAAAATTAGGCGTTAGTCCGACTAGTTTACTGTTAAAAGCTAAAATAAGGTGTTAGTCCGACTAGTTTACTGTTAAAAGCTAAAATTAGTCATTAGTCCGACTAGTTTGATGTTAAAAGCTAAAATTAGGCGTTAGTCCGACTAGTTTACTGTTTAAAGCTAAAATTAGGCGTTGGACTGACTAGTTTCCTGTTAAAAGCTTTAGGTAGGCGTTAGTCCGACTAGTTTACTGTTAAAAGCTAAGGTTAGGCGTTAGACCAACTAATTCACTGTTAAAAGCTGAAGTTAGGCGTTAATCCGACTAGTTTACTGTTAAAAGCTAAAGTTAGGCGTTGGACTGACTAGTTTACTGTTAAAAGCTTTAGTTTCGCGTTAGACCAACTAATTTACTGCTAAAAGCTAAAGTTTGGCGTTGGACTGACTAAATTACGGTTAAAAGCTTTAGTTAGGCGTTAGACCGATTAGTTTACTGTTAAAAAGGGGTGTGAGAGGTCATCTGGGGGAGATCAACAGCGCTCTGTCTCGACGGATAAGACGTTAGAAGAACGCAGCCAGGAGTCAATCCACAGTGCTGAGTACATTCAAGTTGATCTGCCTGATGATGATCTCACACACTTCTTGGACGGGAAGAGAGATGCAATCAAGTTTCCACCTGCCAGTGCTAAAGGGCTTTGGGAACAGCTGGACGAAGCCTTGGCAAAAGAGTTGGATAACAACCTGAAGCAGATAACTTTGGAGAAGAAGCTGGAAATCTTCGGCGACATAATATATCTGCACTGTCGCAAAGTGTTCGGAGTGAGGGAGGCAAGGGAAGGTAACCCACCACGAAAAAGTAGAAGACAAATTAAAATAGAAGAAATCAGGAAAAAAAGAAGCATGCCCGAAAACTTTTCAAGAACGCAGTTGCCACAGAGAAGGAAGGGTTACGACAGGTTTGGGAGCACCTGAAAGGCCAACATAATGCCCTTTGTAGAGCAGAAAGGTTGTGCGGGAAGAGAAGGGAGACTCGAAGGGATAGGGAAAGATTCTTCAGGGAGCCCTTCAAGTTTGCCAAAGAACTGTTTGAGCAGCCACGGTCGGGTACGCTAAACATCAAGAAAGAAGACCCGGAAGAACACCTTAGAAGGACATATTCAGATGGTCGCAGAAATAATCCGCTCAGCAGCATGGCAGGCCTTAAATGGCCGAGTAAGCCAGGAGCTGAATTTAACACCAAGCCCCTAACGGTGCAAGAGGAAGAAAGCATTGTCCAGAAAGCTCGGTGCAAGTCAGCTCCAGGTCCTAATGGTGTTCCATATGTGGTGTATAAGAGATGCCCTGAAGTGCTCAAACGACTGCTCCGTTTACTGAAGAATGCGTGGAAAACCCAGCTTGTAAGCAAGGAATGGAGAAAGGCGAACGGAGTCTACATCCCGAAGGAGCTAAATTCCACAGACATCAGTCAGTTCAGGCCAATCTCACTACTCAATGTAGAAGGGAAGATATTCTTGTCAGTGATGGCGAAAAGACTCACTACATACCTCCTGTCAAATGGGTACATTGACACTACCATTCAGAAAGGAGGTATCCCAGGTACACCAGGATGTCTAGAGCATGCCACAATGATCTGGGAAGCAATCCAAAAGGCAAAATCTGACAGAACAAACCTCCATGTAATCTGGTTGGATCTAGCGAATGCTTATGGATCCGTTCCACACCAGATGTTGTGGCAGGCCCTAGAAATGTATCATGTTCCACAAGAGATTGCAGCAATGCTGAAGGTGTATTTCGCAGGGTTTGCTGTCAGATTTTCAACCTGAGAGTACACAACAAAGTGGATTGGCCTTGAAGTTGGAATTGCGATGGGGTGTACCATCTCTCCGATACTATTCGTGATGGCTATGCAGGTAATCCTCAATGCGGCTGAAGGAATGGCTATAGGTCCAAAGCTCGGTGGAATGTGTCACATGCCACCGTTCAAAGCATTCATGGATGACACAACAATTCTGACATCAGATGAACATCAGGCCCGGAGGATGTTAGAACGCCTGGATGAACTAGTCAGCTGGTGCAGAATGAGCTTCAAACCCAAGAAGTCGAGAAGCCTATCAGTCAGGAAAGGGAAGATAGCAGAGGACATATTCATGGTTTCCAACCAAAGAATCCCTACTGTCATTGAGGAACCTGTTAAAAGTCTTGGCAGGGTGTACGATGCCTCATTAAAAGACTCGAAGGCAGTGCAACAGACAATAGAAATGGCAGACAGAGGGCTACAGATCATAGACCAAAGCAGACTCCTGGGAAAGTTCAAACTGTGGTGCCTCCAGTTCATGTTGATACCGAAGTTGCTGTGGCCACTGCTTATATATGAAATAAGCACAAGTACAGTGGAAGCTATAGAGCAGAAGGTCAACAAGTTCATGAGAAAGTGGCTAGGGGTACCACCAGGTCTGTCAGATGTAGCACTGTACTGCAAAAAGTCAAAACTTCTGCTTCCTTTCAAGTCAGTTGTTGAAGAGTACAAAGTTGGAAAGGCAAGACTTGCAATGATGCTACGCGAGTCAGCTGATGACGTGGTTAAGTCCATTCAGCCCACACTGAAAACGGGAAGGAAGCGGAGAGTGGAAGAAGCTGTTGATGCTGCCCAAGAGTCACTCTAACTGAGGGAGGTAATCGGATACACACAAACGAATAGACGGGGATTTGGTCATGGAGACATCCGCTGGTGGTCCAAGGCATCAAGCAGGGAGCGCAGAGACATGGTAGTTCAGGAGATACGAGGAGCTGAGAATGATAAGAGGTTGCAAAAAGCAGTGCAGCAGGTCCAATAAGGCCAATGGACTACATGGGAAGGAGCCTTGTAGAGGTCCTTGACATGGAATGATATATGGCATATGGCACCTCTTAGGCTCAGCTTCGTTGTTAGATCAATGTATGACCTGCTGCCGTCGGCCACCAACCTTGTGAAATGGGGAAAGTCGGATGATGAGCAGTGCTCCCTGTGCCAGGGGAGGCAGACACTCGAACACGTGCTCTCAGCGTGTAAGGTGTCATTAGGGCAAGGGCGATACACTTGGCGCCATAACAAAGTGCTAAATGAGCTTGCTGCGACAATAGATCTGGCAAGGATGAAGGCGAATAGCAAACCCGGGCCCAGCACCGCGAATACATACTTTCTGAGGGCGGGAAAGTCAGCACACCCCAAACCGAGTAAACCTGGTAGCAGTTTACCATCTCTTCTTGACTGTGCAAACGACTGGGAGATGGCGGTAGACCTACCGGGACGAGGGGCATATCCAGAGAGTATCAGAAAATCGCGGAGACGGCCGGATATACTGCTTCATTCTTCAGCAACGCTTCAGGTCATACTGATTGAACTGACCGTACCATTTGAATCCAGATTAGACGAGCAACATTCGTTCAAAGCGGCCAAGTATAGTGATCTGGCCGCGGATCTGAGACACGATGGGTTCACTGCAAGGGTCATGGCTGTTGAAGTGGGCGCAAGAGGGCTTGTGGCTGCATCAGTGTATGATCTATTGAAACTGTTGGGGCTGAAGGGACAGTCGAGAACAAGGGCACTGAAGAGGCTTAGTGAAACTGCCGAAAAGGCATCAGGCTGGCTGTGGAACAACCGCAATGGGCAATGGAAATCGTGACAATAAAAGCTGCGGTACAGAAAACACCAGGAATTTTTCTAAGCCCACAATAAGCTGAGTTTTTAGGCGTACTAGTTAAAGGGCTGTGGCTGAGAGGCGACAGGCGATGTATACTATAAGGGGTGTCAGGAAGAATTAGTTTACTGTTAAAAGCTAAAGTTAGGAGATTTACCAACTAGTTTACTGTTGAAAACTAAAGTTAGGTGTTAGACTAGATTACTGCTAAAAGTTTAAGTTAGGAGATTTACCGACAAATTTACTATTAAAAGCTTAATTTTGGAGATTTACCAACTAGTTTACTGTTAAAAACTAAAATTTGGCGTTAAACTGACTACTTTATTGTTAAATGCTTAAATTAGGAAATAGACCGACTAGTTTACTGTTAATAGCTAAATCGACTAGTTTACTGTTAAAAGATAAAGTTGGGCGTTAGACCGACTAGTTTACTGTTAAAAGTTAAGATTAGGCGTTAGACCGACTAGTTTACTGTTAAAAGCCAAGGTTAGGAGTTAGATTGACTAGTTTACTGTTAAAAGCCAAAGTTAGGAGTTAAACTGACTAGTTTACTGTTAAAAGCTTAAAGTTACGCGTTAGACCAACTGGTTAATTGTTAAAAGCTAACTGCTACAAAATGAAGGAAAAAAACAAACACATTTTAATAGTGATAACCTGAATGACATAAGAAACGTTATTAGGCTGTCAGTGCTGAAGGTTTGAGCAAAACTATAAAGGAAAGTCCTTACTGGACAAACTCTCTTGGCAACAAAATCAACTACCACTTTAGGATGCTAATCTACATGGGGCATAAAGTAAAATATTGACCAAGAGGCAACCGGAAAAAAGCCACAGACGAGAACGCCAGAGAAAAGCCTAAAATTCAGAACGGGAAACACGTAAATAAATAGAAAGAAAAAAAAAACCGAAGCCTGTGTATCGTTAACAAAATCCAATTCCATAATTCCCGTCGTAAGTACGTCGGTCGGTCGGTCACATCATTCACACCGTTATTTGCGCACTTTTCTATTTTCGAGAGAGTACATTAACTTTCAACCACAGCTAAAGGGTGCAACTGTGGTTGAAAGTTAGACAATAATTGTATTATTTCCCTTAAATGTACTCTCCCGAAAATAGAAAAGTGTGCAAATGACGGTGTGCATGAACAATTTGATTATGGAAAGAAGCCAACAACACAGTTGATAAACAGTACATGAACTGGAGACAAGAAGGTGCGGAGATGCAGATTAAATCAACAGACAATCAAGATACTCTTCTGTCTAGTTTCCATTCGGGAAACGGATTTAACTCATCATTTTTCTTAAAAATAACCGTAAAATGTAAGTTTTTCATTGTTTCTTCAAGACAAAATTTTAATTAAAAAAATTGCAGACTTATTATTATGGATCAAAATGATCCATAATAATAACTTGGTGGTGGTTTGACATGTAACAGAAACAACACACTATAATTACGGGTTATTGCTAGTATAAACATTAAAAAGCATTTGAATGTCTACAATTTCCTTACTTTTGTTGTTTATTTACGATTCACAGGACTCGGGTTTCCCTCTGTATTTATTTCTGTGTGTAAACGAGACTGATCTTTACGTGAGTATCCCTTTTTTTTCTTGTACAGAGACACGTGTTCCTCGCCATTCAGGCAGATACTCGCCGATTTCGGAGGAACCCATTAGAGCTGGGTCGGCTCAGGAGCCGCCAGTCCCTGGTCGACTACACTCCTTCAAATGTCCTCGCCAGTGCTCGAGTTAATCCAGTCCAAATCCCGGTCGACGAAAATCTTCAAATGTCCTCGCCCGGGTTTGATCCTGGGTCACCCGGTCGCCAGCGCAGTTTGGTAACCCCTACACCAGCGCGGCTCCCAGTTTGGTAGTAATTGTGTGTATAAAAATGAATGAATAATTCAGGTCAAAAATTCTGTAGGAACGGGCTATGTAGTGATAGCAGTTTATTTTGGCATGTTAGCTGATTGGTTGTCGTAATAGGGTCACACTCGGAGAGGGGCCATGTGCTCTGATTTATGGGTTAAAACTTATTGAATCTTCCTAGAATTTATTACTTCTCTTACATGTCTTTCCAGGATGTCCCAGTACGTCCTATTCTTTCGTCCATGTTAAGTCCATCTTATGCTTTTATTCTGTACGGCAGTATTTTTGCCTATAAATTATCTTAGTCTAGGTGCACCCCTTTAAGATAACACACGTTTCGAGGCTAACACCACTCATAGCCTGTTTATTCTTTTATTGTGGATGGTCAACGCTTTAGCCAGGCGTTAAATAATAAGGTCAGGGATTAACACCAACACTGACAGACCTTTTGATAAGATCCATGTGATAACTCTATTTTCTTTGATCATCATCATTAGTTGATAAATATAAGCTCACCAGAACATCACCAGAGCTACATGCTGTGTTGTTGTGTTGCTGGTGGTTAGAGTATGGAATGTCAACTCGACCTACGCAGTGGTGTGTAGACATAGATTGAGAGTCTAATCTGCGAATGATAAGAAGAGTTCGTGGTGTTGACAAATGGTCTTTTTCTCACACTCATGTATGGCTGGAAGTCATCGACACCAACGACTGTGTACCTTTGCTACAGTTTAATTGGACGTACACACTCGACAGCACAGATAGTGACAAATCACAGGTTGGCATAATACATCATGGTACAGTGGATAAATGGTCTTGCAATGATACATGGGCACTCATGTAGAATAATAGCATAATGGATTGTCAGTAGACAAGCACTCAGTATTGCCCATATATATACATATCATCTGAGTTTACTGACAAAGCACGTCAGATTATAAACAACAGTCAATATGGCTTCTAGACCTAACCTCGTCTAGCGAAGATTCTTTAGAATAATGTTCAGCACATATTTTTTCATATAATCATATTGAACCGCTGGTAATGGGTTCTCATGTGTAGCAGTGATCTCTGGACTCATCAAGCGATAATACGGGGCAACCCTTTTCTCTTCTTGAAAGTCATAAAATACTTGAATACAAGATGGCTTCTCTCATGAGCTGTCACTCACGTTTGGATACAACTGAATCAAAGTTAATCATTCATTAAATATTCTCGTTGCTCTGTAGATTCTATCATAATACAATTGATTTCATCATACGAGATATAATGCTGCTAGGAATGAATGTCGTTTTCATCTAGATAAATATTTCCTCAGACGTACAAATCGTGTCTATCGAGAAACGGTGGCTTAGCCAGAGTTCATAAGGAGAATCTTTTGTTACCTTGGTATCAGAAATATGATTCTGCCATTCCTTGGCAATAAGAATAAACACCGGGGTAAAGCATACACGATAGGTCTAGACGACTATCACTTTCCCCACAAATACTGAGATCACTTTTCCGGCGACAAGCCGATATAGAAAAAACACAGCCCCCATCAGGGCGAAGCCAAATCACACCTCTCTAGCGACACATCCGCCGAACAGCCCTTTGACCTTTCTAACGACAAACGACCATATAGTTCGACTTAGATATGTAAAGATATACAGATATAAGACAGACTCGTCCTACCCAGACAAACAATACACATAAATTCAGGCCATAGATACACCGAAGCAAGAACAACCTATTTCTACCCAAACAAAGAATAAATCGCAGAAAAACTGGATTCATCCGCGGAGTTCGATCGAAACTCCTTTCAAGGGGAAGTAACTCAATATTGACTTTTCCTTAAGCAAAGAAGAGTATCTATTTTGTTTACAAAATATTTGCGAACATAACAAGCATACAAATGTATAATATTGCAAGATATGAAAGACTGCACGTAACAGTCTTACCACACCTCCCGGGAAAAAAAAAAATGAAACTTTTTTTTTTGAAATACATCTAGGAGCAACGTACAATAGGCTCACAACGCATGAATAATGCACAGATGAAAATATCAGGAATAAATATAACGCCTAATATGAGGCTACGTCGACTTATGGAGCGACTGGTGAGAATGTATCTCATAAACTGAGAGAAATTATTTCTCTACAAGTAAATTTTTCCAGGAAGGTGTCATCAAAGTATAATACAATTCTGGCAATTACACAATGCCTAAAAAATTTCATACCATAATTTCGTATTAGATATCTTAAATTTATGATTTATGAAGAAAAATCATCAAAGCACAGCGGTGAATAAACATCAATGAACCGCTAAGTAGTGATACAATCATTATATTATTAAATTACAAATGTGTATCTATCTTGATATAGAAAAGGAACTACTATAGAACTAGACTTATCAAGAAGTCTAAGACCTAATAGTTATGTGGAATCATGTGGGCATCTTGACAGAATGTCTGCCATCACATTATCTGATCCACGAATAGCTCGCACAGAGAAATGAAAAGGTTGAAGAGCAATTGCATATCGAGTAGACCTCGAGCTCTTCAAATTCTTACTCTGTATAGCAGTAAGAGCTTTTTGGTCGGTTTCTACTATGAAATGTGCGCCTAGAAGGAATCTCTGTAGTTTGAGGATCGACCAAACCATAGCTAAAAGCTCACGGTCTAAAACCGAATAATTCCTTTCTGCCGCATTAAGTTTTCTGGAAATATACATTACCGGATGCAGAGTTCCAGAGTACTCTTGCATTAGTGCCGCTCCAATCCCAGTGGATGAAGCATCACTACGAAGAACAAATGTCTTATCTTTAGTAGGTAACACTAAAATAGGTGGTGTTGAAAACAATGTTTTAATCTTATCCAAAGAGCATTGGCATTCCTGAGACCAGTGGACCATATTAGGCGAACCTTTCTTTAAAAGTGTAGAAAGAGGTGCCATGATAGAGGATAGATTCTGAATGAATCTGCCATAAAATTGAATAAGACCTAACAGACTTCTCACCTGTTTTTTAGTCTTAGGGATAGAGATGTTAAGTATCTTACTAGTATTATGGTCCTCTGTCTTTAGGAAACCATGACCAACTCGGTGGCCTAGGAAAGAAATTTCGCTAAAACCAATATAGGCTTTAGAGGGTTTCGCTGTCAGGTTGTGCTCGCGCAAAGTAGACAGCAATTCATCTAACCCTGAATAGTGATCTTCCCAAGTATCGCTGAAAAGACAGATGTCGTCTAGATATGCAATGACATCTGACCGATAAGATAGGATTCGGCGCATCATGCGTACGAATGTAGCTGGCGCGTTCATAAGACCGAAAGGCATAAAATTCCATTGGAACAAACCTCTAGGTGTTGAAAAAGCCGTGAGAGGTTTGGCGCGTTCAGATAAAGGAACTTGCCAATATCCTTTAGACAAATCAAGTTTAGTGAAAAAATGAGATTTGGAGAGTCGAGTAAGTAGCTCTTCCAGTAAAGGCATAGGTTCGGCATCGAACTTCGTTACTTGATTCAATTTGCGATAGTCAACGCAAAGACGTATGTTATTGTCTTTTTTCCGAACAATAACCATCGGCGAAGAATATGCAGAGGTGGATGGTTCGATTATTTTCAAATCTATCATCTCATCCAACTCTTTCTCGACTTGTGCTTGAAAATGTATAGGTATAGGATAAGGTCTAACCCTAATAGGAGTATGGTCAGTTAGAACAATGTCATGTTCAATGACATGAGTTTGTCCAGGGATGTCAGTGAGTACATCCTGAAATGTTTGCAACATAGTTGAAACTTGACGCTGTTCTCCTAGAGACAAATCGGGAGAGACAGTAACGTTCTTCCATGATTCACTAGAATGAAGTGGGATCATTGGAAGAGGAAGATTTACATCTGAAAAACTTGTTTCCTCATCCTGTATCACGGACAGTGATGAGTAATGACCATGTTGTACTGGAGAATTGTCCGTTGCTTGGAAAATGGGTTGCAAATAATCCGGACGTTCATGGAATTCAGTAAGCATATTGATGTGGAAGGTTTTATGCTTCCCATCAATATCGACAATATAGTCGACATCGGAAATTTTCGATATTATATCGTACGGACCTTTCCAAGAAATAAGTAGTCTGTTTTCCCTACAAGGTAGTAATACAAATGCTTTGTCACCAGGACAAAGTTGTCGTAAGCATCTCTTCTTATTGGCAAATTGCCTCGCCTTCTGTTTCGCAAATTCAGAAGAAGAAGTTGCTAATTTGCATGCTTCGATAATCTTTTGTCTCAACGCGATGACATATTCGTAGGATGACTTTGTGTCATCGTCAATATTGTCAGCTGTTATGAGATCATGAAGCAACGACATAGGGCCACGCGGACGCGCGCCAAAGACGAGTTCAAAGGGGGAAAATCCTGTATGTTCATTGGGGACCTCTCTGTAAGCGAAGAGGGCCGCAGGTAAAACTCTGTCCCAGTCTTGAGGATGATCCTCAGTTATCTTCCCTAGTAAGTTTTTAAGTGTTCTATTAAGGCGTTCGACCATCCCATTAGACATTGGATGATAGATACTACTTAAAGATTTATCTATCTGCAGAGTAGACATTACTTGAGACATGGTATCTGATATTAGTTGGGTGCCATGGTCTGACAATATCTCTCCGGGGAACCCCTGACGAGAAAATATAAGCCAAAGAGCATCTGCAATATCAGCAGTAGTAATACTCTTCAGAGGAATAGCCTCTGGCCAACGTGTGCACATTTTTTTTCCCTTAACCAGCGGCACTTGGGCTTTCAGCCCTTCGGCCCAATGACATGTCATTGCGAGGCTGGGGAACCTGTGGACTTTCCTTCCAACCCGGTCAGGAGCTTCGCTCCTTCCCATCCACAGAGGGTTTATCACAGGAGCCGTTCAGGCTATTCAGTCAAATTTCCGGCCGTAAACATTTCTTCAAACGCCGACGCCCGGGTTTGAACCATGAACACCTGGTCGCCAGTACAACGCCGAAGCCATTACACCAGCGCGGCTCCCCAGAGTTTGCCTGAAAATGTGGTTTATGTCTTCTGTTTTGAGATCTACCTCGGTTATTATTACCTCTGTAGTTATTGTTACCTCTATTGTAACCCCTATTTGGGTTTGAGTCATAGTTCTCTTGGTTACCATTATCATATTCATTATAATGAGTATCTCTGTAATTGCTATCTTGTTGACTCCAAGACGGATACCTCGGATAGTTTCTATAATTACTTCCTCTATGGAAATTACTATAATTGTGACCACCCCTGTGTCGAGAGCTATCAGCTCGTCTCCAGTTCTTTGAAGAAGAACCCTGAAATGATTGGTTACCTTGGTTTTGATAACTATTATGGTTACCTTTTTTATCAAATCTGTTTTGAGGTCCCTGAAATCTGTGTGAATAATTGGGATTGTATGGTGTTGCTGAAGCAACTGGCATACTCTCCTTAATCTTAGTGTTGCCAAAAATCACGTCGGGGTGTGCAGTGACATATTGGGAACAATATTCTTCCATTTCCTTTAGAGATTTGGGTTTACGATCATGTATAAATTCAAGGAATGGTTTGTTAACACATGACATAATCTTATCTCTGAGCAACAAATCCATAAGTCCTTCATACGTTTTTTCTGTTTTAGAAAGCTCAATCCAACGATCAACTGTGAGACGTGTCTTTGCAATGAATTCTGAGAATTCTACACCTGTCTCAGGCACCATCGTCCTAAACAAAAGGCGATAGCCTTCCTCACTTAGCTGGTATTTTTTTATCAAAGCCGCCCTAATGACATCATAATTATCCTTATCTGCTTCTCCTACAAGGCATATCTAGTCAGAGATTCACCTTTCAAGTTTTCTGCTAATTGATTAGCGTATTGTGATTTATCCACATTATGTGTACGACAAGAACGTTCAAATCTATCCAGCCAGAATGTAATATCGTCACTGGACTGATTGAACGGTGGAACCTTAACCTTGTAAGTAGAAGGTTTACCATTACCACTAGATGCCTGATTAACATTAATCATACTTGTCAATCTCAATTTCTCTAACTCAAATTCATGTTCTCTTATTGCTTTTTTCTCTTCCGCTTCTAATCTTCTTTGTTCAGCTTCCCTGTCTAATCTTTTTTGTTCAGCAGCAGCTTCTCTTTCTAATTTTTTTTGTTCAGCTTCACTGTCTAATCTTTTTTGTTCAGCAGCAGCTTCTCTTTCTAATTTTTTTCTCTTCAGCCAGAGCTTTTCTCTCTTCTGCAGCAGCTTTTTTCTCTTCAGCAGCAGCAGCAGCAGCTTTTTTCTCTTCAGCAGCAGCTTTTCTGTCCTCTGCAGCAGCTTTTCTCTCTTCAGCAGCAGCAGCAGCTTTTTTCTCTTCTGCAGCTAATGCTTTGTCATATTGAGCAATTGCCCATTCTTCTAATTGTTGACCAGTCTTATCAAGGGCTTTCCCTTGTATAATGAAGTATTCTAAAGTAGATATGATGTCTAACAATAATACTAATCACCTGAAATAATAATAATACCACAAGTTCTTAATGACTTGATTAATCAGCACACTATCCCAATATCTGTGGGTCACAAGCCTTAATAAGGTCTTGTATAACAGTAATAATAATCAAGTACTGGTTTATACCATAATCCAAGTGTAGTGCACAAGCAATAGTGTCTTATGAAATATACCTATATAAAACATATGTCAACCAACAGAATACATAAAGTACAAATAAGACTGACAATACGAAAACGTTTGCAGAAATCAAATAAATCAAATAGGGAAATCACTGAATCTGCAAAGGAATAACAACACAAATGACGTCACAGTATATGAATATAAATTGTGAATAGAACTGAAAGATAGTAAAGGGTAGACCAACAAATTACAAACAAATCAAAACAAAACTAAAGAACAAAGAAATATTACAAAAATAACAATAATTACAGTCTTCACAGCTAACACAAATAGCAACTAGTTGTTGCAAGCAAATTTCCAATTAAGGAAATTGCACCTAAAGAAAACGCCCACAACGGACCCTCTATGACGTGGGATATTCTGTTGTGAGGACGCCGCCCAACCTAAACACAACCCGCTGACATATAAACCAACATACTATACAAACAAATAACATGTAAACATAAATATATAAATTATGTGTAAGATAGTATGTGTTGCAAAATAGGCTCAGTTTTACAGTAATGGCAAAGTTATTCTTATGAAAATAAATAAACTGCCACTTTATTGAATTACAAATTCTGGCCTTAAATATTAAAGTTCAACACAATAGCAGAACATAAGAAGATCCATCGATGAAAGTAGGGCTTCTTAGTTCAATAATACTGTCTTCCTGTTAATGACAAGAATTGATCCAACTGTTCTGTGAAACTCTGTAATGTCTAATGTAAAAATGTCAACAACGCTGACCTACATACTGCATTCACTTGACAGGTCACGTGACGAAGTGTTGACAAAGAGCAAACTAATACTGCAAGTGTGTCGTATCAGCCACAGGAAACGGTCTGGTATCGGTAGTCTGTTGACTTCTCTACTTCTGCGAGGTCAAACCCAGAAAGCTGGTCCACCAGTTGATAAGTCTACTGCTGGAAGACAGACGTCAGCAACGACTGTGTACCTTTGCTACAGTTTAATTGGACGTACACACTCGACAGCACAGATAGTGACAAATCACAGGTTGGCATAATACATCATGGTACAGTGGATAAATGGTCTTGCAATGATACATGGGCACTCATGTAGAATAATAGCATAATGGATTGTCAGTAGACAAGCACTCAGTATTGCCATTATATATACATATCATCTGAGTTTACTGACAAAGCACGTCAGATTATAAACAACAGTCAATATGGCTTCTAGACCTAACCTCGTCTAGCGAAGATTCTTTAGAATAAGTTCAGCACATATTTTTTCATATAATCATATTGAACCGCTGGTAATGGGTTCTCATGTGTAGCAGTGATCTCTGGACTCATCAAGCGATAATACGGGGCAACCCTTTTCTCTTCTTGAAAGTCATAAAATATTTGAATACAAGATGGCTTCTCTCGTGAGCTGTCACTCACGTTTGGATAGAACTGAATCAAAGTTAATCATTCATTAAATATTCTCGTTGCTCTGTAGATTCTATCATAATACAATTGATTTCATCATACGAGATATAATGCTGCTAGGAATGAATGTCGTTTTCATCTAGATAAATATTTCCTCAGACGTACAAATCGTGTCTATCGAGAAACGGTGGCTTAGCCAGAGTTCATAAGGAGAATCTTTTGTTACCTTGGTATCAGAAATATGATTCTGCCATTCCTTGGCAATAAGAATAAACACCGCATACACGATAGGTCTAGACGACTATCACTTTCCCCACAAATACTGAGATCACTTTTCCGGCGACAAGCCGATATAGAAAAAACACAGCCCCCATCAGGGCGAAGCCAAATCACACCTCTCTAGCGACACATCCGCCGATCGGCCCTTTGACCTTTCTAACGACAAACGACCATATAGTTCGACTTAGATATGTAAAGATATACAGATATAAGACAGACTCGTCCTACCCAGACAAACAATACACATAAATTCCGGCCATAGATACACCGAAGCAAGAACAACCTATTTCTACCCAAACAAAGAATAAATCGCAGAAAAACTGGATTCATCCGCGGAGTTCGATCGAAACTCCTTTCAAGGGGAAGTAACTCAATATTGACTTTTCCTTAAGCAAAGAAGAGTATCTATTTTGTTTACAAAATATTTGCGAACATAACAAGCATACAAATGTATAATATTGCAAGATATCAAAGACTGCACGTAACACCTTTGTTCACCGAGCTTATTATTTATACTTCTTCTTCTTCTTCGTTCGTCCTGAAAAGGACGCGTGGTTAAGCGATATTGCACCTTTCGTCGACACTCCGTTTCTGCACGCATTTAAGACCGGGTTTGCCTTCCCATTTCGATCCACACTCGCTCAGACCTTTCGTTCGACACATCCAGCTCTTTCTGGTCCTGACGCAGGCAGTCAAGCTATGAGTCGCTGACTGCGGTCTCTATTGCTGCGTCTTGAGGTCCCCATTATTTATACAAGCTGCACGTATTTGCCTACATACAGACAGAGGGTAGGCTGGCGTATTGTCAACACGAATTACGTTGTTTGTCACTCCATTAACATTGTGTATTTGTTTCCGCTCATTTGGTGGGCTGGAAAGCAAATGTTGTCGATGTCTGGCCTGCTTATAACAATCTTGAAGAATTAGGGCAGGTCATATGACATATTTGACTCCGACGAGAACACTAAATAGTTACAGTTACCATATATTGCGTTGTCAATAATTATAACGATGTGTAGGTGTAATTATACTAAAATAAGACGTGCTAAACGGTGATTGGCTTTAAATTAAAAATAAACTAGCCTAAATTGTCATTTGGTTTACCAAAAATAAACTAGCGATATTAAATTTCGTGTAGGCGAGTCTTTAACTATAAGACCTAGGATTTGAAAATCCTCTTCAAACTCCAAGCCTCATCAGAGAGGAGCAGTTATTAGAAGACGACAGATAGATTTTGCTAGGAAGTAATTGAAAAGTATTTTTAAAAAGTATGAAAAAGCCTTTATTATAGCTCACACGGGAAGACTGCACCTTTACTACTGCAGAGAAGTGCTATCGGTCATTCTGCACAGAACATCTGGACACCCATTCATAATGAAATTTTTCTGGCACTATTTACTAGTACATAGCTCTGGACAACACCTATAGGAGACGGATCTAGAGGACACTCGAAGCGGCGACATTTGTGGGATTTCCTTTTGCCACGCCGCAAACGTGATCTCAAAAGCCATTCGATACCTGACGAGAGAAGGAAGTGACACAATTAATTTTCTCACATAAGTGGCAGGGATATTAAGTATACAACAAAACAAGTAGACCCAGTTGTCGTACTTGCCATCCTAAGAACCCTATGAGACTCCCTGAAATAGGAACATAATCCTCCTATTTACATCACTGCCAAGAGTAATCTTGAGCGAAGATTGCTACCTTTGAAAAAACTCATCATTTTACTCCACTCTAAAGCCATTCATGGACCACTACGGCAAATAAAGTGAGACAATCCACGACACAGGATCATCTTTCTTTCTTTCTTTCTATTTTTTCTTTCGTTCTAACGAATGCCAACCGTGTAATTTTTTCATTGCTTGAAGAAAGAGAAATGAGGTACAAACAAATTAGAATGTCTGGTAGCGAGTTTTAATAATTACTTAATTTGTGGTTGGGTGTGACAAGCACTGATTGTAAGGATACAATATGCAAATGTAAAAGGCGTCTAGTTAAATCAATTCTTTCCTCACTGGTAACAGTCCGTCTCATGACGCCTAGACAAAGACGGCCAATTATGGCTCGGATCATCCCAGTCCCAAGAAATTGTCTGAAACTTTTGTCTTGAGGGCCCATGGTATTTACGTCATCTATTAGATGTCTGCTGCAGATGTTTCTTGGGCTTCCTCTTATCATGTTCGTTTTACCTTTCATGCCAGGGACAAAGTGACACTTTTGTTTTTTTCTTTGATCGGATTAAGGAACTAATGGAAAGTACCTCTAAATCAACTTCATAGTTTTTCCGAATTTTCTTCTTCGCTGATTTCTGGGTTCTGCTCTTTTCATTTAATTTTCCTTCAGTTCCCCACGGAGCATATGCCTTCAACTAATGTATGCCTCGCTCTTCTGCCTCGTACCATTAGTTCTAGGTTTTTACCTGTCTTACTCATCAATGTCATTTCTGTCTTTAGTTCTCTTCTCCAAGTATTTGGTGGTCTACCTAAACTTCTCTTATTCTGGGATTCCAGAACAAGGCCGGCCTGGTAATGTTATCAGCAAGGTTGCTCAGTGTATGTCCATTATATTGCCAGCGTCGTTTTTCTCATTTTCTGTTCCACTGTCACGTGCCTGGTTCTTGTCATCAGTTCTATATTGGTGACCTTGTCATCAGTTCTATATTGGTGACCTTGTCGTGCTGTTTCAACCCTTCTCTTCTACGTAAGCACCTATGAGAGTTTATAACTATGAGTTGATGATTCTTATTTTATGCTGGACTTGATTTTTTTATTCAAATTTGGCGAATATTAATTATTTAATATCAGAGATGACTGTAGTTTTGTCCCTGGCTTTAGATAGTCACCGATTATTCGTACTTCTGCTGATTTTACCGTTTGATGCAATATAGGCTAAATCTATGATTACTAGCCAAGAAAGGTTTCAGTCCCACAAAGGATACTTGGAGCTTTACCACCAAAATAGTAGCTATAGATGAGACACCTGAGATGATTGAAGTTAATCCTTCCTAGTCAGTAACTATTTTTAAGCGTCCGATGAGCTAAGCAAAATAGCCGTTTACGGAATCGAGATGTGATAGCATTACGCTTAAATCTACCCAGCTGAAATCGGTTTCCTGACTCATTTTTTTGGGTTAGAGAAGACAAAGGCAGGGAGGAAGGGAATTAATTATTCCATGTAAAAAACAAGATCTATTATGGTGGGTCTCTAACAATTCCCTCCCCTACGGTTGTATCTGCTGTAAAACTACCTTTAGAAGCGCCCGATTTGCTCTTGCGGCGAAGTTCCAGCTTCCGAGGTCGAAACCTGGTAGAGCCACGCTTCAGTCTAACCAGAAGTAAAAGGATATCTACCATGGTACTACGTTTACATTTACCTTTTTCCTCTCTTTACAGATTTTCTTTCATACCTGCAAGCACTCGAACACAGATACGGACGCTTCCGAGCAGACATCAGAGAAGAGATAATGCTACAGACATCAAAGAAGAGATAATGCTACAGACATCAAAGAAGAGATAATACTAATCAACGTATCTCTAATAGATAAACTGTGCAAAGAGAGGTTAGCAAGGGTTCTGGCCACATAGGAATAGCAGGAAACGAATTAGCAGATCAGGCTGCTAAATTGCGTTGAGTAATTAAAAACATATAACTGTAGGCTTATGAAGATCGGCGATAAAGAGCCGTCAAGAATACATTACTCAGTATTGCTTAATGTTCAACACAAAGGCGTGGAAATCCACATGGAAACCATGCAGTTAAGATTAAAATAGAACTTGCCACTGAAACAAAACTTTGCGGCCTATCCGATAAGGAACAGTATATTTTATGTTAGAGGCGTTCTATTGTCACAAAAGTGTGGAAGTAAATGACAAAAACTCTGTTTCATCATGTCCGTGTCTAATGAAGCATGACATCCCCCACAGCAGATGACTACATTGAAGAAGCCTTCGTAAAAGAATTCTCTTGCAGTTATGGTTTCTTGAAGAAATATGTTTTGGTGGAAAAGAGTTAGTAGTACTTGTATATACTGGAAATAAACTGCAACAGTAAATTATCTTTTTAATTCATCACCAGCACGCGTCAGCCCCTCAAGGAGCGTAGACCTTCAACAAATGTAGGCCAAGTCTTCATGTTCCATGTCATAATCTCAATGTCTGTCTATGTCTTTTTCTTCCCTTTTATGTGTCTGTAGTTCTCTTCTCCATGTGCTTTTTTGTCTCCCTCCATCTCTCCTACCCTGAGGATTCTAGAACAACGACTGTATACACTGTATTCAATTGCTGCCATTTACCAGCTTGCACCATCCCTCATAATCTATCAAACAATCAATACTCCTTAGTTCCGCAAGGAGCATAGGCCTTCAACAAGCACATGCCAAGTCCTCCCGTTGACTGCCATCAGCTCAATGTCTGTCCATGTCATCCTCAAGATTTTCATTTCTGTCTCCAGGTTACTTCTCCGTGTTCTTCATTCAACCTCTACCCGGGGATTCCTGAAAAAGGACTTCTTGCTGATGTTATCAGTCCAATCCATGGACATATCATGAAACATAAGACATTGGAGATCCATTACAGCCGACCTTCGATGTAAAGATAGTAGCTGATATGAAACTTAAACAAACCTCCTCGATTTTGGGACACGTCAATTAAAGTTCAATTTTTGTTCCTTTAGAGTGCTTGTGTGGCGCGGCAACGTTACCAGGTTCTGGGCTAGAAACTTTGTAGAACCCTCTCTGGTCTATCCAACATTAAATGAGTACGTGACTTGAGCTAGGGAGGAAGGGAACTGGTCACTCTAAATCATAAAGCTGGCCCTAGTGTAGGGAAGTTTCTAATACTTCACTCTCCTATGGCAGTTTCTAATACTTCCCTCTCCTATGGCAGTTTCTACTATTAGACAACCTAATAGCTAGTTGGGAACCTCTAGTCTAATCTACCTAGAAGAGGTTCTGAGGTGTGTTTTTTTAGCCACACTTCCATGTTTCCAGCCACAACGTGGAATGTCGAGAGTCACAATATAGTCACAATAGTATGTCGAAAGTCACAATGTCGCATGTTGCGAGTCGCAAGGAGGTATGTTGCAAGTCACAATGAGGTTTGCGGCAATGTGACGGAGTGACTTAGAATTTTCTGTCGATTCTGCCTAGACAGTAGCGCTCATTTCTTATATATGATTTTAGTCTCTACCCCTGCTCTTTTATATCTCACGTTTTAGTATATAATCTGACTTCTGGGTGTCACTCTTGCTAGAGACTGTCTCCGCTTCCTTTCTATTTGTCTATATTTGCATCGACGATTTCACTACACGTCAGCGGCGGCAGCTCTTTCCTTCTCTCTGGATGTAGTTTTGAAGGCCTTTGTTGGCGAATCTCTTTGCATTGAAACTTCCATGTGCTCAGACTAAGACGTAACCCTTCGCTGACAAGCGAAAACGCGTTCTGAACATCTACTCGGAGAGAAATATGTCCCCTGACTTGGACCAGAGATGTAACCTTCTACGAGCGACAAGAATCGTGCTCGCGTACGAATTGTGTAAATACCACCTGCGTTTCCTAAGCGCCTTGTCCTGTCTCCTGGTTGTTTAATCTACAAGAGTTTTAAGCAATGCCACCGACGACCTTCCCCGGTCAGACGGGAAATAAATTTTTGATCTTGGTCATCTCGGGTAAGTCCCCCGTTCTCCAGGGTCTTTGTCTCTCGCCCAGCTCACCGTCTCTCCTCTCACTTGCACGGGAAGAAAGAAAAGCGATTTCTGCACAGATGTTTGCGAGTTAAGAAATGTATCCTACATAAGCTAGGACCTAAAATCTATTTGTTATTAGCTGCACAGTGAATCTATGATTGTTTTTACGTAAAGTGGATGGATCGAAATCGTCTAGTGCCAGTCACTTAAAGTTGAACGGGTGTTCTTTTCTATATAGGCGAGCAACATATATTTTATGTTAGAATTTTCTGTGGGTTAACGTGTAAATATTTGCTGACTAACGTTTTTTTAAAAAATATACTTATATTAAGGATCTTCATACTTTTTAACGGCGTTTTTGCTAAGCCAATTAATTTACGTGTGTGGATAATCTCTTGGAGGTGAAAACAACACCATTCTTAAATAATTCACTTAATTGGAAGTAATCCATCAGCTAAAATTAACGCTTACGACCTAACAGATTTCGTGTGTAAAGTGATGGGGTTTTGTTTTCCGTCAAAGGGGTAATACTCATAAAGTACTTGTGGGTTTTTAAAAGTATCGCCTTGAGCGATAAACAAACCTTACACCAAGTGTACTGAGGGAGAATTTTGGCTCAAAGTAAATATATGTACATTTCACATTGTGTGTACGTACACCTGCGAAATTTATATTGTAAAATCACTGTTAGGTTTCGGAAGTTATGTATTTGCTTCCTTTATGACCTCTGGCCTGTGCTAACTGTGTAAACGACTAGCGGCTTTTCATCGCACTCGCATCTCGCGGGAAAATCGATTTGAGATTGCCAGCGAACAGCTCAATGAAGCCAAGACTTGCATGGGCCATCCCAGTTTTCACCGATCTCTAGTCTTTGGAAACATCGCCATTTTGTGGACTGTAAAGCGCATCACCAAGCTTCCCGGACTTCCTTGTAGTCACCAAGCCATAAAGGGTCTGCTAACCAACGACAGTTGGTCTGCTATTGTAGTGAGCGTGATAGCCAGCTTGCTCTAAACGACACAGAAGTGATCCCGCCTGCCGGGCGATATCGCATCACAGAAAAATAGGGCTCCAGGTCTCACCTGGCCCCAAAGTCACGGTGTGTTGTGCCTTATTTTCTTTTGGAGTAATATTCTACTTATTTTGCTCTGGCCCTTACCAGACATCTCACCACCCAATCATTGATCGACTTGGAAGTGCAGGCTTCCTGGAGATTTCACCCTTCTTGCGTGTAAACACGTATGAAGCAGCAGAGTATTTCAGGTGCAAGGCTAGCTCATGCTTCAGTGTTGGGATAAACTCACTTACTGGGATTTACTGGCGAGGCCCAGCATTTCCCGCCCAATTATAAAGCTAATAGCTGACTTTCATTAAAAGAAAATTTTTGAAGTGCTCGTAATTGTGAGGGGATTGTCCTGTAACATGTCGAAACTCTGGGTGTATTTTTGTTGTCTTATTTTCTATTTCAATTTAATTTTGATGCTTACTATAGATTGTTGTTTCAATTGTTGATATATTAATTGCTTGTGAAAAGGATAATGAGAAAGCATTGGTTTCGGCCTGAAATATATATCTTGATCGATATTATTTAAAAAAATAAATAAATACTAAAAATGAGAGAAATCATCAGTCAAAGGTTCCCAACATCCCTTTGTTTCATTTCACCTCTCAGTCATAAATAAATGAGAGTGTCAGGGATTACTTCTTTAAAATCGTGAGGGTGAAACAAGATCGATATCACTTACGTGACCATTTCTCTTGGCTGTTGTAAGTCACTCAAAATCACACTCATTGATACTTGTTGTCCCTACCCTTCTGCAACTCACTGCAGTGGTGGTCCTCACTGCCACATCTACCTTTATCACAATGAAGTATGCCGTGAGTCACAATGAGGTATGTTGCGAGTCAACGGTGAAGCATCGCGAGTCATAATGATGTATCGAGAGTCACAATGAAGTATCGCGAGTCACAATGAGGTATCGCGAGTCACAATGAGGTATCACAAGTCACAATGTGGTATGTTAGAAATTTGCATGTCTTTTTACCCTGAGTCAGGGATTCTTAATCTGTTTTGCCCTCACACCTCCCCTGAGCGTGAACTTAATTTTCACACCTACTGACCTTCCCCAAATTAATCAGTGAACCAATAAAGAAATTATTTAGCTATTACTACAGGGATTTTATTTCTAGCCTTTAGAAAGAATCCAATGAGAAAACAATTTTCGTTGAAGCACATCATATCTCTCCGTGTATGCCACTCTGCATGTCCAATGTGGCAGTGCATCCTACATGATAAGAAATCTTCTTAGTGCTATGTTACAAAGTCTCGTAGGTTTGGTTTCACCACTGAAAAAGTCTGGCAACATCTGCTCTACACGACACAGGGGTTACGATTTGTCGTAGCGAGGTACAAAACGTAAAAAGGGATTCTCTAAGCAGATGCTGCCATAAGAAGTGAAGTGTTAGAGACTTCACTATACTAGATCCAGCTTTTTTAATGAGGTGAGGTGACTAGTTCCCTTCCTCGCTACGTTTCCCTTCCCTAACAAGACAGCAAAGTCAGGTACCCATTTACAGCTGGGTGATGATAACAGGTTTCGATCCAGAACCCGGTAACTATAGAGGAGAACACTCTAACCGCTTAGCCCAATCGAAAGCAGCATGCCTAGCTAGGACATGCCTTAATTAAAAAAAAGATTACTTTGTAAAATAGTTTTCATGAATTATCTAAAGCAGAGCTTCTGAAACTTTAGTTTGCCACGGACCCCCTTTCATTGTCCGATGAAGGCTATCGGACCCCTTCTTTAAAAAAAAAAAACAACAAAAAAAAACACACAAAAGTAGGGAGCCCCACTGGTGTATTAGTTACCACACTGCGCTGGCGATCAGGTGATCCAGGTTCGCGCCCTGGCGATGACATTTTAAGACACTCCGTCTTCGACCGAGACTTGGACTGGATTAATTCGAGTCTTGGTGAAGACATTTGAAGAGTGCCTTCGAATGGGGACTGGAATAACCCGAGCGGCTCCTGAGCACAAACCCTCTGTGGATGGGAAGGAGCAAAGCTCCTGACCGTGTTGGAAGGAAAGTCCACAGGCTCCCCAACCTCGCAATGCCATGAAAGTTGATTCATGTCATTGGGCCGAAGGGCTGAAGCCCAAGTGCCGCTGGTTAAGAAAAAAAAAAGTAAATAAACGCATAATCAAATATTTTTCTTTTTACATTTTAGGTTATGTAAACAGACCTCTTAGAACCAATTCTGTGACCCCAAGGTCCGTGGATGAAAGGTTAAGACACTCTGCTCTAAATGTACTTACTTGCCCTGGCCAGTTGGAAGTTATCGGTGATATCGATAACGTCCACTGTAAGATTGAATAGGAAATAAGGGTCTTTCTGTCTGGCATTTTTGTTGTGTAAGGCTAGGGCATATTCGAATGCTTTTTGTGCGACCTCACTTCTGTGGTCGAAGATGGCACCTGGGGAGAAATGAGCATAGTTATCTCTTCACATACCAAAATAATCACATTTATTACAAACACATATATGTTTCTATATTAAAAAGAGGTTGGCAAATATACGCGTGTGTGAGACAGGAAGAGAAAGAGACATGTCTTAGAAAATATTGTTTTTAATCACTGCAACACAGTTCAAAAAATTAGAATCAATTGAAATGTAGACACGATGAAATTGCTCACCACTACCATCATCGTCATCATCATCATCATCATCATCATCTTCATCATCATTAGCATCATCAACATCAACACCATGATCATTATTGTCATTATCATTATTACCATCATCAACACCATCAACATAACATCATCATCACCATTACCATTATCATCATCATCAACAACAACATCAACATCACTAACATAACATCATCATTATCTTCCTCCTCATCATCAACATCATCATCATCATGACATCATCATCACCATCAAGATAACATCATCATCATCACCACCACCATCATCAACACCATCAACATATCAGCATCATCAGTACCGACACCATCAATATAACATCATCGTTATCATTGTCACCATCGTCATTACCATGACACCATTTTTAACCTTTAAAAGTCATTACATTTTTAATAATTTAGAAGACAGCATGAAAGCATCCATTCATGTTTTTCCCTTCAGTGCCCTGGTTGTACAGCTCTTCAACAAGGTCATGCCAAGCCTTCGCATCCTGTACCATCCGTTCACGGTTTCTCCATATCTTCTTTATCCGCTTTAAGCCTGTCTCATTTCTCCGATTCCCGCCTCCATGTGTCTTTTGGTCTCTGTATTTCCCTTACCATGGTGTTTCCAGAACAAGGACCGACTTGTAAAACAATCAGCTGATTTTTCCTTATATGTGCCATATCTTAAGCTGGCGTCTTTTTCTCATCTTGATCAAAAAGATATTCAGATAAGTGATTTTAAAAATCGTTAAAGAGTATCACGTGAGGAATGGGTAAATGAAAGTCTCATAGCAGATACTACCATAGGCGATTGAAGTATTAAAGATTTCACCATACTAGTTCCATCGTTATGTCGTTCGCCAGTTCCCTTCTTCGCTGCGTTTGCCTTCCCTAACACAAGACCAAATTCATTTACCCTTTATAGCTGGGTAGACTGGAGCGTGATGCTACTAGGTTTCGATCCTGGAATCCGATAACTGTGCAGCGAGAGGGAAGTGCTCTAAATATTGTTGTTCCAATGATGGTCTTTTAAAAATTAGTGATGTTCTTTCACAAATATTTATTATGGATTAAACTGACTGTGTTTCTTGGTAAGCAATGCTGAATCTTTGTGACTGTAACATAACTGTCTATGTATAAATGTATGTAGTGCCAGTTTTAGGCTGAGTGAAACCCTAGTCTGGCTGGAAGTTGCAACCCCCCGTAAATAAATTCCTTTTGTATCATTAAGCATATATTTGTGCACGAAGTCACTAAAAGTTTAGGTTGTGTATGCCTAAAATCGACACTAAATGTGTGCACTACTGTATGCTGACGTCTAGAACTTTGGACAAGTGAAAATGTGGGAGCTGGAATATTATTTTCACCTTGATTATCTACACCAGGCATGTCAAACTCAGGTTATGTAAAGGGTCGCTTAAGATTCATTGGAGAGTCCAGGGGGCCACAGACTAAACAGTCAAAGCGCTTGAAAACGCAACCATTTGTGTTTATTTATATTGATATGAACATAAATCACTTTCAGTTACTTCCGTACAATAACTACTGTTTTCATTTCTTAAATAAATAAATACACATAAACAGGTATTAGCAGGCATTCGTAGAAAAAAAAAAGAATTATAAAACTCATCATCATCAGTTGCCATCTCCACAACGAAGGTTGGCTGTAATGGATCTCCAACGTCTTCTGTCTCTTGTCTTGGTGGTGCACTCTGATAGACTCTTTCCTGTCCATCTCTTGATGTTATCTTCCCACTTATAGCGCTGTCTTCCCCTTGCACGTTTGCCTTCAACTCTCCCTTCTGTTATGGTCTTCTGCAAGGTGTTATGCCTTTTTATGTGGCCAAAGTATTTTAGCTGTCGAACTTTGACCTCCCTCATTAGTTCTCTTTTCATACCTAGATTTTCTAGGACCTCCTTATTTGTTTTCATCTCTTTCCATGAGATACGCCCCATTCTTCTATATATCCACATTTCAAGAGCCTCAATTCTTTCTTCCAACTGCTTGTTCATCGTCCATGTTTCTGCACCATACAGAAATGCAGAATATATATAACACTTTATGATTCTCAGTTTTAATTTGTGAGATAGCTGTTTGGATGTCAGTATATGTTTCATGTTGTTGAATGTAGCTTTGGCCATTCCTATTCTCTTCTTGATTTCTGTTTCACATCTGCCATCTTCTGTTATTATATGACCGAGATATACGTAGCTCTTGACTTGTTCCAGGATTTCCCCATTTACGCTTATCTTTAACGTGGGTTTATCGTCTGTTTTGCTAATTATCATAGTTTTAGTTTTCTCTATATTAATGTCGAGTCCATATTCATGACTTATACTGTTCACTTGCTTCACTAGTTCTTGTAACTCCTGTTCGCTTTCAGCTAACAACACGGTATCATCTGCATATCTAAGGTTGTTTATTGACCTTCCACTGATGTTCAGTCCTGGTATTTCCTGTATCTGTTTGAAAATCTTTTCGGTGTATAAATTAAATAGGCAGGGGGACAGCACACAACCTTGTCTGACACCTCTTTTTATGTCTATGTATGGTGAATAATTCCTTCCAGATCTTACTGTGGCAGTTTGCTCCCAATAAAGGTTACTGAGTATTCTTATATCTTTTCCATCAATACCTATGTCTTCGAGGCATTCAATTATTTTCTCATGATGGACTCTGTCAAAAGCCTTCTTATAGTCAATGAACCACATATACATACTTTTTTGGACCTCTGTATATTTTTCTGCTAATATTCTTAGGCAAAATATTGCCTCTCTTGTTCCACTGTTCCGTCTAAAACCAAACTGTTCTTCCTGGATTTCGCTGTCTACTTTACTTTTTATTCTTTCCTGTATGATTTTGAGCAGTATCTTAATTGCATGACTCATCAGGCTGATTGTTCTGAAGTCTGAACATTCTGTTGCATTTGGTTTTTTGGGCAATGTTATAAAAACTGATGTCTTCATGTCGTGTGGTATATATCCTGTATTGTATACATCGTTGCATATTTCTGTGATTGTATCTATACCAAAGCTCTCCAGAGCTTCTATCATTTCAATTTTTATGTTATCCATGCCTGCTGATTTTCCTTTTTGTATCATATGAATGGCATTCTCTACTTCTGATCTGAGAATGTTTGGGCCTTCATTAGAATCTGGTGATGGTTTTTTACCTCTGTTGTCCTCGAATAATCCTTTACGTATTCTGCCCATCTGTTTGATATGTCTTTCTCATCAAGTAATATTACACCATTTTTGTTCTTGATACAGCTTCCTCCTTGTGCAAACCGTGACCGATTTGATAATTTCTTTATTTCTTCATGCATATCTCTTGTCCTGTGCTTTGCTTCCAAGTCTTCTATTTCCTTGCATTTTGTTTCTATTCACCGTTCTTTTGCTTCTCTACACATAGTACGTATGTCATTGTCTATTGTTTTATATTCTGGAGTGTTTTTTGTTTTCTTTCTTTCGGTCATTTTATTCAAGATGTCATCTGTCATCCAAATTTGATTTTTCTTAGACTCCTTTTTAGGTAAATTTGCATTCGCTGATTGTATGCTTGTTTTTAAGCATTCCCATTTTGCGGTTGCTTTTTCTTCTGGGTTTTCTCTTCTATACTGCTCCATGCTTTCTGTCAATAACTGTTGATATTTATTTTTGACGTCGATTAAATATTTCTGTTTTATATCTGGTTGTTTCAGCGCTGATATTTCTATCTGGGGTTCCTCCTGTCTTCTGTTTCCTGCTCTTTTCAGCTTTATATTTACTTTGATGACGACTGGATTGTGATCTGAATTTATGTCGGCGCCAGGATATGTCTTTGCACTTGTGACACTGTTCTTAAATCTTAAAACTAGACAACAGAAAAACATCAGAAGGATTACCGGAGACTCGAACCCAGGACCGTCCTTACTAATTTTATAAACTTTAACTTACTGTGATATGATTTACTTCTAAGAATTAAAAAAAAAAATTAACAATATAAAACTGTTTCTTAAATGGCAGAGAGAGAAAACCTGGAGTCATATATACCAATAGCGTGCAAATCCTAGCCAAGAAACGTTCACGTGATAATTTTTAGACTGAGAACTGGCCTCTGCTGATTCAAATAACACCTGTTCAAAATATTAAACACTAAAAAATCGAGGTACAGACAAGTGTCCTTGTCGGGAGCAAGCAAACAGTGGAGCATATCCTCCAAGACTATCAACTCTACAAGATGAGCAGACTGACACTACGTCATTTACCAGCACCTCCGAGAGAAATACTGTATAACACTGAGAGAAGCTTGAGACATACCGTCCAAGTTATGAGAGCAACAGATGTATGAAAGTGAACGAAGAAAAATAAATTATTTTTCGTATAAAAGGCAAGTAATATCTCTCCCCCCCTCCCCCCTCCCCCTTCCCCCAAATAAACAGTAGAAATGAAGGCAGCTTTTCAAAGCAAAACATTTTAAACGGAAAAAATCGAAAAAAAAAAAAAAAGTCAAATGAAAAAAAAATATTATCATAAGTCTAAGAAACCTTGCTCGCTTTCTGAAACGTTGGGATATTTTGTACTTCGTGAACGTTCTATTTTTTTTTTTTTTTTTCGTGGTATGAAATTTTGAACATGAAAGACATTTGTTCATGTGTGAATCTTGTTCCGTGCACATTTTTATTGTTGTTGTGAAAATAGCTTCTCTCATATTTAAATATTGCTAAGATTCTCTTCGGAAACCATGACATTTAATCTTTGAGGCTTAGCAGACAAGATTTTAGATACGTAAATGAAAAACAACTTTTAGGGACCCACGTTAATTCTTAAGTCAAATTTAGGTGAAATGTGAAAAGTCGCTATCAGCTGTGCCACTGTCAAGTCAAAACATGGTAGGTCAAATTGTCCTATCATGTTTAAAACAAAGGACTCGATAGTTACTTGGCCTTGCGGATGACTTAGTTCTTTGAATAAGTAACTTAAATACACCTTATTTAAAGACTAGTGTAAAAGCCCGTCATAAGAGAGGAATTAAATTCAAAAGCACCAATACCTTATGGCAATTTTACTTATTCAAAAGTATTTTAAAAAACCACTGTGCATCACCACAGCACACGAACTACGTAGCAGCAGCGAGGAAATCAATGTGTGTATACGGGATCACACATTCTATAAATATATTTGTGTGCACACCGTCATTTGCGCATTCTTCTTTGGTAAGTGTTACTGTTTTAAGGAGAGTACGTATAAGGGAAGCAATACTATTAGTGTCTAACTTTCAACCAAAGTTGCATCCCTTAGCGTTACGCACTGACAGAAAAAGCTGGGATTTTATATATAGGATTATGTGCCATCGTCATTATTATCATCATCTTCATTTGCACTGCCTGTAGCTGGTTCCATTAACAGGAAGCCTGCACCAAGCATGAACATGATCATGCAGCGTTGGTTTCTCTGGCAATTTGTTTTACATTATGAGATTGGGAGCCCTCATGCACAACCTCACATTAGTCACCTTATAAGAATTTCCTGAGAGTGCAATAATTCTATTCTTCCTTTAACTTCTCAGAGACACCCAGGAACTCTGCAGGGCAATGTTATGTACATATATATTTATAATATCATTCGGTTGTGTCAGTGTAGATCAAAACATGATAGATTAAAGTCTACAACGAAAGGGAGTTGCATGCAAAGTTTGGCTTGTTATGAGGAATAGAAGGAACAAGATCGCTAATGTCAATCTATCGGAAAGAATGTGAAAAACACTAGAAGAACGAGATGTGAGGACACGGCGCTGGCGTTGGACAGGACACACACTGAGGAAATCAGCTGATAGCATTACAATGAAGGTCTTATTCTGGAAACCCCGTGGTCAAAGAAATAGATGGAGACTGACAAAACCACACGGAGAGGGAAAATGATATGGAAAGGATCAAGAAGACATTGAAAAATCTTGAACGAATGGCGGAACAGGTGAGGAACAGGTGAGGAAAGCTTGGTATGATTTTGTTTCAATATGTGAATGCCTATGTTCCTTGGGGAGCTAAAGAGAACAGATTGGTTGATTTATGTCAATGGGTCATATGATTCACTCGAAGGTCTTTATGTCCAAATTTGGGCTTTTAGATACCTATTTCACTGTTTGTACTTACTTACTTTAATACTCACATTTTTTTCAGCCCATTCTTGTCGAGAAACACTGCTGGAAGCTGAATTTTGTGTTTTTGAACCTAAGTGTCACATGGATTTCTGTAAGCCCGTTTTGTTGTAGTATTTCTATGATGTTTATCCCTTTTGGTCTTCCCCATGCTCTGAAACCAAATCTACTGTTGTAGACGCGTAGTAGTAATTTATCACACCACTCGCATGAGATCGACCAACCATTTCAATTTATATGTGTCTAGTCAGTTTCCCATTTCTGTAAAAATGCTTCCTTGGTATTTCAACTCTGTAATCTGTGTAGTGTTGTTGACATGTATGCTATTAAGTAAGCCTGGTGATCTGCTGATCTTCATAGTTTTGTGTCTGTGATGTGCTAATCTTCATGTTGTATTTTCCATATTGTTGAATTAAGTGTATTTGTATGGATTTGCTATGTGATTTCATCTTCCTACATTAGACGTTGCTCATCTGCCAAAAGTAACACATTCACAGGGTCGCATTCTCCATTTTCTGGGTTTACTTCGTCTTGGAGATTTGCTTCAAGTTTTGTTTCTGTGTTATGGTGTTTATATTTACGAACATTAGTGGTGATAGCACACATCCTTGTAGCACTCGCGAGCTTATATAAAATGAATAAGTGAGCCCGTCAGCTGTTCATAGTACACTTTTGCATCTATGGTACAGAGCTCTCACGGTATCTAACGGCAGTCCTTATAAGTAGTAGGGTATGTTGGACTTAGTTAGCATTCCGGTGGCGCGGATGGTGGCGCGTGACTTTTATATAGTAAAAACGCCTGGTGGCGCGTGACTTTTATATAGCAAAAAATGGTGGCGCGCGGTGGTGGCGCAAGATGGTGGACTTGAGATAACAAGAAGAGGGTATATGGGGCAAGATGGCGGACTTGAGATAACAAGGGGAGGTTATTTGGGGCAAGATGGCGGACTTGAGCTAACAAGGGGAGGTTATATGGGGCAAGATGGCGGACTTGAGATAACAAGAAGAGGGTATATGGGGCAAGATGGCGGACTTGAGATAACAAGGGGGAGATAACAAGAGGGCGGGATGACTTTTATATAAGGAATTGAGGCGGAGGAGAGGCGGCGGTGCATGACTTTTATATAGCAAAATACTCGATCGATTTCAGGCGGCGGCGTTTCAGGCGGCGGCGCATGACTTTTTATATAGGGAAAATGTGCAGGGGCAAGATGGTGGGGTGACTTTTTATATAAGGAAATACTCAGTGTGCAGGTGGAGCATCAGGCGGCGGGTGATGACATTTTATATAAGGGATTGAGGTGGAGCATCAGGTGGGATGACTTTTTATATAAGGAAATACTCAGTGTGCAGGTGGAGCATAAGGAAATACTCATTGTGCAGGTGGAGCATCAGGCAGGATGACTTTTTATATAGGGAAAATGTGCAGGTGGAGCATCAGGCGGGATGACTTTTTATATATAAGGAAAATGTGCAGGTGGAGCATCAGGTGGGGTGACGGGCCCGATATAAGCAAAGAATAGTAACACTGCACCCTCAGCATGTCGCAGGTGGAGCATCAGGCGGGATGACTTTTTATATAAGGAAACTTCGCATGTGCAGGTGGAGCAATCAGATTACGGAAACAACGATAGATTGGGTGACTGTTTTTATATAAGGAAATACTCAGTGTGCAGGTGGAGCAGCAATAGATCGGATGACTTTTTGTTATAAGAAAATACTGGCCCATTACTGCGCAGGTGGAGGATCAGAAGAAGCGGGATGACTTTTTATATAAGGAAATACTCAGTGTGCAGGTGGAGCATCAGGCGGGATGACTTTTTATATATAAGGAAAATGTGCAGGTGGAGCATCAGGTGGGGTGACTTTTTATATAAGGAAATACTCAGTGTGCAGGTGGAGCAGCAGGCGGGATGACTTTTTATATAAGAAAATACCCATTACGCAGGTGGAGCATCAGGCGGGATGACTTTTTATATAAGAAAATACTCAGTGTGCAGGTGGAGCATTAGGCGGCGGGTGATGACATTTTATATAAGGGATTGAGGTGGAGCAGCAGGTGTTGGTACATGACTTTTTATATAAGGAGCAGGAGGCGGAGGAGGAGGCGCATGACTTTTTATATAAGAAAATACTCAGTGTGCAGAAGGAGCAGCAGGCGGAGGGTGATGACTTTTTTATATAAGGAATTGAGGAGGAGGGTAGGAGGAGGTGGATGACTTTTTATATAGTAATATATTAGTGTTTATTTTTAGATAACAAGAAGAGACTATATTCAGACTTGAGACATGACTTTTATATAAGGAAAACGGGCAGGTGCGCTGGAGGGGCAAGATGGCGGGATGACTTTTTATATAAGGAATTGAGGAGGAGGGTAGGCGGAGGAAGATGGCGGGGTGACTTTTTATATAAGGGCTTATGAGGAGGGCAGGCGGAGCAAGATGGCGGGATGACTTTTTATATAAGGAATTGAGGAGGAGGGTAGGAGGAGGCGGCTGACTTTTTATACAGTAATATATTAGTGTTTATTTTTAGATAACAAGAAGGCGTTATTTATAGACATATATTAATTCTGCAGGAGTGATGCAGGGGCAAGATGGCGGGATGCCTTTTTATATAAGGGATTATAAAATAAATACAACAACATACATGTAACAAGCAGTTAAATAGAGAGAAAGAGAGAGAGAGACAGATTTAGATGTTGAGGGGAGATGTGGTGACGTTGTCAGGATGCATCTGTGAACATTTTTGGGGTGTAGCAGGCGAGTGGCCCAGCATTGAGAGGTGGGAGTGAAGAGGCGTCGGTGACGAGGTACGGGTGTAATGTAGCAGGTGGGGTTAGGTTAGGGGGATATTTTTGTGTGATGTGGTATGGTTTTGGAGGTGGAAGAGAGATATTTTAGATGTGGTGACGTTGTCAGGATGCATCTGTGTACATTTTTGGGGTGTAGCAGGCGAGTGGACCAGCATTGAGAGGTGGGAATGAAGAGACGTCGGTGACGAGGTACGGGTGTAATGTAGCAGGTGGGGTTAGGTTAGGGCGGATTTTTGTGTGTTGTGGAATTGTTTTGTTACGTGTGTTGGTGTGTTTGTTTATACAGTCTACAACCGCGTGACTTTTATATAACGAAAATGTGTTGGAGGAGCCGATGGAGGAGCAAATGGAGGAGCTATGGAGGAGCAAGATGGCGGGATGACTTTTATATAAGGAAAATCTGGAGGAGTGATGGAGGAGCTCTGGAGGGACAAGATGGCGGGGTGACTTTTTATATAGGGAAAATGTGCAGGTGCAAGATGGCGAGATGACTTTTTATATAAGGAATTGAGGTGGAGCATCAGGCGGAGGGTGATGACTTTTTATATAAGAAAATACTCAGTTTGCAGGTGGAGCAACAGGCGTTGGTGATGACTTTTTATATAGGAAAATACTCCGATGACTTTTTATATAGTAATATATTAGTGTTTATTTCTGATAACAAGAAGACGTTATTTATAGACATATATTAACTCTGCAGGAGTGATGCAGGGGCAAGATGGTGGGATGACTTTTTATATAAGGAATTGAGGAGGAGGGTAGGAGGAGGCGGGTGTATATATATATATATATATATATATATATATATATAATTGATAAAGGGTGTTGCTATACAACTGGTAGATAATGTTTGTCGTAGCTTTTACCAGGTAGGTAAAAGATGTTTATATTGCTGTCTGAGCCGAGATGATAGTGATGACAATGTGAAAGTAAGGGGTAAGAAATAGTTTTATCACAAGGTGATCGTGTGAGAGAAAGGACAGTCTCTGGATAGAATAATTTATCACACAACAAGAAGTGATGAAGTGTTTAATCCGTTGGGGAGCGGGTTGAAGACCGGAACTGTAAGTTTTTACCGAGACCAGCCTTTGTTACTCGTGTGATTTAATTACCAAGGGGTGAAATTTTTTTTTTGACAAGAGGCAGAAATTTGATTACCAAGAGGGCGACATTTTTTTTTTTTTTGACAAGGGGCAGACATTTTTTTTGGTAAGGGGGGAGTCTTTTTTTTTGACAAGAGGCAGAAATTTGATTACCAAGAGGGCGACATTTTTTTTTTGACAAGGGGCAGTATTTTTTGGTAAGGGGGAGTCTTTTTTTTTGACAAGAGGCAGAAATTTGATTACCAAGAGGGCGACATTTTTTTTGACAAGGGGCAGTATTTTTTGGTAAGGGGGAGTCTTTTTTTTTGACAAGAGGCAGAAATTTGATTACCAAGAGGGCGACATTTTTTTTGATAAGGGGCAGTATTTTTTGGTAAGGGGCAGTCTTTTTTTGACAATAGTGAGAAATTTGGTTACCAAGAGGGCGACATTTTTTTTTGACAAAGGGCAGTATTTTTTGGTAAGGGGCATGCTTTTTTTGACAATAGGGAGAAATTTGGTTACCAAGAGGGCGAACTTTTTTTGACAAGGGGTAGTATTTTTTTGACAAGTGGTGAGAAATTTTTTAAAGAAGTATTTGACGGTTGATCTATTTACCTATAGGTTGGCCATTTTGGGGAGGCCTGGGAGAAAATTTTGGGATCGTCTTTGGTGTTTGGAAGAAAACCTTTCACTAAAGTTTGAAAATAAGCAAGAAAGAAGTCTCACTACCTTCCATCTACCGTGTCTGTGGCACATCGTCGGTATTTCGTCGAAAGATAAAGTGTACAAACTCAAAGGAACATAAACTTGTTTCCGATAGTCTATATTTAACGCTGACGTTACCCACTCTAACGGACTATAGCAGTATGCATCATTCAGCGATTACATTTGATAATGTCTTCCTCGCAAACGCAGACCATCGATCGAGTTTAACAACGCGTGGTAAAAAGCACGTGCGTGTTGGTTTTTCTTAAAATGGTTGACATGTGCGAAAAAAACTTTGGTAAGTCATATCTAAAAAGTTTGTTTCTACTATTGCTCTCTTGTGTTTTGAGGTTGTCTGCAATGACGTGAACAGAAATAAGTAGCAGTTTTAGTCTTACACAGGTAAATCTCGTTGTAGATAAGTTTTTTTCGTCTACCAATACTAAAGAAAACTCTGCCTGTTAGCTATTTTATTACGTTTTTCTAGCTAGCTATACTTAGACCTAACAGTACCCTCTATGGTACGAGGATTTTAAAACGAGTCAAGTTTTACGCGCGCTGTTTCACACTGGCCATCAAGCCTGTTTCTTTCTAGTGAGGTTACAAGCACGTGGTTGTTGCGTTTTCTTAAAATGTTTGAAACTGACTCTAAACTTTCATGAAATACACAAAAAGCTCCGTAAATAATGAATGAATGAAACATATGCGATTAGTAGATTTAAAAAAAAATCCTCCCCTATCCTACATCCCACTATACGTAAAACCGCCACTCACGTCAAAAAAAAAAAAACCTTAGTAACATACTACATAGATAAAAAAGTTCTGCTGATATCACTTTTGCGTAGTGTACCTAGACCTAAACTTGCGTGACACAAAAAAGCCCGTGTTATTGGTTACGCATACACAATATTATAGATATAAGACCTTAACAAAACTATTTAAAACCTTACGGATAACTGATAATGACAGACTATCAAACCAAGAAAAGCTAACCCGAATTATTTGTAATTCTCATCTATACTTATACACAAACACTGGGTGGTAGAAATGTTGTTCGGCAGCCCATCGCTTATCGATTAAGCTTCTGGGTAATCAAGCAGCTGTTATCACGAGTCGTGTCTGAAAAAGAATTATTTTAGGTTGACATATTGTGTTCTTTTAAAAGAATTATATATTTATTACACTTAAAGACTCTTTGTTATCTATGCTGCCTAAAATATGACATGTATAAATATCGTGTGTATACATATTAATATCTGTTTAAACATATGTTGTATAAGTACTGTATAAAAAGACAACACCACCCCGCGTCACACAAAAATGGTATAGCCAAGCTCTAATACTTCTCTGTCGTCTCTAACACTGGACACCCACCGCTTCATGTTGGCCCTAGTACGATCAAGTCTCTAACACTTCACACCGCCTCTTCATGCAAGACCTAGTGTAGTTAAGTCTCTAACACGTCACCCACCCATCTTCCTGCTGGTCCTGCTATAGTGTCGTCTCTAACACATCACCCCCCACCGCTTCAGACTGCTCTAGTACAGTCAAGTCTCTCACACTTCACTCCATCTCTTCACAGTAACCGTAGTATAGGTAAGTCTCTAACCCTTCACTCTCTCACAAAGAAAATAAGCTTGTAAATTTAAGAGGTGAAACATTTAGTATAAGATTTCCTGATAGCGACAGCTAAAATGTATCTTAGAAAAAAAAAGTATGACCAAGTAAATTAAATATTTCTTATCGCTTAGTTTTTCGATTAACCAAGTTGTTAGCGCGCAAACAAGGCTGCTTTCATACACAAAGGAAGAGATCAATAGTCAGGTGTGTGTATTTTTTCTTTATTTATTCAGTCACCGTATTCCACGCGAACTCAACTTAGAACACGGGGATAATCGATAAGAAATTTCATTACAGGCCATGTTTAATCAGAACGAGATGTGTTTGCTTAAACGACCCCTTGTCGAAATATAGACAGGTATTCATATACACGATGTTACAGCAGTTATACGCTAAATAGTCATATACACATAGGTGAATAATAGGAAGACTTTGAGATTTTTAGATAATAAGAAACCGATAATAGGGAGACGAATGTTACAGCAGTTATACGCTAAATAGTCATATATACATAGGTGAATAATAGGAAGACTTTGAGATTTTTAGATAATAAGAAACCGATAATAGGGAGACGATATATTTAGATTTTGAGATAATAGGAAGATGATGTATTTAGATAAACGGTTTATAAAACACTAGAATAATGTCCCTCTGTATGTAAAAATATATATTGTTTGAAAATACTGGTGTTGAATATATAAAAAAATATATCCAGAACTTAATAAGATACAAATGACAGCTTAAAAAGCAAGCTTTAAAATATCTGATAACTAAAAAAAGAAATGTACCAAACAAAGAGAGACAGAGAGAGACAGAGAGAGAGAGAGACAGAGACATTTTTAGACTAAAACATTAAAGGAGAGAAAAATGATATATAAGAAAACAAAAAAGAGATATTTATGCTAACTTTTAACACACGAATTTGTTTAAAAGTGTATGTTTTAAATTCCAGGGGTTGTCGTATTCTTGACCAGTGATTCTTACGTTTTTTTTATTCTCAATATATGTTGGTTGAGTTCTTACATTTTTTTATTTTATTCTCACAATGTTTGCACAGTGATTCTTGATCAGTGGTTCTCAATACATGTTGGTGTCTGGGGTTCTCACAATGTTTTACACATCCCACCTGGTAGATCAGGGATTCTCACAATGTTTGATTGTCACGTTTTTTGTTCTCACAATGTTTGTGTCTTTGATATAAAATAACTGGTTGTAAGTGAAAGTTATCATTATTAAATATGGACACGAGATTTGTACATCCTTTTACCTGTTTAATCTCAGGGCCGAGTGGATCTGGGAAGACTGTTTTTGTCCAGCGTTTCCTAACACATATCAAAGATATGGTCACAGTCGTACCCGATGAGATTATTTGGTGTTACGGGGAATGGCAACCTCTATACAAGTCACTGACTGGAGTTCAGTTTGTTGAAAGACTGCCCGACATTGAGCAGTGGACAGGCGATAAGAGACGGTTGGTGATTATCGATGACCTCATGAACGAAACAGACGAACGTGTAAGTAGTTTATTTACAAAAAAGTCTCATCATAAAAATGTAAGCGTATTTTATCTCGTGCAAAATTTATTTGGCAAGAACAAAGAACACAGAACCATTAGTTTGAATTCTCATTACATTGTGCTTTTCAAAAATCCCCGCGATGGATCGCAGATTGTTAATCTAGCTAAACAGATGTACCCAGGCCGGACTGCCTATGTTCAGGATAGTTTTATGGACGCAACCTCGGTTGCACACGGCTATTTGCTAATTGACCTCCGGCAAGACACACCAGGTAATCTAAGGCTTCGTTCGCGCATCTTCCCAGAGGAGCAACATATTGTTTACGTACCCAAGTAACATGGGAGAAAAAGTAAAAAAAACATGCTGATATGTTAAAATTTCTAGGTACAGCCAAACCACCAGTCATCAAGGCTGTTATGAAAACAGCATCACCGAGCTGGTAGGAACACTCTGTGAATGTTGTCACAACGTTTTAAAAGGTAACGTTACACTAACTCCCAATCAGAAGAGACGTATGCGTCGTTACAAAAACACCTTGAGAGCGCTTACCAAGAGGACATTATCGCCCAAAAGACGGAAACAATTTTTACAAACTGGAGGTTTTTTAAGTGTGCTGTTAAAACCTTTACTAGCTGTACTAAGAGGTTTTTTGTAAAATGGCTAAGAAAATGATTTTGATGGATCCTCGTTTGTTAGAAAAACCTTATAGACCACCCGATGCTCTAAGAGATAACTTGGGAGAATTGGACACTCAAATGCAACTAGTCTTGGCAAGAGAAGATTTACCACTCGGAGACAAGGCTAGACTTTATCAACAAACATTACAGCGTTATTTGACTCGACTAGAACAGTACAGCCACGTACCTCTAGGTCTCGTCGATATTAAACCACCAACACAAACCAACGAACAACCCACTGTACTTAAAGAGGAGGTCGTGGACAAAACTCCTCAGTCCCCACCCGTCACACCCACTAATCGAAAAAAGGTGGCCAGTAAATTGCGAGAATCATCGTCATATTCGCTCAGACGAAGGAAAAAGACACCAAAGTGGGAAGCATGGCCAAAGAAGTGATTTTAAAACAACATTACTACGACCCAAAACGCCCTGGAGCTTATGGTGGAATCGCCCCCTTACAACGTAGCACCAAACTTAGTCGTAAAAAATTGAAGAGTGGTTAGGCCATCAGGACACTTACACCCTACACAAGCCGGTGCACAGAAAATTTAAACGACGCACTACCATTGCAGGTGGTATCGATCAACAGTTCCAGGCTGATTTAATTGACTTGCGTGGTTTAAAGAAATTCAACGATGGGTATTCGTATCTAGTAACGTGTATTGACGTATTTAGTAAATTCGCTTGGGCTGTTCCGTTGAAAAACAAGACTGGGCCAGTTTTAGTAACAGCGATAAAGACAATTTTTAACAGTCGCAAACCGATACATTTTCAAACAGACAAAGGCAGTGAGTTTGTCAACAAAATATTCTTAAAGTTTCTTAAAAACGAAAAGGTCCATTTCTTCACTACGGAGAATGAAGACACCAAAGCAGCTATCGTCGAACGGTTTAATCGAACCCTCAAAGAAAAAACGTGGCGTTACTTTACCAAAACCAACAGTCTTCGCTACGTCGACGTGATACAACAACTGGTCCACAATTACAACTACTCGTATCATCGGAGTATTAAGATGGCACCGGTGGAAGTTACCCCGAACAATCAAGAAGAAGTGTGGCGTACTTTGTATTCGACCCCTGACGTCGTCGGTAGAAAAGTCTATTTTAAACCTGGTGATCGCGTGCGGATCGCCCAAGCCAGACAAACTTTTAAAAAGGGTTATACGCCGGCGTGGACCGAAGAGTTGTTTACGATCAGCCGACAAAACCAAACAAGACCGGTTACGTACGTCCTTAAAGATGATTCGGGTGAGGAATTGAAAGGTTCTTTTTACCAAGAAGAATTGCAACGAGTCGGCGACAAGATAGTTTATCGAATCGAGTCCATTTTGGAGGAACGCCGCGGTGGCAGGGGTGTAAAAGAATATTTAGTCAAATGGTTCGGTTATAACTCGTCATTCAACAGCTGGATTTCGTCCAAACAGCTAGCGAGATATCGAGACTGATGGATATTGAAGAAGACGTGAGCACCCCAGTTTTGAGGCCACCCCCTCCTAAGATCGCGAGAACCTCGTTCTGGCCTTTTTTTGGGAAACTAGTTAGGCGACTAGAGATCGTTTTCATCTGTCAGATGATCGTTATATATGTCGTCATCGGGGTCTCGTTATTCAATCTGAGTCGGAGCAACGCAGAGGGACCAGACGGCAAGTTTTGGATCGCTTTAATGAGCAGTTGTCTGGGTTACATGTTACCTAACCCCAAGATAGGATGAGTTTTTACGTGACTTTACCCAGCAATGCCTCGATGAAAATATACCCAAACAATAACGCCGGTCACTTTTTCGTCAAATTGCCACAGACTATAGACTTGAGTTCGCGTTACGAGGTTGGTTTGGTTGAGATTCAATTTCCCAAAAGTTATTTTAACGTGCTAGAGGAAGATGTATGGATACATTACTTTCCCAACAAAGAAGATGAGTCTATACTACTCACGTTATCTGCTGGTCTATACACGTCACCCGATACGCTGATCGACGAGTTGAATCGTTTGCTTTTAGCCACGGATGTGGATGAAAAAGCCCGAGTTAGATTCCATTTTAACAATAATAAGGCCACCTTGAATCTGTATGATCCTGAGGTTGAAGTTAGAATTAGCGAGACGTTGAAACACATGTTAGGTTTTCCTGCCTCGCTCGCCACAGACATTGACCCAATACTACGAGGTGAGACTGAAGTGCAAATGGATAGCGACATGAAAAATGTATACGTGTACTGCGATCTCGTAGCGGCGAGACCGGTTGGAGATGCCTCTGTCCCTTTGTTACGGATTGTACCTATTTTGGATAGGACTAATGCTTCTTTTTCAGGATTTACGACAAACCCCACTACGTACCCCTGAGTCGTTTTTCGTTTGACGCGGTGGAAATCCTTTTAACTAACGATCAGGATAAGACTATCCCATTCACTAGCGGAGCTTTGGTGTTGACACTACACTTCCGAACTCACAGACGGTTTGATTTTGACTAGAAACATAATGGTGAGACACGTACCCATCCGACGAAACCCCAAGATGTATGAGGAGTTTTACTGCAACCAAGCTGGCCATGGGATGCCAGTGTTTATCGGAGGCAGAAGTCAAAGAGGACATGGTTTGGGTAGTTTTTTCGGCGGGCTCGGTCGTATGGTTCTACCATGGTTAAAAACTGGAGGCAAAGCTTTACTCAGAGAAGGGCTTGGGACCGGTCTACAGGTCGCGAGCGATGCGTTAGCCGGCAGAAATGTTGGCGAGGCATTTCGTGAACGAGCGAAAGAATCTGGTCAACGTTTATTACAGGGAGCGGTTGAACACCTCACCACTAACCAATCGGGTAGCGGACTTAGAAGAAGAAAAAGAAAAACGAGAGCTGCCCCACCTGGCGAGCCGAAACGCATAAAACGCCGTAACCGAGCTCGGCCTTCTCATTCTCACCAGAAGAAGCGAAGGTACTCTGATATATTTGAATGATGGCGCTTATTCACCCCAACTCGTGCGAATGTCTTCACAGTGGTCTAGATTTGTTTAGCGTACCACCAACGCAGACAGCCGTGGAAGAGGGACAATTTGTGGAGATACATCCGTTGGCCGCCTTAGCCCCCGGAGCCCCGGTGGAATTTGTAATTTCGGGAAACGGTGAGGAATATCTAGATTTGTTTAATACTTTTCTACACGTGCGCGCCAAAGTTACGTTAGCTAATGGCGGCGCATTACCCGCTGACGCAGAGGTGGCCCCGATAAACTATTACCTGCACAGCTTATTCTCTCAAGTCGACGTTTCACTGAACGATACGCTGATTACACCCAGCAAGAACACCTACCCTTATAGAGCTTACATCGAAGCCACGTTGAATTACGGGGAGGAACCCAAACGAGGTCATCTGACATCGGCTCTGTTTTACAAAGACACGCCAAATTTTATTACGGATAAATTGGTGACAATAACAACGGGTTACGACTGCGTCGACATATAGCGGGCTGGTTCTCAGGAGATTGATATGATGGGTCGTTTACATTAAGATATCTTTGCTCAAGATCGTTACCTGTTAAATGGTGTGACAGTTAAAGTAAAACTCACCCCGTCTAAAGATGCCTTCAACGTGCTGGGACACGACCCTACCGCTGGATATAAATCTATTATAACTTATGCGGCCTTGGTTGTCCGGAAAGCTAAATTAAATCCCGCCGTCTCTCTAGCCCACGAGAAAGCCTTGGTGCGAGGTAATGCCAAGTACCCCTTGAAACGAGTTGTGCTAAAAACTTTCTCTATCCCTAGAGGTATGCTATCGCACATGCAGGATAATCTGTTTCTCAGTCAAACACCTACACGGATCGTGATTGGACTAGTCACTTCGTCCGCTTTTAACGGGTCGTACACGGCTAATCCGTTCAATTTCGCTACTTTTGGTCTGATATATTTGAACGTCAGCGCGGACGGCAGAACCGTCAGTGGCAAGCCTTTGTCCATGGATTATGAACACAACCAGTACGTGAGAGCCTTCTTCGCGACGAATCTAGCTATGGGCCTGGTTGGTAAAGACGCCGGCAACGACCTCGAGTATAGACATTTTAAACACGGTTACGCCTTATACGCCTTTGACCTCACCCCCAGTCTACTAGACGGTGACCAGTTTGAGATGGCCAAGTCGGGCCCAGTCTCAGTAGAACTTAAATTCGCCGAGGTCACACCCGAACCATTACAGGTTCTCGTCTACGCCGAGCAAGACTCGATCTTGGAGATCTCGAAATCGCGCCAAGTTTTAACAGACTACACTACTTAAACAATGAACACAGACGAGATACGCACCACCCTCCTGTCGGACATATTTGTTAAACTAACTGGGCTCGTTAAAGTGTTAGCTCGTGACCAATTACCTCTACGTATCGATCCGACCAAGACGGCTGCTTTCGTCATCAACACTGATCCTAGCTATCACCCCGGTGACCACTGGGTCGCCCTATATTATAATGGACTTGGTACTTTTGAATATTTTGATTCTTTTGGCCTACCACCTACACACTCGGAATTGATTAATTTTATAGCCAGAAACTCTACTCGACCTGTTAACTACAACGCCAGACATTTACAAGATGTAGTCACCATCGTTTGTGGGCTCTACGCCATTTATTTCATCTTGATCAAAACACGAGGTGGTACTATGCAACGGGTCCTACTACCATTTTCGGCTAGACAACACGCCAACGATCGATTAATTACGCGCTTAGTCAAACCCTGGCTAGTGAAACTCAACCCCACTTTGATAAACAAGAGACGAAATCAATAGACAGGTGTATTTTTTCCCTCACGACAATACAGCCATGTGTCGTTGTTCCCACGCAATACATCGACGAATCACGTCCTGCCTAACACACGCTCGATGTTCGACGAATCAAATCCTAGCTAGGGCACGCTTTAAAAACCCAGATTATACGATATAAACACTTGGAAGACACTTTATTAACACACTAGATACATCTCGTTGAAAATGACTGCTCCCACCAACTGGGTCTACATCAAGAGAAGTGATGAAATGCTTAAACATTTGGCTAGTGGTCTGAAGGCTGCGTCTGTAAGTGTTTACCGAGGTCAACCTTTACTACACGTGCGAAGATATTTTGGTGAATCCTACCTCAAATTTCCTACCAAACACGGCATTACGTTAACTCGACCCGAGTTTGAACATTTCTTGACATTACAGAGCGAAATACTCGCCGAATTCGACCGATTACAGCCACCAAACACGGATACCTATCCTACTAACACTACCACGTTTGATCAGTACATCAATTCCAGCTGTTACCAACCAATAGAACCGAGTTGGTTTCCTACCACAGACCTGACCGATGTCCTACCCTCGAAGAAGCCTTCCACTAACCTGTTTGACGAAATCATGAAGTCTAGCTGTCCAGTATCCCCAGAACCTAGTTGGTTTCCTACTACAGACCTACCCGATGTCCCTAATCCACCACAGAAGAAGAAGAAGCTTACCAAGCGATTGAGAGTTGCCCTTTAGTATTTGAAAAAATAAAAACTATATTAACTAAAACGCTTTTTTGTTACCTATATCGTCTAATTGTTCGTCTAAATGTTCGTCTAAATGTTTATATAACTGTTTGTATAACTGTTTGTATAACTGTTGTAAAATATGTATGTCTAAATGTATATGTATATATCGTCTTCTTGTTATGTAAATATATATCTTCCTATTATCTAAAAGTTTGTCTAAATGTTGTTTGTCTAACACAGCCACTACCTAAGTTGGCTATACTAATAACAACAATATATAAAAAACCACCATCTTGCAACATTTTCCTTATATAAACATCGTCTTCTTGTTATCTCAAGTCCACCATCTTGCCACATTTTCCTTATATAAAAAGTCATGCAATACAACAACCTACTTATCTCCCCCTTGTTAGCTCAAGTCCGCCATCTTGCCCCATATACCCTCTTCTTGTTATCTCAAGTCCACCATCTTGCGCCACCACCGCGCGCCACCATTTTTTGCTATATAAAAGTCACGCGCCACCAGGCGTTTTTACTATATAAAAGTCACGCGCCACCATCCGCGCCACCAGCGCGCCACCGGAATGCTAACTAAGTCCAACATACCCTACTACTCTTATATTCTCTAGTTTTCGAATACTGAACAAAGTTTATTCCTATCCACTTTATCGAAGACATTCTCTTGGTATATCCATGTTTTCTGTCCATGTTTAGTTGACTTTTATATTCTTTCATATTTACTTTCTTTAACACATCCAAACCTCCAGAAGCAATACATCAAGATGGTCTCTGAAGGTGATCACAGTTATGTCCCTTGTACTCACAGTGACCTTTATACCATCACCTTATTTTTCTTCTTCTCACCCTTATCTCTGAGCAGGGAACCACAGCAGCAGTTTATCATCTTGCTGAAACACTTCCAATGCTCTAGAAGTAGCAATGTCTGTAGTGATCTGCTATGTATAAGGTAGTCAGTCTCAAGTAAAACCTCATATTAATTACTAGTAACCAGACCACAAGGTATTTTATATTTAGACATGCACCCTAATATAACCGACGCACCCTGTGCCTAGGTTCAACGGAGTGCACCGCGCCGAAACGAGGCACAACTTTATTTTAAAAAGACGCAAGTAAACAGTGTTTGTATTGTTGAATTGTTTCTTAAAAGAGAGCCGCAGAAACAATACATGTTTTATTATCTTGCTTCAAAGAATAAATTAATTGTCAGTAGTCAACGCTTCCGTGTCTTTAATTAATTCATGTAATGTCCTTGGCTTCCTTCGGCGCACTGGCCAAAGACCACAGTTTTCTGTCATCTCATATATCTGTTACTGTCACATGATTCACCTTAATTCACCATGGAGCATAGACCTTTAACAAATTAGTGCCTGGTCCTCCTGTCATGTGACATTAGCTCAAGGTCTTTCTGTGTCTTCTTTATCCCTTGTATTTCTGCCTTTTTATGGGTTGACCTGTCTATACGTGCTGGCTTTTTTTTGTTCTTAAGTTTTCTACAGCTTGCGGTGGTCAGCCCCATGTCCAACCCTCCTTAGTCGCCTGTTACGACACATTTAGCATGTTGTAGTGCTACCAATCTTGGTGACCTTTTCTTGGCATCTTTCATATTCAGTTCTTAAGGTCAGGTAAAGGTTGTCCCATAACAGATACTGTAGAGGAGTGAAGTGTTAGAGACAGTACAATACTAGGTCCAACATCGATAGGTGGGGTGACGAGTAACCTTCCTCGCTGCCTTCTGCTTACTTAACTAAACAGCAAAGTCAGGTACCGGTACCCATTTACAGCTGTGTAGACTGGAGCGCGTCCATACCGTGATTCGAACCTGGCACCTTTCCACGAGAAACCAGCGCTCTAACCACTCTGTCAATCGGAAGCTCATCAGTTCTTAAGTTATCATAATGTCTCATCTTTATGTGTTGTTGTCTTCCCCCTAGTTTATGTAAAAGACCGAAGAATGTTCCAACCATTCACAAACAGACCTGCCGACCTAAAATACTTTGATCAGAACCACCTAAACTTTCCCTACCCCAAAATCTTCATCCATCTCATGCCATCAGTTTATAGCCCTCGCTTCCCATCGGGACCGTCCCTCGTTTACGGTAAAAATCGATTCCTAGCCCAGGGTTGAATATTTGTCCGTTTGGTGAGATAAGTAATCGCTGTCGGATTCCAAGAGATTGGCTAGACCAGTCCTAACTGGCCCTAGAAGCCGATCTGATGGATCTAACACGATGGTCGTGGCCTTGTCAGCTTGAGGGGAAACAGTCGTTTGTTAACTTCGCCATTTCAATTTTCCTTCTCCCTCACGTCTGCTGGCTCACGCCTGCTGGACTGAAGATACTTTGAGATGTTTGTAATGGTAACAAATACGGGGTTTCGGAAACCGCGAGCGATTATAGGATCACGGAAAATGGCGATTTGTTGAGAATAGAAGTGGACTGGATGCGTATACTGCTCCTATTTGGGTATAAAGAATATACAATTCACTGTAATCTTGGGAAATGTTTGCACAGCCGCGGGAGCAAACAACCAGCATATTGACACATGTTCTTTTACTGGAACACAAAAGTGATTGAAATAGTTAATTAATAAGTGGATTTTTAAAATTAACAGAGGTTTTTGTGGAAAAAATTGTAAAAGTGGTTCTAAGAGTGATTACAATAAGGGCTTTCATTGCACTGAGAGACAAATTCAATAGTATTAAGTCCAAAATGTCAAGTCTGACCTATTGCAAAAGGTAGTCCGATAGCAGATAGTGCCGCAGAGAAGTGAAGTGTTAGAGGCTTCACTATGCTAGGTCCGGCTTCGAGGGGTAGGATGACAACTTGCTGCCTTTGTCTTTCACAACTCAAGAGCACTCAGGTGCCCATTTACAACTGGTTAGACTGTGGCGTGATGATACCGTGTTTCGAAACCGGTATCTTTGTCGCGAGAAGTCAGCGCTCTAAGCTCTCGGCAAATTGGACGTTCCATGTGCATGGTTGTGAAACGTGGAGAACAGCAGAATAGACAACCAGAAAGATAGAAACTTTCATAAAAAGATGTTCCCCATCTATCATAACCATCTCTACATCTTTACTCTGTTTTACCCTCCTTCCATAACAAAAGAAAATGAAAGGTCAGCCAATGAAATTAGAAGTTTATAGGAATAAGATGCAGTTTACACGACAACTGAGAACAGTTTAAATCTTCTTCCTATTCAAGTACCATGCCTGGTGGCGTATAAAGTCTCTTCACAACTATCTGTCTCCGGCACTATTTATCAATTCTGTTGTTGACTTTGTTCCATACCATGACATCAATCTGTCCACTATCTTATCTTTTTGTCGCCCCCTGTCTCCTGTCTCTTCTATTTTTCCTGTTGTCACGATATATTCCAGCGTTCTTCTCATAACAAGTAAAGTGGCATATTTTATATATTAGTTTTATTTTGTTCTATTGGTATTTTTTTAGTTTTTAGAAGGGCATATATAAATTGTTATTTTTACAATCATGGATAAAAACAACTTAAAAATAGTAACGACCGAGTAAACAAAGCAAAAAAAATACATAAAACTTGCCAAATTGCCAAACATATGTGGTACTCTGTGTTTACAAGCATGACATTTGTTTCCCGGGGCATCTCTGAAGAGACTAAGGAAGGCATGCCATATTTAAATAACTAATAAAAGGTGTGTTTGGGACTGGCAACTTACTTATGTAAAACAGATTGATAAAAAAAACCACTGTTGCAGGAGATGCGTTTTGGTGTAGGCTTTTGTTACTACCTGCAGTTGTCGTGTCATTCTTCATACGGAGCTAAACGGGAGATGATGAAGATGTGCTTACATGGACTGCCAAACCTTCGTACAGCCGTGCATAGTCTGTCCTTTATACAACATTGAGTTCTTGACGTTGGTGCATGCTGTTTCAAAATCACAAGTCGGTTCCCCAAGGAGCATAGGTGTTCAACAAACTTGTGCCAAGTCTTCCTGTCCCACGCCGTCAGCTCAAGGTCTTTCTTTGTCTTCCTCATTCCTGTTATGCCTGTCTCCATATTTCTTCTCCTTGTGTTCTCTCTCTCTCTCTCTCTCTCTCTCTCTCTCTCTCTCTCCCTCTCTCTCTTACCGTGGGGATTCCAGAACAATGAATGTCTTGTCATACTATCAACTGTTTACACAGTTTGTATCCAATTGATCTTCCTCTTATCTCTTGTACCAGTGGAAACTGTCTGGTTCGTGTTATCTGTTCCACATTAGTGACCTTGTCATACCATTTCAACCCTTCTATTTTATGCAAGCGTCCATTTATGGGATCATGGGTTCCCCCCCACCCCCCCTTCCCCTTAGCTCTGCAGTAGTGGTCCAACAGTGGCCAAAACTCAATAGTAACTAATGTGGGTCTTCAAAGGTTCTACCTTCGCACAAGATTACTCTTGGCAGGGTTGTAGATAGAAGGATAATGATGCTTTTACCTCAAGGTAGTGTTCACAAGAAATTCAGAAAGCGAGAACGATGCTGCATGAGGCTGAGCAAATGCTAACTCTAGTATCTGCCGTCAACTTTTGTGAAGCATAGGATTTTCTTACAATTCGTTAGCTCTTTCAAGCCTCCAGCTGAGTAAATTCAGCGAAATTCCTCTTACTATTATATAGCTCTGTTTAAGTATATTTAAGAAATTGTCTGAGACGTACGGATGTAGTACATTAAAAATAATTAAATCAACTTTAGATTTGTCTTTATGAAAGTAACAAATTTAATCGTTAATTATAGTTAACAGTTTAAAAAGTAAATAATTCTTTAACAAACAATAATCCTCATCGAGTGATGTTATGAAGTATTGGATACGAGTTCACTTGGAAGCTTTTATGTTTCTACTTAGCTGCCAATGAGGTTCTGCTCCAGCTGATGTCTGGGTCTTTGCAGATACATGACTGGATCACACTCGTCACTGGTCAAGTTTGAAAGTTGTAGCACGTTCAAAGAAGTGTCAGAGAGTAACTACCAAGCTGGTCCCGCGTCTCTAAGACTTGTCTGATGATGGTGTCTGGCGTCGACATCGGGCCACTTCTACCCTCACTTGTTCCAGAGATAGTACCCTCAACTGGTACCACCGACTAGTGTCACAAAAGAAGAGAACAAATACCCTCTTGAGTATTGAGTTTCCCGACACATACAAATGTGTCCCCTCTTCCTATTCCACAATTCCAAATATCTCAAAACTGTTATCCTCGCTGAGAATTAATATTAATCCCATTGAGAGGAAACTTTCATTACATTTAAACTGAATAGGTTTACATTTACCTCTACATTGGTTGAAAAGGTTAACCAGATAATAAGTATGTACTTCATTTCTGTCATCGTTCCCTCCCTGCTTATTAAGGAAGTTGGGACTACCTCTGCTTTTGGTCCTCTATAAGAAGCTCAAATAAAACAGTCACCAGACCTTGCAGTGGTGGTCCCTGAAATCATCATTCTATATGCTGAGGTTCATTCATTCATTCATAACCCTCCACTCCCAAAGGAGCATAGGCCTTCAACAAACACATGCCAAGTCCTCCTGTCACGTGCCATCATCTCAAGTTCTTTATATGCTGAGGTTGTCAGCCTCGTATGACTTGGACATCCACTAGCAATTTTTACGTATTAATATTCTCATATCAATTTATACATATTATTTCCCGTGTTAATAATGCAAAATATAGAATTATAAATGTACAACCTACCCCAAAATATTTTTGGGATCACTGACTGACTTCTGGCTCAGAGAAATAGTTAAGGCAACTTGCTGAAGATGCCTCTTACACGTGTTCTGGGGTGTTACTTTATAATAAGCTCCCACTTTGAATACGTGTTTCAGATTTCTCAGATTCCGGTTTTCCTTGCTAATAAAGGTAGAGTTTTCCTGGGCTTTCAAGTCCCCAAGAGGCTCAGTCAAGTCCGGTCCGATAAATGGATTCTAATTCTATTCTTAACTCTATCAGGTCTGGTTGTTTTATTGACGAGGTTAATTTTCACAGTGCTATAAATTGCAAAAGTGCCAAGTTATATTCCCACTTTCGTTCCTGGCACTTGTTGTTTACTATTAGACCAGGCACCAATCAGAAATGTTGTTATGTTTACATCTCGAGTGCCGGCCTATAGTTTCAAACATGCGTGTTTTGATGGCGTCTATTAAAAAAAATACCACATAGGAAAATTATGCATGTTATTTAAAAAGTCATTTTCCGTATAAAGAGTTGTTATATCTGTCGATTCGCGGTAATGATTGCACTACAACTCTCTACATTATCACAAAAAAATGTCTTTGTAACACTTCTGTCCGGAAGTTATTACAACATTCCGTCTTTCATATGCATGTCTGTAATATGTCCACAGACGGGTAATTTATCTCCCCGTCCTTGTGCAAACACCGACCCTTGTTTAACCATCTGGGCTGCGACTTCACGACAGTAATTAGTGATTCACAATAGCCATATCAGCGCTAAATAAACCTGCTGGGCGTACGTCTTGTTCATCCAACGCGGTCAAGGTTTGGTACACGAGAATGTTACCAACATGACTGTCGGTCAATACTGCATCACCTGTCTACTCTCTCAGCAGGGATGGTCAGGCAAACAGACACGACGAATTAATACGGTGAAGACGTGCAAACAATGACTAAAATAATTATACTGCCGGAGACGAAAAGAGAGCGAACCCAATTATGTGACAGTGTGTTTTGGGATGGCTTATTCTAACACATGACCTTCCACTCCGATGACGTAATGAAATAATTGCACTTTAGTTTTGGGCTATATCAGCAGCTTCTTCTTCAAATTGTATAGACACCTTTTCTAATTTTGTGTTTTTCTTCGTTCACCCTCAGACGCCAACTTGAATATGTTCAAAAAAATCAGCGGCCAGTTTGAGGCTGTGGTATCTTGACAGAGTTTTTCCAGGAATGGTACTGATGATGGCCATATGCTCTTTCTTTGTTCCCCATATGGTGGGCACCTTTGAAGCAGCTGTTCAAACGTCATCAGCACTCATCAGTAGTTCCTATCTTTAACTTGTTGAATAGATGGTATCCCAATCTGTTGTGATCTATACGAAGTCTGAAGATTACCACTTGTTCACTTCTGCTGAGCTGGTAATATGCACAATTTTTTGTTGTTGTTGTTGATGGCCTGGATGCTTGCTCCTGTATCTGCGCTTGATAAAACTCTTGGCCTCTCAAAGGTTATGCTTGTGTGAAGTTGTGACAGCGTTCTCCCTTCTTTTGCAAATCTGTTAGCATCTTCATTGCCGGCTATGTTGCAGTGAAATGGGATCCACTGTATCACCACTCTTGAACTGCTGACACAGTTTGTGGAGTGTTACTCTTTGGCATTTCATATTCAAAATTTATCTCATTATGATCTGCTGTGTCCGGTATAGTTCCCGGGGGATCTTATGAGAAGACAAAGAAAGAACAGGTCCCTGCTCCATCATGCATCTCGTAACAGACAACTAATAAGATGTTGCGTACCCATATCTGAAAGAGCTAAAGGGGACGTGGGTTGCATTGTGGCCCAAAATCAACAAGATAGTATCAAGGGATGGAACTTTGTCTCGGAGCGCATTATGGTTGTAAAACTAAAAGAAGGAGAAACCATAGTCAACCTGGTCATAGTGTATGGGCCAAATGAGGATGAGAGAGCAGAGGTCAAGGAGGAATTCTTCGAGCTGCTTCAAAGGACAGTGGATGACTGCCTAGATGAAGTTATTATGCTCGGAGATTTTAATGCCAGAGTTGGAAATGACCATGCTAGATGGGGTGGAGTTATCGGAAGATATGGAGAAGATACTCTCAATGACAATGGAAAGCGACTCCTTGGATTTTGCAGTGAGCAGAATCTGATCATTACAAACACAAAGTTCCCCCATAAGCGCATACATGCATACACTAGATGTGAACCAACCAAGAATGAGAAGTCAGTGATCGACTATGCCATTGTTCGGAGAAGCTCATTCAGATATGTCCGAGATGCAAGAGTCTGGAGGGGGCCAGAGATTGGAAGTGATCACTACCTGCTAACAATCAAACGAACAACTGAAAGAGTTGCTCAGCCTAGGAACTGCCCAACATCACGCAAGAAACCAAGTAAACGAGCAGGAGAAATGAGCATCAGGACCTACAAGCTGAGAGAGCCAGAAATTAAGACCAGATATCAGGGGCTTATTGCTACAGCAGTGAGCAACACAGAAGAACGACCTGATGACTTGGAAACCCTCTGGAATAAATTCAAGGATATCATAAAGACAGCTGCTGCAGAAGCATGCGGTGAAGTCCGACTTGGGAACCAGAGAAAGAGGACACCTTGGTGGACAGAGGAAGTCAAAGAGAAAATAAGAGAGAAGAAAATGGCATGGAAACAATACTTAGGAGCTAAAAACACAACAGGACAAATGGAAAAATATAGAGAATATGTGACACTCAGAACAGAAGCAAAGAACAAAGTGCTAGCAGCAAAACAGAAGTCCTGGGAAGAATTTGGAGAAAAGCTAGAAAAAGATGCACAAGAAAACCAGAAACTGTTCTATAAGACCCTAAAGAACACGAGGAAAGAAAAACAATGCCCTCTCAAATTTATAAAGGACAAGCAAGGCAAATTGCTTACTGCCCCGAAGGAAGTAATGGAAAGATGGAAAGAATATTTCTCAGAACTCCTGGATGGTGAGCATGATGAAGCATCAGAAATGATAACCACTGACACAGAAGAGGAAACCAATGATGGTGAAGATGACATAAAGATGGAAGAACTGAGGGCAGCACTAGAGAAAATCAAGATGGGCAAAGCAGCAGGGCATGATGGTATAACACCAGAAATGGTTAAGTACATGGGAGCATCAGGCGACCTATTACTCTTAAAAGTCCTACAGGCAGCATGGTGCAATAAGACCATACCAAAGGATTGGGAGATTGCCATCATAACACCAATTTTCAAAAAGGGTGACAATCGACAATGTGGAAACCATAGAGGCATATCCCTTCTCAGTGTCCCTGGTAAAATCTACTCTAGAATCCTAGAGCAGAGACTCCGATGCCTAGCTGAGCCACAATTGGATGAGGTCCAGTGCGGATTCCGAGCAAACCGAAGTACTCAAGACCTAATCTTCACACTCAGACAGCTGAGTGAAAAGGCCCTTGAGTATAAGAGTGAGATCCATCTTTGTTTCATAGATCTGGAANAGGCGTTTGACAGGGTCCCCTGGAGCAAACTTTGGGACTGTTTGGCAAGGAAGAATATTCCAGCACCTCTGATTCATGCTATACAGAGCTTCTACAAGTCTTGCAGAAATTATGTGAAAACAGCAAACCATAAGTCAGAAGAGTTCAGGACCACCACTGGTGTAAGACAAGGTGATATCCTATCACCTTACCTCTTCATACTCCTTATGGACGATGTCATCAAGGCATGTAAGGAGAGAACAAGAAAGTATTCAGTGAGGTACTGGAAGATGAGACAGGTCTATATTTCGGAGCTGGCATTTGCTGATGATGTTGCCCTGATTGCTAAATCAGAGGCACATCTCCAATCCAACCTGCAAGTCTGGAAGGAAGAGCTGGAGAAGAGAGGGATGGTCATAAGCAGCTCTAAAACAAAATCCATGGTGATATCACGAGAAGAAAGAAAACATCAGATTAAGTTGGGAGAACAGGTCCTGGAGCAGGTCGACCACTTTAAATATCTCGGAGCTATTATAGACCGAAAGGGAGGCATCAAAGAAGAGTTGGCCACTCGAAAAGCAGCGGCTGGGAGACTTTTTCAGGCCATAAATCGTGGATTCCTCAGCAAGAAAGAGGTTGGTAAGAAAACGAAGATGGCTGTATATCGCTCCACCTATGTCCCAGTCTTGACATATAGATGCGAGTCGTGGGCAATGACTACAACCCACAAAAGCCAGATCCAAACCTCAGAAATGAGGTATCTGAGGAAAGTGGTTGAAGTAACAAGAAGAGACATGGTCCGCAACCAGACGATCCGTCAAGGCCTAAAATCCCATCCGCTGCAGACCCAAATAGAACAGTCCCAACTAAGATGGTTTGGCCATGTCTGCAGAATGGGAGAAGATCGGCTACCACGACAAGCATGGGAAACAAAGAGCCAGGGATCCAGACCTCCAGGACGACCCAGAGTCCGCTGGGAGGACAACATAAGACAATCTTTGAAGGACCAAGGACTAGAATGGAACCAGGCCAGGAAGAAGACAGCTGATAGAATGGTCTGGCGCTCTCTCTTCCAAACCTCTACACCTCACGGTAGAAGGGGAACGACTAAGTAAGTAAGTAAGTATGTGGCTGGCAACCTCATCGTGTAAGAAGAATTGTTACAGAAACCACTACCACAAGAGCACAGGGGCTTTGATGCAGGCTTCCTGCGAATATAGATAGAAGTAGTAGTGTTGATCATATAGATAGAAGTAGTAGTGTTGATCATATAGATAGAAGTAGTAGTGTTGATCATATAGATAGAAGTAGTAGTGTTGATCATATAGATAGAAGTAGTAGTGTTGATCATATAGATAGAAGTAGTAGTGTTGATCATATAGATAGAAGTAGTAGTGTTGATCATATAGATAGAAGTTGTAGTGTTGATCATATAGACAGAAGTAGTAGTGTTGATCATATAGATAGAAGTAGTAGTGTTGATCATATAGATAGAAGTTGTAGTGTTGATCATATAGACAGAAGTAGTAGTGTTGATCATATAGATAGAAGTAGTAGTGTTGATCATATAGATAGAAGTAGTAGTGTTGATCATATAGATAGAAGTAGTAGTGTTGATCATATAGATAGAAGTTGTAGTGTTGATCATATAGATAGAAGTAGTAGTGTTGATCATATAGATAGAAGTAGTAGTGTTGATCATATAGATAGAAGTAGTAGTGTTGATCATATAGATAGAAGTAGTAGTGTTGATCATATAGATAGAAGTAGTAGTGTCTGTATCATCAATAAGGAGCAATTATGGAAATAGATGAAGTATCTGCTATCAATTGGTGAGTAAAGTGAATCATATTTCTTTTAAACACCGCTCATGTTTTTGATTGTTTGTAAATGTAAAACATTTGTAATGTCTTGACCACGTTGCCGTTAGCATTTAAAAATGGTCATTATTCAATTCACTCAATGGTTCAGTGCATGAAGTAAATTCATACACTCAACGCTTCATTCTCCGAAGCCAATTCATTCATTCTTCTTCTTCTTCTTCCTCGTTCGTCCTGAAAAGGACGTTGTTTCCGTTGTGTCTGTTTACACCGGAGCTGCGATATCTGCGCCTTTCGGCCGACACATCCGACTTCAGCACGGCATTTTTTGGGACCGGGTTTGCCTTCCCTCTTCGATCCCTACTCTCTCATCCAGACTGCAGTGATGCACCTGTTTCAAGGACCACCACGTGGAGGTGGAGTAGGGTCTTGGTCAGCTCTGGTTCGCTGATCCTGACTCAAGCAGTCAAGCTATAGGCTGCTGACTGCATTCTCTATTGCTGCATCTTTGGGTCCCAATTCATTCATTCAAGATTCCTTGCTTGAAGTCTTATTCAGCAAGAAGATCATCCCGTGATGAGTTCAAGCCATAGAAGTAACTCTTTATGCTGCTAGCAGTGGAGTCAAGTCAGTGTTATCTTTAAGACCAAACAGCAGTCAGTTGCATGAGGCTTGGTTTGATTTGGCTTTAAGGAATATCTTCATTGCACACGGACAACTCCATCAGTGTTCCAATCTCCTCCCTTAGAGGCTACTGCCCACAGTCTATCTAAGCTAGATGAATATCAGAGCAGGATGAAATGACCATAGGTATCAGGCTTAGCTAAAAGGACTGGTCTTTTTTGTCAGTACCCCATGATGATGACACACGGGAAATTGCACGAGGATACGTCTCGTGTAGTTTCTGGGGTATCTGAGATGACTAAAGATGAATAGGACTATTGCACCCCCAGGCATGCCGTGAAAGGCGACGAAAATGAGGTTGTGCACGGGGTGGTAACCGCATCATATGAACTTGGTACAGAAACCGCGCCACTGCTAGAGCACATAAATGTCTGCAGGGTTCCTGCAAGGGGACTTACTGCAGTGGTGGACCCGTGCTTCATCAGCAGTAACATAAGAAATATGAATGGTAATGATGATGATGATGTCGATGATGACGATGACGATGATGATGATGATGACGATGATGATGAAGGAAGATACAGTTTGAGGAAGTAGCAACCATATATTCAACCCACTTACGTTATGCAAATGTGACACTTCTTAAATTTCGATCCAAGACAAAAACTGAGAATATAAAATACGCACTGAAAATGTCCAAAGGTCAAAGGAAGATTGGATTTTGAAAACTAACTCTCGTGTCCACACGTCACAGTGCAGTGTAATATAGTACAATACAAAATATGAGATGATGAGTAATTTGAACCACGACGTTCTCTTTTGTTGTATGACGGATACAACTAGACTCTGTCTGCTCTGGATATTATTCCAATCTTATTTTTCCAGTACAACTCTACAGTATAATTTGCCCTCATATTGTGTCGTAGTCTAACCAAACAATACGCACATACATTCACTCTCTTCGAGAGACGCGCAATTTATAATTTAAGTTGCGTAATTATAAAATTACGGTAATTGTCGTGACAAGCAATTGTGCGAACTCATTTGCATCCGACGTTGTTTCAGGAATTCCCAAGAAATCACGCGATAATCTGATACGCTGAAACATCCTCGAAGGTTAACGCTTTCTCCAGCGAATTGCGCGACTTTTTTCGGTGTCTTGTGAAGAAAGCTCGACAAAAATCGATAACCTCCGTCGCTGGTTCTTAAAACTTGTCTTATTTTCCCAAAAGGATTGTCACTTCGTTTCGACATATTTCTTGCTGTAGAAAAGTCATTTCGTGTTTTTCTCATAATATTGAACTTCACAGACGTAATATTTCATTCGCGTTTTAGCTGAACGTATAAAGACCAGATCCGCAAAAATACGTGTGCGAACTCACTTGTTTCTCAATTGCACTGTCCTCACTTTTTTTTCTTGCTCTTCTTACTTACGCAGCAAGGAGCTACCACTGCCTTGCAGGAAGCCTGCACAAGCATTTACATTCTCTTGTAACGGTGATTTCTGTTGTAATTTGTTTTTACATGATGAAGTTTCCAACCGCATGCGCAAACTCATAATAGTCGCCTAGAACGACATGCCTGAGAGTACACTAGTGATATTCTTTGTCTTTTCAGAGATATCCTTTAGTTACGTAAATTTTATGAAAGTGTAATCCAGTTAATTCGAAACAGGGTAAAGGAAAACAATTTGGTAAAGGTTTATGAATTATTCAAAGTAAAAATTAATTTCGTGAGCCGCCATCTTTTTGTAGTCTGGTAAACATGTTGAGGCAAAAACTTGGTTAAAGTTCTGTGTGTGTGTGTTTTTTTTTTATTAGCCTTTGGGGATTTAGAGTTGCCAGGATGTCAATGGTAAAATGTGACAACCAGAGTTACCTTATCTAAGCTTCTGAAAAAGAAAAGATACTCATTATACGAACTTGCGAAAAACGGGGACAAATGAGGACACCCCAAAACTCAGAAAGGTAGGGGATTTGGGAAGGTGGGGGGGGGGGGGGATTAGAGGGGCATGCCAATACGTGTGGCTAATGTACCAAATTCACATTTGTGGCATTGATATGTGCAACGAGGGAGTTTAAAAAAAAAACATATAACAAAATTCAATTTTTACTACGATTGATAACAAAAATGAGACAGTTAATATAGTTTTAGAATACTTTCTTCAGTACACAGGAAACAGTACTCATTTTCAGTGTGGTTCTCTTTCTTATTCTTTGTACATGGAATACAGGATGGATTAAGATAAATATAAATGATCGGCTGACCCCACAATTCAAACTCCATTGAACTTCACTTTTATGGTCAGAAATCGTGTGCGAGTTACTAAGAAAAGAAATATGTAAATTAAAAAATAATTTGGTATGAAATCAGTTTTACAAGTAAACGGTACACACGAGACAAGGGACGTTTCGGGTTTTACCCTTCGTCAGCCACAGTTACGAACAGGTGACAAGGACAAGAACTACATATAGGTACTACAAAGGTCTATGATGATGAGGAAAACGTCATATGAACCATACAAGCAGATGAAACCACGGTGATGAGCGAAACGATAACAGTAATAATGCAAGAAAATCGTGAAACCAGAAAGACATGTCGAAACAAGAAAGTAAATAATCAACGAAACGAAGAAAAATGAACAACACTACTAGAATGCGTAAAAAATCACTTAGCTGGATCGAAGAAAGAAACATTCAAAATGGCTGAAAAAATAAGGCGTCATGCGGAAGTGACGTAGGAGCTAGTGACGGCTAAGAACAGATAATTGAGGAAATGAAACGAATCAAAGCAAAAACAAGGATAGATAGGAAAATAACAACAGAAGCCACTAGAATTATGCAAAATGATGCTGGACATTAATCCCAGCAGGAGCTAAAACGCCCATTTGAAAAATGAGACGATTCTCCAACGAAAACCGAGTTCGGTCGTCGCCGATACATGAACGGAGATCAGTGACATGAATGTCAGAGTTGCCTGAATGGTCAGAGCTGTTGAAGTGAAGGGCCACCGGTAAATGTTTGCCATGATGAATGTCATTCAAGTGCTCCCGAAATCTGTCTGCCAAACGTCTGCCAGTTTCACCAATATAGGTCATGTCACACCTCTTGCAGATGATAGCATAGATCAGGTTTCTGGATTCGCACGAGAAAGACTCCCCAATGGCAAATTTACCGTTCGGAAAGGAGACTGACTGCGTTTGGAGTACAAAAGGACAGGTCTTACATATGCAGCGTTGGCACGGTTTAGTACCAAAGTGAGAAGGACTAGTTTGTCTCAAGCGACTATGCACAAGAATATCCCAAAAATTCTTATCCTTACGATATGCCAACAAAGGGGTATCACGAAACAACTCTCTGGTATCAGGATCGGAGTGGAGAATAGGCAGATGACGGAACATAATTTTTTTACCGCCAAACAGTGAAGGTGGAAAGTTAAGACAAGTTTGAGTCTGTCAGATGTAGTAGTAGATTTAGCAGTAAGTGCAACCTGACGAGTGACGGGACTAATGCGATTAAGGGCATCAGATAAGACTCTTTCAGGATAGTGACGTCGGCGAAAAAACTTGAGCATTTCTTGAGCTCGTTCACGGAAATCATCTTCATCGTGACATATCCGACGTAAGCGTAGAAGTTGAGAGTAGGGAGTGGAATTTTTACAGCTGAAAGGATGAGAAGAGGTGCAAAGAAGGAAACCATGAGCATCAGTAGGTTTATAAAAGACAGAGGTAGTAAGGCCAGTAGGAGTAATATTGACAGTGAGGTCAAGGAAGTTAACTGACGTGGTAGAAATCTGAGAAGTGAATTTGATTGCAGGATGGAAATTGCCAACATAGTCAATGAATCTACGGAGGTTGACTTCAGACATGTCTGTGACACCAATACCATCATCGATACTAAGAAAAGAGCTTATCAACCTTTTGTCTCACGTGCCACTGCGCATAAAGCATAAGTCCTGGCGTGCCACTAAATATAAATAAGATATTTTTACGTGCAATTAAATATAAACAAGATATTCTTACGTACCTCTTAAACAAACAAGACATTCCTAAGTTCCCGTAAATATCAACAAGACATTCTTTCGAACAACTAAGTATAAACAAGAATTCTTAAGTACAACTAAATATAAACACATTCTCAGGTATCACTAAATATGAATAAGACATTCTTTCGTACAATTAAGTATACACAAGACATTCTTAAATACCACTAAGAATAAACAAGACATTCTTAAGTATAACTAAATATGAACAAGACATTCTTAAATACCACTAAGAATAAACAAGACATTCTTAAGTATCACTAAATATGAACAAGGCATTCTTAAATACCACTAAGAATAAACAAGACATTCTTAAGTATCACTAAATATGAACAAGACATTCTTAAGTATCACTAAATATAAACAAGACATTCTTAAATACCACTAAGAATAAACAAAACATTCTTAAGTATCACTAAATATGATCACGACATTCTTAAATACTACTAAGAATAAACAAGACATTCTTAAGTACCACAAATATGAACAAGACAATCTTGAGTACCATTAAATATGAACAAGACATTCTCACATACCAAGACATTCTTACCTAACACGCAATGTTTTCCGTTGACGAAAAAACTCGTATTAAAATAACTGGCCGTATTTATTTAAAAACAAAATAAGTTTTATAATGACATTTAAAGTTGATATTTATATATTATTAACAAGCCTTAAATTTGTTTGTTTTTGCACACTTCGAACATTTGAAGACATAAACATTCGATAATAACATTGACAATATGAAGATACGATTTTTTACATTTCAATTCTGCAATTATCTAGTGTTATGGTTTAATCGGTTACGTTATCGGCAGAGTTAAGATATTTATCAATGATATGATAAATGATTTTGTCAAAGGATTATATAAAATGTACAAAGATTGCGTGCGTCCTCGCTGAAGTTCGTGCACTTATTTCTTTGCTTTTCTATTAGTCTTATCAAAAACTAGTGTATGTTTTCACTGTTTTATTTTTTTAAATTGGTGATGAAGACTTATTTGTCCGTACATTCGGATGTCTCCAACTATCTTATGTAAATTGTATTACAAATATGTTTTGATGTAGACTTATTTGTCCATACATTCTGATGTCTCCAAATATCTTACGTAAATTGTATTACAAATATGTTTTGATGTACACTTATTTGTCCATACATTCGGATGTCTCCAACAGTCTTATGTAAATTGTATTACAAATATGTTTTGATGGAGACTTATTTGTCTATACATTCGGATGTCTCTAACTATCTTATGTAAATTGTATTACAAATATGTTTAGATGTCCGTGTATGTGGGCTTTCGGCATATCAGCCTCATCATCACCCATCAGTTCCCCCAAGCAACGTTCAACAAACTTCCTCTCCCATGCCATCAGCTCAAGATCTTTCCATGACTTCTTCACCCCCTTCAAGTCTGTTTTCAGTTCTATTCCCCTTGTATTTTTCGGTCCACCTCTTTTACCTGATGGATTCCAGAACAAGGACTACCTTGTAGTACTATAAACGAGTTTCCTTAATGTGTGTTCCATCTATCTCCAGCGACTTCTGATCTTTAGTTCCACTGGAACCTATCTGGTTTTGCTTTCGGCAAAGCCTTTTTTAAAATTTTGAGGACAAGATGACGCTATCTCATCCCGATGATAATAATTCTTCGAATGATGTATTGTGGCATTTCTTAAGCCACTTCCATATTCAGTTAAGCTAAAAGCCCTTGTCTTTTTCCCTTCATAATTTTGGCCTCAAACGGAAAGGTCAGAGCTGAGATTTCAGCAAAAAACAAGCCATTATTACACTTGACTTCCTTGTTCACGACTAGTTTGATGTCTCCCCCCATTTTTGCAATATATCCATCATTTCTTCAGAGCTCTCAAATGACTGGATTAGCGGTGACTTATGAAAATGGAATGCGAAGACGTCACTGAAGATTAGCTCTCGTGACTGTGGGTGGAGAGATGAAAAAAAGGCAATTTTGGATAAGTGAATGTGAGATGGAAGTAGGAGTGCTGAATTTAAAGGAGAGTGAGACGAAAGTCCTGATCTTCAATCTGTCAGGGAGACCATTGTTATGGTGGGAGTAACTGGAGCAGTCTTGTTGAGTTGCCATTTACTGCGTCAGACTCACTCCATGGGGTGCTTGACATTTCGAATTTCCAGAATTCTCGACTGAAAATGTTCAGATACTTGGCAGAGGTTGCTGTGTCTAGCAAGAGTTGCATAAAATTTAATGAAGAAAAATTATATCCACGTCATTTTTGGACGAAAAATGGCGTGGACATTACCTTTGTTGATTTATCTAAAACATGGTCCTCAACCGGTCGATCTTGATCTCCTGGTATATCCCAAGGATTAATTTGGTAGATCTTTAGGTGATGGACGGGGTCAAAAGAATGTTTAACTTGGGTAAATTTCGGACTAACTCTCTCAGACTGGCACTTAAAAGCGTGGTATCCCCGTCTTCTTCTTCTTCTTCTTTGATCCTTAGCCGCCGACCGTCAAAGCAGTCAGTGGCCATTACGTCTGGTGGCGTCTTGTAGGGCAACAACAAATTGATTCCACTTTGCTCGGTCGGCGGCCATCCTTCGTACAGTGCCCCAACTCTGGTTCATTCTTTGCATCTCAGCCTCCACAGTCCTCCGCCAAGTTGTTTTTGGTCGGCCTCTCTTTCGTTTTCCTTCAGGGGTCCATAGCATAGCTGTTCTTGTGATGGCATCGGGGTCTCTTCTGAGGACATGGCCAACCCAGCTCCAGCGTCTGCCAGCTATGAAGGTATCCCCGTGTTAACAGTAAAAGATAGAAAGTGATCTTTACTTTGAAGTAAAGTTAACATTCGGTAAAATATTAAATTTTACTTTTCCATTGCCTTGTTGATGTGGTTGCAGGAAGCTGACCTTGCGGCAGAAATGAGAGTTACATATAGGCTGGACTTATTCCACAATATTCTGAAACCTGGACGCAAACATGATTTTATTAATTAGATCTTTAGAGAGCTCAGTGATTCAAAAGTAGATTCCAACAGCACCTGGGTTGCTGACCCGATGACCTAATATATCCATGTACTATTAATTAAGGGTGAGCTTGTATGTGTGTTTGTGTGTATGTGTATATGTGTATATGTGTGTATGTGTATATGTGTGTATGTGTACGTGGATAAGGTTTGGATGTGGTTTTAAGCACCATCTTCATTGCACACGGAGATCTCCATCAGTGCTCCGATCTCCTCCCTTAGATCACACAATGAGGATATCAGCACAGTGCACAATCTCTGTAGCACCGACGAAGACTCCAGTGTGTATAAACAGGAATAACATATTCTACAAATATTTTTGTGGTGGGTAGGTTTCCAAACTTTTTTATTTTGCCAGGGCAGCCGCCGTATGGCCTATTCTTTTCCATTTCTAACTACCGAGGGATTTTTAACATGCGCAACTTGCACACAGGACCTTCTGTTTTTTTTCAGCCTTATCCAAGAAGGCTAGGCATCCGATCTCACTACTCAGGAGATCAGGTGGGAGTATGACATCATTAGGAACCACAGGTTCTGAAAACAATTAACATCAATTATATTCCCTGTACTGGAAGCGAACCCGATACCTTTAGAATTAGAGACGGAATCCAAATCTCATAGCCAATTCGACCCCCACGGTTTGTGTAATCGATGAAGAATCAGGCTAAGAACATATATACAGAAATATGACAGAATCGAGAAATATTATAACAATAAGGCGGAATTAGGTTTTTGTGGCTTAAAATTTCTAAAGGTTGGAGGAGCCGGACCAATGCCCAACCCTTCCGTAGTTGCCTTTTACGACATGTTTGGTAGTGGAAAAACGAGGTGAGAATACGCTGACAACTGATAGGACATACACTAAGGGAAAATGGTGAGAGCATTACGAGATAGTCTTTGTTATGGAATCAAAATGGGCGTGAGAGGAAGGTAACAATTTGTGTATAGGATTAAAACAGAAGGAAGAACTAACCATTTTTGTATAGGATTAAGACAAAAGGAAGAATTGTAACAATTTATGTATATGATGAAAACAGAAGGAAGAAATCTAACAATTAATGTATTGGATTAAAACAGAGCGAAGAACTAATAATTTATATATAGGATTAAGACAGAACGAAGAACTGTAAAAATTTATGCACAGGATTAAAACAGAAGGAAGAACTAACAATTTATGTATAGGATCAAAACAGAAGGAAGAACTGCAGCAATTAACGTATAGGATTTTGACAGAATGAAGAACTGTAACAATTAATGAATAGGATTTTGACAGACTGAAGAACTGTAACAATTAATGAATAGGATTTTGACAGACTGAAGAACTGTAAAAATAATACAATAATAAGACAAAATGAACGCAATACTTATTAATAAAAGAACAAAACTAAATGAAGACCTGTATAGTTCACATCTACGAGGAAGTAGAAATGATGAACTCATTAATATTGGTTATTAATACGATCATCACAGATTTGCTTGCTATATATACAGTCTTATTCTTCTTTAAGTACCTCGCTTGTTGGCACAGACGATCATGTTTCTCCACAACTTCCTGTCCCCAGTTCTGTTTATCTGTTCTGTTGCTGACTTCTTTCCATGCCATTATATCGAGCTATTCAGTATCGTCTCTCATTGTTGTACTCTATTTCTTTGTTTTCCCCGTTAATCTGTCCTGTTTTCACAATATATTCCAACTTTTTATTCCCCGTTAATTTGTCCTGTTTTCACAATATATTCCAGCTTTTTATTCCCCGTTAATTTGTCCTGTTTTCACAATATATTCCAACCCCTCCCCCCTTCCTTAATCTGTCCTGTTTTCACAATATATTCCAACTTTTCATTCCCCGTGAATCTGTCCTGTTTTCACAATATATTCCAACTTTTTATTCCTCGTTAATCTGTCCTGTTTTCACAATATATTCCAACTCCTCCCCCCTTCATTAATCTGTCCTGTTTTCACAATATATTCCAACTCCTCCCCCCTTCATTAATCTGTCCTGTTTTCACAATATATTCCAACTTTTTATTCCTCGTTAATCTGTCCTGTTTTCACAATAAATTCTAACCCCTCCCCCCTTCATTAATCTGTCATGTTTTCACAATATATTCCAACTTGTTATTCCCCGTTAATCTGTCCAGTTTTCAAAATATATTCCAACTTGTTATTCCCCGTTAATCTGGCCTGTTGTCACAATATAGTCCAACTTTTTTACAACAAGCCCAAAAAGAAAGTGGATTGCTGAATTCTATTATGAACAATAAGCTTCCTTTGTACACAGGCCACTTCTAGGACATCCTCATTGCTCCTGTTAGTTGTTCATAAATCTATTATGGATACAAATATTTAACAATTGTACTAGTAACCATATGGATGCAAGTCATGGACAATGACTACAACCCACAAACGCCAGCTCTAAACCTCAGAAATGAGGTATCTGTGGATGAGGGTTGAAGTAACAAGAAGAGACATGATCCGCAACCATACGATACGTCATGGACTCAAAACCCAGCCCCTGCAGAACCGAGTGGAACAGTCCCAATTACGATGGTTTGGCCATGTCTACAGAATGGGAGAAGATCGGCTACCACTACAAATATAGGAAACCAAGACCAGGGATCCAAACCTCCAGGACGACCCAGAGTTCGCAGGGAGGACACCATTAGACAATCCCTGAAGGACCGAGGACTAGATTGGAACCAGGCCAGGAGGAAGACAACCGGTAATATAGTATGGCGCGCTCTCTGGCAAACCTCTACACCCTAGGGTAGAGGAGGAACGACTAAGACGACTAGATACTTACTTACTTAGTTGTTCCCCTTCTACCGTGAGGTGTAGACTAGATAACCGACACTAAATACCATAAAAACATTTTGAAAAATTTGAACCGTTTCGTTCCCGGGGGGTCTCTCGGAATATAAATAATGGCCCTACTGCCCCCTCAGACATTTCGTCGTATAGGCGACTAAAATGAGGTTGTACGTGAGACTGGCAACCTCATCATGTAAGCTAACTTTCTACAGAACCACTCCTGCAAGAGTACCTGAATTCTTTAATTGAGGTTTACCTATTGCGTTAGTGGTTCCACGGTCCTCTAAGGAGCCAAAAATAGATAAAAAAGTAGTAAATAGGAGTATGTAGAGTAGATGAAGCAACTTAAACTGAGTACACACAAAACATCCAGAAAAGGACAAGGGAAAAAAGTATTAACATGTAGCTTAATGAAGACGAATACAGACAAATAGCCTGAGTCAAAGCACAGACAGACAGAGAACTCTAGATAAAGCAAGACATATAGAGATCTTGGGTTTAGGTTGAGAGTTATAGACGAGCGAGAGAACTGCGGAGATTCAAGATGAACATTTCAAAATTGAAAATACAAAGTTAAAAAGGTGGAAAAGACAAATGGTATCGCAGTAGGTTTTATATATGAACAAAACAATAGAAACGCGAGACGTTTCGGGATTGTCCTTTATTACTCACGTCAACAGGAAATAAAGATGAGAAATATAGAAATGTTATGAGATAAATAACGAAGGACACGGTAAACACAGCAGACAAAAAGAAAAAAAAACCCACGAAAATCCTAAGAAATGCTGGATCAAAATGGCAGGGATAAAGAACAAGGTAAAAATAATAATGTAAATACAAATAAAAATATACTCAACCCGAAAGAAAATCAACGCAAGGAAACTAACTGCAAAGAAGAAAAAAAATGTCAATGCTAAAAACAGTACAGCAATAAGACGACCTAATACAATAGTATAATCCAGCGCTGAACAGTGTCAGCAAGACTGGTTTCTCAAATAATCTTTGTTTAATAAAGGATAACCCAGAAACGTTGCATATATAAGTGTAATAACTCCAATACCATTTTTACTTGGTTTTTATGTTTGCACTTCAGTTCTTCCTTTTTATAGTACTTAACTTCATATTCTTCTGTCTATTCTCCCTGTAATTTTTACTTCTTTCTACAAGTTAAAACCAAATGCCGTTCACTTTCAGCAAATAATCATTACAAAAAAAAAAAAAAAAAAAATCGACAACTTCCTTTTTGGAGGGAAAAGCCTCAAATGCCATTCCCTGCATCACTGCTAGAATTAAACTGTTGCCAGAGACATGATATGAATACATAAAGAGGAATAAAATAACGTTTCTGCAGATATCTCTGAGGAGGATTGCGATTGGACAGCTGAAAAAACTGCATGGCAACGCGGCAGTCGAAAGACGCTAGCTTTACTGCGGGATTACTAGCGACGTCTATACATGGGATAAAAGCAAGGCAGATTTATTGCTATCAAATACATCTCTGTGTTAGGATCTAGTGCTGCAAGACAAAAATAAGAAAAGGATGTGGTGACGTAGGGGAAAAACCAGTCAGTGTTAAGTGATGAAGATCATATAGATAGATAGATAGACATATGGACAGATAGATAGTGCGACAAAACGTCTGAACATGCTCCTTTGTGTGATCTCTCACACCTTCAGCCCTCCGGCAGTATCCTCTCTTTTTATTCAGTTTTCTCACTCAGCGCTTTTATTTGGCATAAATCATGCCTTTTCATTTCTATTTTCACTCTTTTGCTCTATGCTGGACATAGCATGGCGAAGTCTCTAACACGCCACTCCCCTATGGCAGTATTTGCTACGGGAGTAATTCTTATCTTATTGTGTCGCACTCACGCTTCACGAAGACGTGTTAAGTTACGCCAGGTTATTAGACGGTCAGCGACAGCATTTTATCACAATATCGGTCTGACCATCTTTTCAAGCGACAAGGAATGTTGAATAGAACCAGATTCGTTTGTCTGGCGAAACACATGATAACCCGTGCACGAGGCGGAACTTATGACATAAGCGCTTCCGGGTCATCCTTGCTTCACCAACATTACCGTCTGTGTGAAACCTGTGGGCAGACAAAAGTGATATAATCGTTTACGGTCACTTGGTTAAAAGTAATCATGGATGTATTACATTTTAGACAATATGAGTCTACAAATATGTTGGTGAGAGTGTATGCAAGACATCATATTACCATATATGAGACACGTGACCTTTTGCAAACATTTTCCGTGTAGGAAATATTTTGAAAGTACCACACCCGACCTTTTTGAAATGATTGGATCTTTCTGATTAGATTCCTAACAACATTGAGGGGAATATCGCCTGATCATTTCGCAGTTTTAACACACTGTGATTTGCAAGCTCGCCAAGACAACATCAGACCTTCGCCAGAGTGAAGAACTAGATTCATAATTTCTAATTGTTATACGGGCCTTTTATTGGAGAACCAGATAAGACTTATAAAGCACTGGAAATCTCTTTCAAATTTTAATAAGAAACACCAGGACAACGAAACTGAAGAAACACGGAGTCAGAAAGGGAATCTATTGTTGAATTACAGCATCCCAGACGCGTGTAAGAGAAAGATTCGTCTCTTTTATTCATCTGAGCAAAGAAGTCTGTAGCCAGGATTTCATATTTTATTACTAACATGTGAACTAACATACATATGTATATATTACCATGTGAAGTTTAATGTGTGAAACTCACTATTGGGTGTCAAAGTCATTTGGGGCTGGCAACCTCAGTATCTAGAATGATGATTCATGAACCACCACTGCACGGGCTGGTGATTGCTTTATTGATAGTTTCGTAAAGAGAACTAAAACATAAAGTAGTTCCAGGTTCCCTATGGAGCAGGGAGGGAAAGATGAAAGAATGATGTACATTCTAAGAATAAAACTTACATTTTCAAAGCAGTGTAAATGTCAATATAAACATATTCACTTTAAAATTAATGTAAGTTTTCAAGCTTCAAAAAAGTGTACATGTCAATCAGAAAATATTCATTTTAATTAGTAGAAGTTTCAAACTTTTACATAAGTGTAAATATAAATGAAACATAAATGAATTTATACAGTGAACACTTTTCAAACAGTGGAGAAGTAAAACATATTATATCTGTACGTTCAACCTTTTTCATTTAAATGTAATGTAAAGCTACAGCTATTCAGTTTAAATGTAAAGGAAGTTTTATCCCGAGGGATTAAATTTAATTCTCATCGAGGGTAAATTCTGAAATGGGATGGTAGAATAGAAGAAAAAAAAAAGGGGGGGGGGCACATAACTGTGTCGGAAATCCATACTCAGAAGATTTTGTCTCAGTCAAAGTTTCTACCCACACACTCTAACCAGAGCTATATATATATATATATATATATATATATATATATATATATATATATATATATATATATATATATATATATATATATATATATATATATATATATATATATACACACACACAGTAGAACCTCCATAGTTGACCACCTCCCTACATTGACCACCTCCCGAAGTTGACCACATTTTCATAGACCGGACACGCACCACATGTACTCAATGGAAGACGACCTCTATAAGTTGACCACCTCTGTAAGTTGTATTTTGACCACTTGGACTATGACACACAATAGTAATTTACCCTCTATTACTTGACCAGTATTTAACAAATCAGTGTCTTTGAATTTTGTCGGCACAGGCTTTCTGACCGCTTTCCGAATGATGCTTGCCGACAAAGAAAATTAACCTAACCTCTTTAATTTTTTCGCAAACATGCAGTATAAAAAGACCAACTTCTAAGCAAAATCTTCATTCTTGCTATGACTGCCCTGCCGGTTGATAGTAATTCAAATACTAAACTGTAAGTTCTCTCTCAGACTGTGTTTTATACACTTTATCGTTGACAAAATTAACCTAACCTTTTTGATGGCCCAAAGGAAAGAACTCAAGGAGCTGACAATTTCTACATTTTCTGGAAAGCAGCAGCCAAAGAAAGACGGCAGAACATTTTGGGGTTAGCAAGACCACAGTTAGCAACATCCAAAAACGTAAACATGAGTACTTGGAGAGATATGGTAAGGAAAGCGGAGATCTACAGCGGAAAAGGAGGAAAACTCCCCTAGATGAAGTCAATGAAGCCACATTAAACTGGTTCAAACAAATGAGATCAGTTAACGCCCGAATCTCCGGGCCGATGATTCAAGAAGTTGCTAAAAAATTCGCAAGGGAATTCGGGGTGGCAGAAGATTTCCAAACATCAAGTGGTTGGCTCGAGAAATTTAAACTGCGACACGCGATCTCCCAGAAAGTGTTGTGTGGTGAATCCAATGAAGTTCCAGTAGAAGCTGTGGAAGAGTTCATCAAAAAGTTTCCTTACTTCGCCAGAGGCTTCAAAGACGACGACATCTTTAATGCTGACGAGTGCGGACTCTTTTTCAAGGCGATACCTGACAGGAGCCTCTCCATCAGGGGTGACAAATGTAAGAGCGGAAAACTTTCCAAAGAACGTTTCACAGTTATGCTTTGCGCTAGCTCAACCGGAGAGAAACTAAAGCCCTTGGTGATTGGTAAATCGGCAAAGCCACGCGCATTCAAAAACCTGAAGCCAGAAGACCTCCCCGTCACTTGGAGATCAAACAAATCCGCATGGATGACTGGCGCCCTATTTGAGGAGTGGGTAAGGGGCATCGACTGATAAACCTCTTTTTTGATTAATAATGTCCACCAGTGTTGAATGGCTGTGTTAGGACATCAGTGTTCGTGGTTTGAATACGGAATGTCAACTCGACCTACGCAGGGGTGTGTAAGCATGAAGATGGACTGTCAGTAGACAAGCACTCAGTATTGCCCATATATATATATATCATCTGAGTTTACTGACAAAAGCACGTCAGTTTATAAACAATATTCAAGATGGCTTCTAGACCTAACCTCGTCTAGCGAAGATTCCTTTAAATAATGATCAGCACATATTTTTTCATATAATCATATTGAACCGCTAGAAATGGGTTCTCATGTGTAGCAGTGATCTCTGGACTCATCAAGCGATAATACGGGGCATCCCTTTCTCTTCCTGATAGTCCTTAAATATGTGAATACAAGATGGCTTCTCTCGTGAGCTGTAACTCACGTTTGGATACAACTAGGAATCTGTATCAAAGTTAATCATACATTAAATGTTCTCATTACTTTGTAGATTCTATCATGAAACAATTGACTTCACTTTACAATATGGTGCTGCTATGAATGAATGTCATCTTCATATAGTTAAATCTTCCCTTATTGAAAAACGATGGCTTCGTAAGAGTTCATAAGAAGTGCGTTTATTTTACCTTGGTATCAGAAATATGATTCTGCCATTCCTTGGCAATAAGAATAAACACTGGGGTAAAGCATACACGATAGGTCTAAAACTACTATCACTTTCCCCTACACATATATCGATCACTTTTTCCGGCGACAAGCCGATTCAAAAAACCACAGCCCCCATCATCAGGGCGAAGCCAAATCACACCTCTCTAGCGACACATCCGCCGAACAGCCCTTTGACCTTTCTCGCGACAAAAGACCATATAGTTCGACTTAGACATGCAAAGATATTCAGATATAAGACAGACTCGTCCTACCCAGACAAACAATACACATAAATTCAGGCCATAGATACACTGAAGCAAGAACAATCTATTCCTACCCAAACAAAGAATAAATCTTTCGACTTAGACAAGCAAAGATATTCAGATATAAGACAGACTCGTCCTACCCAGACAAACAATACACATAAATTCAGGCCATAGATACACTGAAGTAAGAACAATCTATTCCTACCCAAACAAAGAATAAATCGCAGTAAAACTGGATTCATCCGCGGAGTTCGATCGAACGTGACGACACTCCTTTCAAGGGAAGTAACTCAATAATGACTTTTCCTTAAGCACTAAAAAGTATCTATTTTATTTACAAAATATTTGCGAACATAACAAGCATACAAATGTATTATATTGTAAGATATCAAAGACTGCACGTAACATCGACCAAGAAATGAAGAAGAAACGGTCCATTCTACTGACAGTAGACAACTGTCCTGGCCACCCACAAGTGGAACATCTCAAAAACGTGACACTGAAATTTCTGCCTCCAAACACGACCTCAAAAACCCAACCTCTTGACCAAGGCATCATCAAAACATTTAAAATGCACTACCGGGCCCAGCTTCTGCAGTGGGCCATTACTAAAACACAGATCTGTGGTCCGCCTGTGGAAGCAGCTTTATTCGCTGCATCAGTTAACGCTCTGGATGCTGTCCTCTGGATCAGTTCTGCTTGGAATAAAGTTCAGCCGGAAACGATACAGAAGTGTTTCAAGAAATGTGGATTTGTCACAACCCAAGAGCATGACGTTTTAGCCCCATCGGACAGTCCATCGCCAATGGCATAATTCGAAGGAGTAGATTTTGAAGGTTTTGTTGGAATGGATGATGAGGTGGCAACCTGTAATGAACCTGACCCAGAAGGAATTTTCCAAGCGATTTTGACCGAAGTACAGACAAGCATAACAGTGCATGAAGCAGCTGGTGAAGTTGAAGAAGCAATTGACGATGACACAGAAATTGCAGAGACTCCAAAAGAAGAGGCTGTCAGGCATCTGATAATGCAATTGAAGTCATTTGCAGTGGAAAAATGCCCAGGTATGTTGAGTGGTGTAGCCAGCGTTGAGAGTGCTTTCTCCACTTATGTTTGTAATAAGAATAAGACACAGACCAAGATTGACTCCTTTTTTTCAGAAAGAATGATTAAACCATGATAAAACAGATGTTGATGATTTGATTTGATGTTGTGATTATGTATGATTTCGTATGATACTGTATTCTCCAATATAAGCTGTTCAAGGAAGTAAAGTTTCAGAACAATAGGCCTCGTTCCGTAGATAGATAGATAGATGGATAGATAGACAGATAGATTCATGTCGTGAACACCTTTATCTGACTTATTGTTCATTGAGATTTCTTACATGTGTTTACAATTTCAACCCTTCTTCTACTTATGTAGCAAAATGCATTTCAGTATAGACTTCGAAAATTATCTTTGTTTGAACCAACTGAGACTCCTGTGCTATCTTGTAATAGTCACGTTCACACAGGCGTGCTAAACTTGAACTTTGCTGGCAGATTTAGGAAGATGAGTTAAAGCATTAGAAATGAGATGTTACACGCAAAGATCCTGGGAATATCGTTGTCACAGTGACTGTTAATTTATTTTACCATTCCGTTCCATATGTTATTACTTTTTAATATTCTGTTTTCCTAGACATTTTATTTTCTTTTCTTTCATATTCTACCTGCATTTTCCCCCTTCGCAGACCCACCCCGCGCTTTGTTTACGTTCTGGCCTTCCACAGTCAGATAACGTTACATCAGCGCACCTAGTGTTCGTTTGATCAGAGAAACTTTCCTCTGGTCGCTTTAAGTGTTTGAACGAGCGAGAGACGGTTGGTTTATGTGTAGACACGGCTCGTTAGCAGGGATCAAATCTTCTGCGGTCGGTAAACGAGTTTGATCCTCAACAAGGGGGAGATAACAATCGCGGTCAGTCTCTGGGTTTTGCCCCTTAGACGAGTTAGAGCTCTCATAATATTATGCATTTCTCTACCTGAAGGAACTTTCTTGCGGTTGATGACTTCTGATGTCTCTAGAATAACCTTTGTCTTACTCCTCATTACGCATTACGCCGATACATGTGTAGAATCAGGCTATGCAAGTGTCCCGGGTAGCGTTGGTTGTAAGCTATAAATCTGGTTAGTCTTAATAGACTAACAACCTCGTGAATATTTTCCTGGCCCGAGATGGACCATCATGAGATAAGGCAGACTTTAACACAGAACTAAATGTTAAGGCCTATCTCTAGTCATTTTCCGGGGTGAGTTGACATATCTTATAATTATAATATGATATATTCATGTTAGCTTTTACATATATCTGATAGGAAAGTGATTTGAATTCATTTCTGAGGACTTCTCCTAGTAATTTAGTTCAGTGATAATGTAGCGCGGTCTACTACTTTGGTTAAGTGGTGCTTAAACTGTTACGGTTTATAATGGGAAATGATAAACTTACAATAACAGATACTAGGCGTAGAATCAGTTCATACAATGCTTACCATTGGATTAAGAGTCAGCAAAATTAACTGTCATTTCTGCAAGATAAGGTCAGAGGGGTGGATCATTCACTTAACACTGAATTATGGGAGAAAGTCACTTATTCCTTTTTGATAGATATTTCTAGTGGCAAGGGAGAATCATTTTATGCTTACTTGTGTGGCTAGGCACTAGTCTATAACTTTCACAGAAAGCAGTCACCAGGCATAGATATAATTATATCTTATGATTCCGCAACAACTGTATTATTATAGCTAGAACATTGCATTTTCTGTGTATTCATTTGTGGGATGTTAATACTTTTGTGTTTCCCCAAAGGGACATACGACTTATTTTTGTAATGTCACATGCTGTAATCTGTTTATGTAAATTCACTTAATGTTATAAGATGAATAGAATCCATGCAGCTGCAACTACATGGTTAGGTTTCCTGTATAATTAGTTGGGAGAAGAGGAGTAGATTGTGCTGTCAGAACATTTACTGACAGGTACCTGGGCGTACAAAATATATTAAGACTATGCGGGCACATGCTGATAATTGATAGAGTGGAAGGAGCGGAGCATAACTATGTTATATAACATTAGTGTGGTTTTGTTGTTGCTTGATGTAAAGGGTGTCTCCTTTGGGTGTCAGTTTCTGGGATACCGGATTGCTAGAACAAGAATCCAGTCAGGCGAAGAACGTCCCATTCTCTTCGATCTAGAGGGTTTCTGAGTAACACCTAGCATTCACGAGGCGTCAACCCCAATACCTGAAACAAAACCTTTTTTTTCGTCAACGCCATTCTCTCTGAAGGGGAATTAAGCTCACGCAGTATGTAACGAGCCAACGCCAAATCTGAAATCATCGGTTGCAGTATTAGTCTCCTACTCACCTATTGGATTACCAGTCAGAGCATTGCGGCTCCCGATATCAATCAGCAGTGTCTATAGCAGAATTTCGATTACCAAACCACAGTCAAACCAGCCCAAACCGGATTTAACGCCAAGCAAGCAATAGCGCCGGATAAGAGCGCCTGGGACTCTTTGTCCTCAAGTAACTTCGTCTGGTGTTTTTCTGGGTTTATGTAGAACCTCGCACTTAGGAGCGGCCAGCCAAAGATAGACAGACTTCCAGCCCACCAAAGGTAGCGCCTACATTGGATTTACAGGTCAATTCCATCACCCATGGAGTATATATTTACGTAAAGACATTGGAGCTATTTCATTTGGTCCCACGAAAGCGGACGGACTGACACTCGGTTTATTTATTTCTCCGTGTTCTGCAGGTTTTATGATTGGTTGTGTGTGTGTGTTGTTGGTGTATTTGGCATATTTTGATTATTGATGTAATTTTATGTTGTTGTGATGAGATGCATTATTTTCATGCTTTTCTTCTTTAATAAAGTTTATACATTTATTAATGCGCTATTCACGACCCTTCCATCCATAATTAACTTGTTTTAGCTCTTTACTATAATCTCTATTTTGATAAGAGAAAAGAGTGAGAGCAGGAGGTGCTTAGACAGTATAAGCGTGTTGAGGGCTTGGAGAGAGTAATAACTTTAATAACTCTTCTCCAGGTTTGTCTCAAGTCCACCTCCTATTAAACTTTATCTATGTGTAAGCTATAACTCTGTCAGTCCACTATCCCTCGTCGATTTCACTACTATTGTCCAACTCGACAAATACTCTACCCTTTAACTCAACCACGACAATTGTGCAGGATCAAATAACAAATGAACAGATAAAACGCACAGTTAGAAGTGCTGTAGTATCATATGAAGACCTCACAACAATAAAGAGACTGAAGCTGACATGGTGGGGCTTTACATTATGATCGCATGGGCTACCAACAATTTTCCTTCAAGGCAGCGTGCCATGAAAAGAAAGACAGGGCAGACAGAAAAAAGAAATTGACTGGCACTATAAAAGAACGAACAAATCTACCTGTCGCAGAACTAAACAGACCAGCAATCGATAGACAAAAGTGGCGACTGCTAGTCAAGTGCTCTTCGTCTGGGGCGCCCCAGTGACTAAGTGTTATGGGTCAAGCAGGGTCTGTTCAACGTATATGTTTACGAACTGATGGTTGTCTCAGACGGGTAGGCAAGACGTCGTGGGCCGTTCTGCATTTTCGACTATGAACAATATTAAATCAACGTTCCGCTCATCTTTCTGGCCAACGTATGGATGCATATATGAGATTGGCCATTAGTAATTTCGTACCAACATTTTAGGACTTAGTTAAGCTGATGAACTGCAAATGATTATCACACCAGGCCTAGCCTATTATAGATTTTCCGAATGAAGACACGGAGAAAAGAAATGGAGATATACAAGAAAGGGACGAAGAAGACGCAGAAAGACCTTGAGCTGGTGGTACAGGACATAAAGACTTGGCATACATTTACTGAAGGTCTGTGCTCTTTAATGAGCTGATGATTGATTATTTCATCTTTCGTAATACTAGTACTTAAATATTATATTGTTTGCTTAAAATTGTTCTTTTTAATATAATATCTTTTTCCTTGCACATGCACATATTATTATGTTTGTTTTTTTTTCAACTAATAAACTTTTTTTTGCCTAAAATTATTTTTTTAATTTGACACGGATGTGGAGTTATTTTATTATTTACACTTGAAAAACTGTAAAAGTAGCTACAATACAAAATATGTATTTGGTAGACCTTCAGCTTCATTGAAAAAGATAAGTAGATTGACAAGCTAAAGTATGCCCGGGCCTAGTCTTCCACACGCAATAACGGGATGGAGATCTCTGTAAGTGGTAATATTTGGCACCATCTTGACACCTTTTACATCTTTCATCTTATACATGCTCGTTAGTACATGCTCGTTAGTACATGCTCGTTAGTACATGCTCGTTAGTACATGCGCGTTAGTACATGCGCGTTAGTATATGCGCGTTAGTACATGCGCGTTAGTACATGCGCGTTAGTACATGAGCGTTAGTACATGCGCGTTAGTACATGCGCGTTAGGATAAAACGAGTAAGTCACCCAAAAAAATACAACTGGAAATAATTACTTTGTGCTCTCTCTGCAGTAGGCCCCGATGACGGGACTAAATTCCCCTGTGGTCATTTCCTTCGTTTCCAGTTTGTTTCAGAAGTAATGAAACACGGCAACAGTATGGCACGAAAGCATGCAAGCTTCGTCTGTAATGTGCAATGAGGCTTCACTGGCTATAAGCATTAATATATGATGAAGACACTTATTGTGACAAAACGGGGTGGCCGCTGTTGATCTTTGTTTCACTCCGGCAGTATCGGTACATTTGTGGAACTGATTTTTATTATTTGCTCTCAATTGTCGCACTTTTCTTTCTTTCTCTCTTTCTTCGTTATTTTTCTGCTAAGTAGCAGATATTTGATTTTATCAAATCATTCGACACTCCTCTCGGTGATGTCACCTGTTTGTTACCCGGTCATCCTAGCTTGTGGTGAGCAACTGAGATAAGTCAGTCGCCGGCGTGTTTAGATTGAGCGGCTGATAAGACAACTCGTTTGGTAACCCAGATGGGCAGACACGGAGTTTTGTGAACTCATACGACAGATAACGAGATTACTGTCTGTGTGACACATGTGGGCAGACAAGTGTTACATAATCGCTTCCGGTCACTTGTTTAAAAGTAATCATGGATTTATTACATTTGAGACAATGTGAGTCTACAAATGTGTTTCCGAGAGTGTATGCAAGGCATCAGATGTCCATATAGGGTAATACGTGACCTTTGCAGGCACGCACCTTATTTCACGTGGGACTATTTTGAAAATATCACACCCTATCTGCATGATTTGAAATGATTGGATCTTTCTGATTAGATTCATAACATCAATGCGTGGGAAGATAAGAATATAGTCTGACCATTTCACAGTTTTATGTCACTGTGAATTTAACGCTTGCCAAGGCAACATCAGACCTTGCCAGAGTGAACACTAGATTCATAATTCCTTTTTTTAACCGGACCTTTTATTCTTCTTCTTCTTTGATCCATAACCGCCAACCGTCAAAGCAGTCAGCGGCCATCACGCCTGGTGGCGTCTTGTAGGGCAGCAACAAATTGATTCCACTTTGCTCGGTCGGCGGCCATCCTTCGTACAGTGCCCCAACTGTGGTTCATTCTTTGCATATCAGCTTCCACAGTTCTCCGCCAAGTTGTTTTTGGTCGGCCTCTCTTTCGCTTTCCCTCGGGGGTTCATAGCATAGCTGTTCTTGCGATGGTATCAGGGTCCCTTCTGAGGACATGGCCAACCCAACTCCAGCGTCTGCCAGCTATGATGGTGTGCATGTCCTCCTGGTTACTCCGAATAAGTAGTTCTTGGTTGCTGATGGTGTTTGGGGACCTTTTATTGGAGAACCAAATAAGACTTACAAAGCACAGGAAATCTCTACATTTTAATAAGGAACACCGGGACTAGCAAAACTGAAACACACGGAGTCAGAGAGGGAATCTATTGTCAAATTAAAGACACCCAAAACGCGCATAAGAGACCGACTCGTCTCTTTTATTCATCTGAGCAACTAGTCTGTAGCCAAGATTGGCGTAAGTTGTGATTTACATTTCATATTTTATTACTAACATATATATATATATATAATAGAATGATGATTCATGAACCAGCATTGTACGGGTAGGTGATTGCTTTATTGATAGATTCGTAACGAGAACTAAAAGCATAAAGTAGTTCCAGGTTCCCTATGGAGCAAGGAGGGAAAGATGAAAGAAATGATGTACATTCTAAATATAATACTTACATTTTCAAAGCAGTGTAATAGTCCCTATACACATAGTCACTTTAAAATTAATGTAAGTTTTCAAGCTTAAACAAGGGTAAATGTCTATGTGAAAATATTCATTTTAAAGTAATGGAAGTTTCAAACTTTTCAATCAGTGTAAAATAGTAATGAAAACATATTCAATTTATATTATGAACACTTTTCAATAAGTGGAGATGTATATGTAAACAGACTCTATCTGTATTATTACCCTTTTCAGTTCAATGTCAAGTAAAGTTAAAGCTATTCTATTTAAATTTAAAGGAAGTTTTATCCCGAGAAATTAAATTTATTTCTCATCGAGGGTAAAGTCTGAGTAATTGGGATGGTGGTATGGGAAGATAGGGACCCATAACTATGGGTGGAAAACGCCATTCTCAGAAGAGCGTTTCGTTCTATTCTTTACCATAGTTATTGGTGGTACCAGCAGAAAGTTCTATCTCTGGAACAAGAAGGGAACCGTGGCCTAAGCTTTAAGACGAAGGATCCACGTGGTAGACTCTCCTTGACTTTTTTGGGAAACGAGCTACCCCCGACAACCTTGATCAGAGATGAGCGCGAGCAGAATGAAAAGAACCAACCCATATGAAGTAGCAAAACCGTTCAAATATATGCTGCCACTTGAACTTCTTGTAATATCTCACATTCCCTAAAGACTGTGAGGATAACTTTCTTGATCCATAACTATTCAAATTATTTCCAACTGTTAAAACTTAAAGTGATTATTAAACTTTGTTATTTGTATTGTTACAAATTTAACTTCAATTTAATCATTTTAAAGTTACTGCATGTTTGTCTCAGTCAAATTACTACACACACTCTAAACTGAGCTACACTAAAATAATAGAATTCTACTGAGTAAATCAGGGGTGGTGGCTTAAACGAGCTGACCTTTAACAGTGCTTAAATCCTTCACAAAAGTTGTCAGCAGATTACATAATTAACGTGCTCAGCAACAGCCAGCATTGTTTTCGCTTATCTGAATATCTTGTGAAGACTCCCATGTTGTAGAAGCTTTACAACTCTTCTATCTACATTTCTGCGAAGAGTAATCTTGTGTAAAGATAGACTCCATTGAAGCCTATAATAAGATACTCTTGAGTTTTGGCCACTGTTGGACCACTACTGCAAAGCAGAGGAGGCAATGCCGTCACACTTATTCAGTACATATCAGACCTGCATAATATAAATGGGAGAACAGTTCTAAATTTTTTCACCGAAATGCAACGGAGAAAGAAATATCTAAAAAAAAACAAAAAACATACAGTGCCATGCCATATATGGGAAGAAAATGTGCATTGGATTTTGTAACAGTAAATCTTTCAATTTTGCTTTATTTCTGAAATATCTCACAATTAACCTTTCTCTACAACTATGTGTTGTATGGTCTCATGTCACATCTGCTTCTCCATATACTTTAACTTTAGTTAGTAAGAATCTGAACTCCACATTTATGAATGTTTGATCAGTTCGTTTTTCTGCTCTGTGGTCAGGTGATATCCATGCTGCTTGGTGCATTATTTTACACGGATATTGCCTTTTTTTATTTTTACAGTCACGACATCTGTCTGTGAGGTACGTTTTATTCCTCGTGTTATGAGGATGGCAAGACTTCTCTCGCGTGTAGTTTCTTAGTTCTTATTTCTTTCCATCTTGTTTTGCAAAGACCCACGATGTAAGTTTTTAGGCATTTCTCTTGCCATCTGTGCATTTTTACCATGTTATCTTAATTTTATAATATTCAAGATGTCCAATATTGAGATTTTCGTATAAGAAAGAATATGCGTTACCAATTCTGGCTTCTTTCGGCTTTCTTTGCCACGCGTCATTATCTTATCAAGAAAGACACAAACGCACGTACATTCAATTACACAGAGCTGTAAATTAAGGTGTACACTGGCACGATAGTGTAGTTAGCTAGTGCACATGGTTTTTATATTAAACGCCTCACAGCACCCATCTATTCACAGTTAAAGTTAGTTGCTTATCCTTTACAGGACGTGGCAATCAACCCCAGCTTTTATTGGCTGTTTGTGATTTTTCTAGGCAATTTTTTTCATTCAGTAGTTTGCCATTGCTTTCTGAACGGTACGGCGCTTATACCATTGTTAAAAATCCACACAAAGTGATCTGCTACCAAACCGCCTGCAGTAGGTTTCGAACCTGGTATATCTGGATTATGAAACTGCGTTCATATCCATTAGGCCACAGACGCTGCACTCCTATTCACAGAGACCTGTTAAATTAGAAACAGTTCTTAAAAATACCATTTTGCCTCGTTTTGGCGAGGCGCACCCCGCTCAACCTAGATATAGGATCTATTGGTCATATTAGGGCGCATGTCCCAACATAAAAGACCGTGACATCTGAGTTTTATTACAATATATTTTAAAAGAAGTAATTCAGCTCAGTAATCCAAGACTGAAGAAGGTCTTATCAAGATTATTTTGTCTTGAATGGATGAGCTGAATTACTTTGGTTTGTTTGGATGACATGTTCATGTTGCTTACTTTGGCTTACATTTTCAACATGATAGATTAACCGGTAACAGATCTATCTTTATTTATTCGGCTACCGAGACATGCCTGGTAGGATTATTACTGCTCTTTTCGATAATACACAGATTTTCCGTGGCTTACTAGGCAATAAATGACTTCTCCGCAATTGCTTGAGTTCTTGAATAAGCCAGTATCTAAAGAGCTGCCCAATAATGAATTTCCGACTCGCAGTAATAATAAAAACTGAACTTGTCTTTGGCTGATGCAGGTCGACTTGCCCAGAATCGTGATGCGTTCAGAGCAGCTGTAATGGAGACAACGTTCTGGAAAGAATACGTCACATGATGAGTAATAATAAAAGTATTAATATTCATTATCATTATCTCCATCCAGAAAGTAATAAAATATGCCTGACTTGACATTTGTATGGCCCTGAAACCTGGAGAACAACAAAAACAACAACCAAAAAAAAAAAAAAAAAAAAAAAAACTACAGACTTTCATAAATGGTTGCTTACGTTGAATAGAAGGATTGAAATGGTATGACAAAGTCACCAATGTGGGAACTGATGAAAAGAACCAGACAAATGCCAGTTGTTCAAGAGATGAGAAGAAGCAGCTGGCGATAGATAGGACACACATTGAGGAAACCTGTTGATAGCATTGCAAGTCAGACTTTGTTCTGTAATCCCTAGGGAAAGAGAGGCAGAGGTAGACCAAAAAACACATGGAGAAGAGAACTAGATACAGAAGTGAACATGATGATGAAAACACAGGAAGAACTTGAGCTGATCGCAAGTGACAGTAGGACTTGACATGTGTTTGTTGAAGGTCTATCCTTCTTGGGGAGCTAAAGGGTATTAATTGATTATCTTCGTCAAATTTAACAAAAATTATGTATTTCTCTAAATAACAGGTGCGAGTTAATGGATGAGTGTTGTGAGGCGTTCAACACAAAAACAGTGTGAACTCATTACTGATATTGCCGTGCCAGTGCACACACAGATTTACAAGTTGTGGCTTGTTTAGTGCGCTTGTGTTTGTGCCGTTTTCAAAAGAAAAGTTTTTAACAGTACTTACCTGTTAAAAGACGTGGTGGTTTTCCTATGTTTAATTCTTGGAATTGTCTGCCGTTTTGAGTTTTCATATCGTTTGAAGTTTAAAGTATCCGTTCTGTCCACAGTTTTTAAACATTTTAAGTACAGTATTGTTATACGTAGTTGCAAAGGAAATTGAATGAGGGTTCGTGTAATATAAAATTGCGACACAACAAAACAAATAAGTTAATTCAAATATGCCGGCTCTGAAAAATGGCCTCCTGTCACGAGAGTCTCGGAAAATCGGCCCTGAATACTGACAGCTTGTTTTGTACAAGTTAAACACTGTGATAAGTTTTCGCGGTATGTTTTATGGGCTACTGATAGCATAAAAAATTAATAATACGTGATTGTCAAATATATATTTGTGTCCGCTTAAAAAAAACAAAAACAATAAAGAGAGTTGGTTCTGGGAATATTAAAACAAGGAATTATGTGAAAGCTTTGCCATTTTTTATTTGCATGTGAACGGCCCTAGTGCTTGAGACAGTTTTCTATGAAGGGGCCAGAGATTGTGTGGGAGACGCAGCCATACACTGTAAATTTGATTTATTTCACGTCAGTTTGGGTTTTCATGAATGAGCACTGATGGAGCAACATGAATATTACATAGCAGATATGTGATGTTCGCGTGAGCCTGGCACTTTTCTTAAGGAAGGGGAAATTGTTAAAAGCCAACATTTTGCTTGGAAGTGCTTGATTGTCTAAGTGAATTTTGGACAGAAAGTGAGATATATATCCCATAATTATTATTTCTGGTTACATCTCAATACGCATGACGCAGTGGTTATAAAAAACGTCTGTATCTAATCAGATTTTGGGAATCTCTTGTTATCGACACTTTTTTTTCTTTGCGATCTGTTCTTAGATTCTACCTCACAATTCAATTTCAAGCACCTCTAGGTTTACAGTTTACGTTTCCCACAAAACCTCTGTGGAATTCAATCAACACCTGGCTAACAATATGGATCTAATCATCTTCTGTGTTCCCTTTAGTTTTAACCTGCGATGTGGTTTTCATTTTTGACGAGGAAGAAAACACTACAGGTACATTCATCTTCATTATTTGAGTAATTACCTTGCAAGACAGTTTGCGACTGACACCAGTCTCCAAATACCATCCGTCATCCACATTGGACAACTGAGAACATGGTTAGTGGTAATTATCTGCAACCCGTGTCTACGTATCAAAGGTTGTTATCTAACTTCGTATGTATACGCTTCTTAGACAGCGCAGACTTCGCTGGCTTGGCCATGTTCGCCGCATGGAAGATGGTCGCATCCCAAAAGATATCTTCTACGGACAATTAGCAGATGGCAAGAGAACAGTGGGCGACCACAGCTGAGGTTCAAAGATGTGTGCAAGAGAGATATGAGGGCACTGGACATGGATCCAGCAACATGGGAGGATGAAGCTGCCGATCGCACTAAATGGCGATGCTATTTACGGCGCCACCTCAGATTGGGCGAAGAGAGGCTCACACAGAGGTGAAGAAAAGAGTCCATTTCTCCAAGTATGTATTCGTGCCCTATGCCATCGTGTACAAAGGCAATTCTAGCTACCTTTCACTACTCCATCTAGTGTTGACAATACGGGTATCGCCGTAATCTAACAATCACGTCGAGCGGTCATCTAAAACCGGGATGGTGAATGACAAAGTAGGACAAGATATGATAAAATAACCGTGAACGATGAAAGCGTAAACAAAAAACAAGAGACGAATTAGCAAAAAGAACGAATGGCCAAGTAACGCTACCGGAGAGGAGTGAAGATCACAAAAAGAAAACGAACGTATTTTGTCACACATTTTCATCATCATCACCATCATCATCATCACCATCATCATCATCACCATCATCAGTTTCCTATGCGTTCCTTACAGAGCATTGAGCCACCACTGCAGGCGCTCCCCTTACAGGAAGCCTGTAGCTAGCAGTCACATGCTTTTGTAGCGGTGGTTTATGTTGCAATTTGTTTTACATGATGAGGCTGCCAGCCTCGAACACAACCTCATATTAGTGGCCTGGTACGACATGCTTGAGGGCGCACTTGTCCTTTTCTTTCTTTGCTTCGTCAGCTATAGTACGCAATGTGTACATGTACTAATCTTCTTTACACTAGTGGTCTTACTGAAGCGTCTCTAACCAACAATGACAAAAATCTTGTGTTTTTTGGAAAATACGGAATCGGTACGAATTCACTGTGCAAACTAAATTGATCACTAATTAAAAGAACGCGCATGCCGTGCAATCTTTTCTTGGTGCATTTTTTTTTTTAGAAACAGAACCACTCTGATGACTAATATAGAACTCTAATGGCTAACTATAGAACCGTTATAATGACTACGTATAGAACCTCTCTAATGGCTAACTATAGAACCACTCTAATGGCTAACAATAGAACCACTCTAATGGCTAACAATAGAACCACTCTAATGGCTAACAATAGAACCACTCTAATGACTAACTAAAGAACCACTCTAGTTGCTAACTATAGAACCACTAATAGCTAACTGTAGAACCACTCTAATGACTAACTATTGAACCCCTCTAATGGCTAACTATAGAACCACTCTAATGGCTAACTATAGAACCACTCTAATGGATAACTATAGAACCACTCTAATGCCTAACTATAGAACCACTCTAATGGCTAACTATGGAACCACTCCAATGGCTAACTATAGAACCACTCTAATGGCTAACTATTGAACCACTCTAATGGCTAACTATACAACCGCTCTAATGGCTAGCAATATAATCACTCTAATGACTAACTACAGAACCATCTACTGGCTAACTATATAACCACTCTAATGGCTAACTATAGAACCACTCTAATGGCTAACTATAGAACCACGCATATGGCTAACTATAAAACCACTTTAACGGCTAACTATATGTCACGTAGGTCTTTATATCATTAAATTGCCTCCATCTTCTTCCTATTCTCTCACCCGGATCCTTTTATTTTATTATCACTCTTTACTTTTTTGCCTGTATTTTTTCGCATTCGTTGCGAAAAATATATTTCTTTCCCATCATCGTTTTCTTTCTCATACTGACTAGCATTCTATTACATAGATGTCAGGGAACGAAGCTGTGACTTTCGCTTCTATCAGACCCGAAATGGCAGACAGTTGTCTGAATTTTCCAGCGAACACGCGCGGTTGCTTCGGGCTGAGCGCTCAGGTAGGCGTTAAAACTGTCACCTACACGACGTAGAGCAGACATATAGTCTGGGAAAACGTAGCTCTCGGGAAACTTTCCTAGCGTGAAGTGTGATCTGTCACCGCCTCCCCCGCTCAGAAATGGAAATCAGGAGAGGAAGGTGCCAAGACACTCCGGGGCAGTTACGACATGCTTCTAAGTGAAACGTAGGTGTTATGAGAAGGGGAAAGATCAGGGTTGGGGAAATAGTTCATCCTTTGTCTGTTTCAGATATTAAACCTAGTTTGAAACTTTATTTTCATTCTTTCTCAATAAATCGCAGTAGACAGGTGGTTCGCGAAGAGTAGAGCTGTATAAGCGAAGTTTCTTAGTTTGTTGCGACAATTTGTCGAACTTCTAGACTTCCATAAATATAAGCGTATAATTCTTAATTGTGCGATATCCTGTAGTGCTGTGTTTGAGGTAAATATATTATTATCTAGTAATTTGTGAAGTGATTAAGTGTTAAATCGCCGATTTCATTTTAAACTAGTTCTGTGTGCAGAGTGAATATTTTGATAGTTTGTTATTTCTTTAATCGACGAGTTGCAGTGAAAATACAAAATAAATTATATTTTTTAGCTTACTAAACAAGTAGCTGAAATGAGTTTAATTTAACTGTTAAATACTCAGTCGAAACTGTTTTAATAACTAACTTATAAATGCTAGACGCGACATCAGTGAGTAGTGACGGAATACGCACCATATTCCTAATTCCTGATGATCGATTTTATATAACTTATTTCACCGGAAGTTTAAATAATAAGTCAAGCTGTAGGCTTGCGGTTTTAAATGTAAGTTATATTGAGTACATATATGTAAATTACTTGATATGTGTTCTTTCCATTTTATATAGTGTAACGGTGGTACCCAACTTGCCAGCGTTTAGTAAAGAGACATATTTGTGTGAAGCATAGACAGTTCCTATCTTTAACCACGTGGGTTTGTTTGTTTCAAGTAACACTGGCCTGACAGTGCATATGCCATCAGAGAGAGACAGTAATAGCAATCCCACTAACGGTTTCTAAAGACTAGAAATATATATTGGGCTTTTGAGCCAGTTCATATTGCTCCACAAATTTAAATGTACATGCTGCCTGGCGGCGAGAATAATTACAATCAATAACATTACTTTCCGACATTGTTGACAAGTGAGTGGGGAACTAAGATTTTTCTGTTTGAGAGAAGTTGTCCACCGGTCATCTTCCTAATTAAGGGAAACTTCGTGTTCTGACATTTTGTGCTCGTTTAAGCCTAATTCTTACCTCGTGAGTCAAGTGACATTAACTTTAGTCTGAAATAACTATCGCCTGAAGCAGACGCTCCCCAGATCCATTTTGATGAAACCAACAAACAAATCTGCAGAGCTGGGATCTGTTTCATTAAACGACAGTAACAGATAAAAAGTGTGAGTGTCCAAAATTTGCGCCAGCCGGCGAAACCACAACACGATTGTAAGTATATCAGGGCCCTGATGAAAGAACCGAGTGAAAGTGACGGAAGGATGTTCGTTGTAAAATACACTCACTTGTTATATTTGTTTTTTTCCTTAGGCGAGATTTGCTGCTTAAGTAACGTGTTCCTTTAGAATAGATACTGCTGTCAAAGTCAGTCTATACCTTCAAAGGGGGACAATATTAGACCCTAACCACATGCATCTATAACTCTTTGGGCCATCATCTGTCATCCTAACGGGGCTGTGGGCTAAACCTAGAGTTAAGATCATAACGGGGCTATCATCCTTGTAGCATTTTCCTTGAATTTTATGACTATTTGTAAATGTTGTTCCTTGATGTAATTTTTGGTGTTGTGAGAAGATTTTTTTTAGATGATAATAATAAAATCTCTCTTGAACTAAATCAGTGCGTTGGTCAGCTCGTTCAAATAATATATATATTCATGGTTATAGATTTCCCACGTCTGTGTGTTTAACTGTCGTCACGTGTATGTGCGTGCCCGTGAGTAGATAGAGATTTATGTAATATATATCTGTGGTTTAGACTGTCTGACACTTTAAAAAAAACGGTCGTAGAAGATAGGTGAGAGAGAGAAGATTATCTCGATTCTCAAAGACAGCCTCTATATCACATTCTATCATCTCACGTGTGGAAATTCTATTGCTTTTCACCAGCTCACACTGTGACTATCACTCATTCCAACCTATTCAGAAGGGACCAAACCCAAGTCTTAATTCTCCTATCTAAAATCTACGACACTATAGAACCACGCTAATGGCTAACTATAGAACCACTCTAATGGCTAACTATAGAACCACTCTACTGACTAACTATAGAACCACTCTAATGACTAACTAAAGAAGCTTGTTAATGACTAACTATAGAACTACCTTAATGACTAACTAAAGAACCACTCTAATGAATAACTATAGAAACACTCTATAATAATAATAATAATAATAGCCCCTTCAGTCATCACTGACTATGGGAATGCGCCCCTGAGGTGACAGCCCTCGGCTGCTTATTTTCCTGGTGCTCCTTTCGACGTTTTCTCCCCTCCTCTGCTTGTTGTGTGAGCCTCTCTTCGCCCAATCTGAGGTGGCGCCATAAATAGCATCGCCACTTAGTGCGATCGGCAGCTTCATCCTCCCATGTTACTGGATCCATGTCCAGTGCCCTCATATCTCTCTTGCACACATCTTTGAACCTCAGCTGTGGTCGCCCAACTGTTCTCTTGCCATCTGCTAATTGTCCGTAGAAGATATCTTTTGGGATGCGACCATCTTCCATGCGGCGAACATGGCCAAGCAGCGGAATCTGCGCTGTCTAAGCAGTGTATACATACTTTGAAGGCCAGCACGTGACAACACCTCGACATTTGTCACTTTATTTTTCCACGAGATGCCGAGGATGCGGCGTAAACACCGTAAATGGAAGGTATTGAGCCTTCTTTCTTGCTTAGCATAGGTCGTCCAGGTCTCGCTGCCATACAGGAGTGTGCTGGTGACGCAGGCATTATATACCGCAGCTTTGGTCTTCATTGTGAGTTTGGAGTTTCCCCAAACACGCGATGTGAGGCGGGCAAAGGTAGCTGCAGCTTTGATAATGATGCTGTCGATTTCGGTATCCAGTGAGAGTTTGTCATTGATGGTAGACCCTAGGTATGTGAAGTGGTGCACCACTGCCAATTCATAGTTATCGATAGTGATAACTGGTGCAGCACCCGCATCCTGACTCAGCACATTCGTTTTCTTTAGACTTATTGTGAGGTCAAAGTCCTTGCATGCTTTAGTGAAGCGATTCATCAAGTTCTGAAGCTCCTGTTGGCTTTGAGTGACGACTGCAGCATCATCAGCAAACAACAAGTCTCTTATAGTGACCCTTCTGATTTTTGTTTTTGCCTTCAGCCTTGATATATTAAACAGACGGCCATCTGACCTAGTGTGAAGGCATATTCCTTCAGTTGCATCTCTGAATGCATGTTTCAAGAGTAAGGCAAAGAAGATCCCGAAAAGGGTCGGAGCCAGAACACAGCCTTGTTTAACGCCACTTCGTATGTCAAAGGGCTGTGACGTGCTTCCAGCATATTGGACTGTTCCCTTCATGTCGTCATGGAATGACTTTATCATTTCCAGCTTTTAGAAGGGCAGCCTATTTTCAGGAGGATTTTGAAGAGTCCATCCCTACTAACCAGGTCAAATGCTTTTGTGAGGTCTATAAAGGCGATATACGAGGGGCGTTCAGAAAGTAATGCACCACATCGTTTTTCTCAGTTAATAATGAAGATAGAAGCATGAAATTTTGCACACTTCAAATATGGCATGTGCCAATTGTGTGTTCCAAATTGCATTGCAACCGGCCAAATAATACGGCTGCCCTAAACCGTTGAAATGGAGCGTGTTAGCAACTTGCGTTATAAGCAGCGAATTGTGATAGAATTTCTCGTTGCAGAGGAGGAAACTGTTGTGAACATTCACAAGCGCCTATGTGATGTGTATGGAAGTTTTGCAGTCGAGAGGAGTACAGTCAGTCGCTGGGTTCAGAGAATCAAAGAATCAGGAAGTGGAGATACGGAGCTGCTTGATCGGCCGCGCTGTGGACGTCCTGCCACAGCCACCATCGCAGAAATGTTGAAATGCGCTGAGGGCATTATTCTTACTGATAGGCGAATCACTACTCAACAATTGGCCTTACAGCTGTCAGTCAGCATTGGTAGTGCAAATGCAGTTATAAAAACTCTCGGATTTTCTAAGGTTTGCGCAAGATGGGTTCCTCGAAGTCTCACAAATGACCACCGATTGCATAAGAAAGCAATTTCTTCTGAATTGTTGGAGCGTTTCAGTGCTGATGGAGAGAACTTTTTGGCTAAGATCGTTACAGGTGATGAAACCTGGGCACATCATTTTGAACCTGAGCCAAAAAGACAGTCAATGGAGTGGCATCATCCGCAATCACCACGAAGAAAGAAATTCAAGACAATTCCTTCAGCTGGAAAGGTCATGATCACTGTCTTTTGGGACATTGAAGGTGTGATTCTTGTGGACGTTATGCCAAGAAGAGAGACAATCAATTCGCAAGCTTACATTAAGACATTGAAAAAACTCAATCAACGTTTTCGCAGAATTCGGCCGCACAAGAACCCAGCAGACCTGCTTCTCCTTCACGACAATGCGCGACCTCACACAAGTCTGGCAACATGGGAAGCAATCACCAAATTGGGTTGGACTGTACTACCCCATCCACCCTATTGTCCCGATTTGGCACACTCTGATTTTCATCTATTTGGTCCACTTAAAGATGCACTCCGTGGGACAAGGTTTGAAGATGATGAAGGAGTGATTCATGCAGCAAAGAAAGGGCTACATGATCAAGACAAAATCTTGTACGGGCTAGGAATACATGCACTTGTTTCGCGCTGGCATAAAGCCGTACAAGTTGATGGGGATTATGTTGAATAATACCGATGTTTACATGACATATCCATGTATATTGTTTATAAATTTCATGCTTTTTGAATAAACAGCTCCTGAGAAAAACGATGTGGTGCATTACTTTCTGAACGCCCCTCGTATAAAGGCCTTTTCTGCTCTCTTGATTTTTCCTGAAGCTGGCGGACAGAGAAGATCATGTCTGTTGTTGATCTACCAGCTCGGAATCCACACTGTGACTCAGGATATATGCGCTCAGCTAGCTTGTGTAGTCGCATTAAGATAACTTTGGCAAAAACCTTACCAACAATGCTAAGAAGAGAGATGCCTCTGTAGTTACTGCAATCACTTCTGTCTCCTTTATTTTTATACAGTGTTACAATCTTAGCATCTCGCAGGTCTTGAGGAATAGTTGTCTCTTCCCAGCACTGGCACAGCATCCTATGCAGGGGATGTAATAGCGTGCTCTTACAGCATTTGATTAAATCAGGAGGAATCCCATCACTGCCTGGTGCTTTGCCAGAGGCCAAGCTATCAATGGCCTTGCTGAGTTCCTCTAATGTTGGTTCGGCATCCAGCTCCTCCATAGTTGGCAGACATTTGATAGCATCAAGGGCTGCAGGCGTAACGGTATTTTCTCTAGCATAAATCTCAGAGTAGTGCTCGACCCACCTCTCCATCTGCTTACCTTTATCGGTTAGCTTCTCTCCGCTGATAGAACCACTCTAATGGCTAACTATAGAACCACTCTACTGACTAACTATAGATCCACTCTAATGACTAACTAAAGAAGCATGTTAATGACTAACTATAGTACTACCTTAATGATTAACTAAAGAACCACTCTAATGAATAACTATAGAAACACTCTAAGGACTAACTATAGAATCACTCTAATGACTAACTACAGAACCAAACTAATGACTAACTATAGAGCCACGTTAATGACTAACTATATAACCACGTTAATGACTAACTATAGAATCGCGTTAATGAATAACTATAGAATTACTATAATGTGACGAAATCGTCCGTTCATTTTTTTGGGGATCTTCAGTTCTCTCCGGCCGCACGTTGTCTACGTTCTAATTGACCATTGTCTACGTTCTAATTCTTCCCTTGTTTATTGTTGCCGCTTTCACCGATCGAGGTTATCTTATCATATCTTGGCACCCTTCGACTACCTTGTCGTAAAGTTGTTTGTAAACCCGCTGCTTAGTTAAATACACTATGTTAGGTCGCGGCACAGGTATGCCAACAAGAAAGTTGATATACAAATATGCACAGCCAATCCGCACAAGGATTCACGCAAGATGGCCGGCAGACACTGAGACAGAATAAATTACGCGAAGTCACGGTATCACGTAAGATGGCGGCAGACAGAATAAATTATGCATAAAACACTGTTGGTTCGGAACTCTGAAAACGAAAAGTACTAAAACGCAACTAACCAATCAGCGATGTCCCTGCAATCGAAAAAGACTAAAACGTAGCGAACGAAGCAACGGGGTCCCTTACGCATTCGCATCTACCTGCGTCTACCTATATATATATATATATATATATATATATATATATATATATATATATATATATATATATATATATATATATATATATATATATATATATATATAGTGACAGGTTATGTAAATAAACTACATGAATTCGTCAGTCTTTGCTTCCCACCTTTGTTTCCTCATTAGTATTCCCGTTTTGTTAACACAGAACCCATGTACTTCGATATCTGTCTAACTCATAGTTTAGCCACGCCTATTTTTCTTGTTTCATGCGCTGGGGAGCGACTATCTAGATTTGTAACTGTCATTCCTTTCAAGGGGACGAACCAAGTGCGTTTACCTGAAGCCCGCATGCAAGCAGAGCCGTCAGCATTACGACAACTGACAGAATGCACGGGCCCAAAACACGTAGAAAGTAAACCGCTTTGAAGTTCCCTACAAGCTCACGCGAACGCTGTGATATTGTAAAATACAGGGAGACAATCGCCGAGATCAGAAGCCTTTGTTGTCGATTCAACGGCGAACAGAGCGGACGGAGGAAACTTTCTATCTCCGAAGAAAACCCCGTTCAATTTCCCCTGATCGCCCAAGGCGTGATTTTCGTCAGCTCTCAGCAAAAACAACACTTTTCGGGTATAAATACTCAATCCTTTAAAATCAGTTATCTAGTCGCTTCAGCAAATTTTTGAAATATCTAGCTCGACATTATAAAGCCTTTGTACAAAGTGGATTACTTAGATTTCGTGGAGATAGTTTCATTTTTCTGTTTTGCGGTAAATATATATACTAGCCTTTAAGTGATTTAGTGTGTTAAAGTTCTTCATTATATTTCACTGGGATTTTCTGTGTTAATTGAATAGCGTATTAAATAGCATATAGCTAATTTTTCCCGCTGTAACGTAAATTTATCTACTCGCTATCACCCAGAAAGAGATGTTTTAATTGACTAGTAAAAAACGCACTAGGCGACTGGCTACTGACGGATATATATTTATTTCTAATTCATCATGTGTAATTTTATAAATGACTAGCGCCTATTTCACGTGTTAAAAACGATAAGATAAGCTAGACTCTTGTGGTTTCTAATCTAATTTAATAACAGAGTGGATAAGAGATCTTACCTTTACGCGTGTTAGGATAGAATACTGATATTTTGGTTAAAGGTTTTATATTTCTTCCTAAATCTAGTACTGATCACAAACCAGCCTACCAGCGGCCTAAATCTGAGCAGCAAGCTAAGTCTAAGTCAAACAGTACCAAAAACATTCTTATGTAATATCGGGTCTTCGAGGTTGACCTATTCGGTCCTCTTGTTTCATCCAGAGAAAGAGAGTACGAACATATGAACAATAAGAATAACGATAACTGGACCTATAGCTTCCCTGATTTTTTTTCATTTTTATTATATTCAGCCCGCTGTGGCGAAATATCAAAACATAACATTATCCCGACTACTGACCACTGTGTTGTGGCGAGGATTTATCCAGAAAGATTTATCCACCAGACATTTTCTGTACCTATTGGAAGTACTAACTGCTGTACACTGTGAACACTAGATCTTGGTAATTATTTGGCTACCTGAACTAATTGACGTGACATTAACATATCCAATTATCACCACCAAAGTAAGCGTTCCCAATTAGGAGGATTAATTATTCGTGGTGGAACTGGGGCTCACTTCGGCGAAACACAACACTGAATTTTGTTACTTGTATCATGGAGATATGTTCAAGATGTTGTTAAACAACTAGTAGGTAAGCGAGATTGAATGTGGCCACAGATTGACAGGAATATGAATCAGAGGAGTGAATAATTTTAATTGTATACTCATCGTACGCACTTCTTGATTTGTTTGCAAATACTGTTATTTTTTCAGGGATAGATTAACTAAGAACTCTGTTCTCTACGTTATCATCTACTATCTATACCATAACGCAAATCTTTTGACCTTTGGGATTATTAACTTATTTCTTGCGGGATCTTGTCTCAACAGAGGGGATTGCACTTATGGGCTTATTTTTTCAAATTCTGTAACCTATGATTTGTTTATTTATATATATGTTGGATGTTGTGAAGAGTTTTCTATGATAATAAACTTTAACAAAACTAAATTACTGGTGTTGGTCAACTCAGCCCATTATCCATACTCCATTTACTATAGTTTCACGTTTGTGCGTCGGGTTGTCGTCACTTATCTGTGTGTGTGTGTATGTGAGTGGTTAATAGTATATATGTTAATATGTACTGAAAGTAGAATTGTCTGATAACAAATTACAGTCGTAAAGATAGGCTGGACTAGAGTATCTTCTCAAATCCAGGGACAGATTCTACCTTTAAACTATTCACTCGTGAAATCTATTTCTTTACCTATAATGATTGTATTTCCTAGTATTATTGCCGAAGAAGAAAACCAACTGAATATAACCTAACAGTCCTTGTTAGGACTCATATAACTCCAACCTGAATATGACCTAACAGTCCTTGTTAGGACTCATATAACTACAACAGTATTGTTAGTATATATTTTACCAGCCAGTATAGCACTTATCAGAGATGGCCTGGTATATTATAGGTGGAAGGAAACGGTTGCATCATACCTAGGTGTAAAAATTATTGGATGTATTCATGTACTGAATTATTAGAAAGTATGTTTTGCAAGTAGACACCTGTCTTGTCTCGCTATTGCTAAATCATACTGAGCCATGTTGTCATTCATCCTACATGCAGACATATGAGACACGCTCATCTTAAATACACTAGGGATAGGTGGGTTCGATGACAGAAATTAGCCTCTATTTATCCTTGTTACAGGCTTATTCGTGTCATCAAACCTAAGGTCGTATGTTTAGGTCAGTCCTGCTGCCTGGAACATCGCATGAGCATAGTGGTTGTATCGGAGCTACATTCTAAGTCCCCCTCAGTCTTGGGTGGGCTAAAGCAACGATCATCAGCGAGGAAGTGTTGTGTGCATCAATTAAGAAGGACAGAACTGTTTTAAGAGATGAGTACACATTAGTACCATTTCCGTCGGCAAGTGTGAGCAATTAACTGTCCATGAAGGCAAAGTGATTTAGCGTAATCAGAGACAAGATTAACAGCACAGCTGATATAATTTTTCTATAATTGATTAACAGCATAGCTAATATAATTTTTCCATAATTGATGAACAGCACAGCTGACATAATTTTTTTCCTATAATTGGAAGAAGTACTTGTTGTAATATATATAAAGAAGAGTTCAGGACGACCACTGAAAATTCGTAAAGTGGAGACAGTCATAAAATGCCGACCCGCTGGGTAACTAACTGTGATATTAAAACAAGGAAACAGATTACACTTAACATTTATAAACTTAACAAGTCGCCGAAATACAATTTCCTTATTTATTAAGTATATACACTATCTACTCTTGTGCTGAAGGGTGGATGTTGGAAGAAGGAATGCAATGGATTTGTAAGTTTGCAGATGATATATATATATATATATATATATATATATATATATATATATATATATATATATATATATATATATATATATATATATATATATATATATATATATATATAATATATATATAATATCTATTTATATATATATTTATATATATAAATATATATATTTATATATATATATAAATATAAAAATATATATATAAAAATATATATATAAATAAATATATAAATATACATATATATATATATATATATATATATATATATATATATATATATATATATATATATATATATATATATATATATGTATATATATATATATATATATATATATATATATATATATATATATATATATTACTTACTTACTTAGTCGTTCCCCTTCTACCGTGAGGTGTAGAGGTTTGGAAGAGAAAGCGCCAGACTATCCTATCGGCTGTCTTCCTCCTGGCCTGGTTCCTTTCTAGTCATAGGTCCTTCAAAGATTGTCTAATGTTGTCCTCCAAGCGGACTCTGGGTCGTCCTGGGGGTCTGGATCACTGGCTCTTTGTTTCCCATGCTTGTTGTGGTAGCCGATCTTCTCCCATTCTGCATAAATGGCCAAACCATCTTAGTTGGGACTATTCTACTTGGGTCTGCAGGGTGTGGGATTTTAGACCTTGACGTATTGTCTAGTCGCGGACCATGTCTCTTCTTGTTACTTCAACCACCTTCCTCAGATACCTCATTTCTGAGGTTTGGGTCTGGCTTTTGTGGGTTGTAGTCATTGCCCATGACTCGCATCCATATGTCAAGACTGGGACATAGGTGGAGCGGTATACAGCCATCTTCGTTTTCTTACCAACCTCTCTCTTGCTGAGGAATCCTCGATTTATGGCCTGACAATATCTCCCAGCTGCTGCTTTTCGAGTGGCCAACTCTTCTTTGATGCCTCCCTTTCGGTCTATAATAGCTCCGAGGTATTTAAAGTGGTCGACCTGCTCCAGGACCTGTTCTCCCAGCTTAATCTGATGTCTTCTCGTGATATCATCATGGATTTTGTTTTAGAGCTGCTTATGACCATCCCTCTCTTCTCCAGCTCTTCCTTCCAGACTTGCAGGTTGGATTGGAGATGTGCCTCTGATTTAGCAATCAGGGCAACATCATCAGCAAATGCAAGCTCTGAAATACAGACCTGTCTCATCTTCCAGTACCCCACTGAATACTTTCTTGTTCTCTCCTTACATGCCTTGATGACATCGTCCATGAGGAGTATGAAAAGATAAGGTGACAGGATATCACCTTGTCTTACACCAGTATGGTCCTGAACTCTTCTGACTTATGGTTTGCTGTCCTCACATAATTTCTGCAAGACTTGTAGAAGTACTGTATAGCATGAATCAGAGGTGCTGGAATGTTCTTCCTTGCCAAACAGTCCCAAAGTTTGCTCCAGGGGACTCTGTCAAACGCCTTTTCCAGATCTATGAAACAAAGATGAATCTCACTCTTATACTCTTATAAGGGCCTTTTCACTCAGCTGTCTGAGTGTGAAGATTAAGTCTTGAGTACTTCGGTTTGCTCGGAATCCGCACTGGACCTCATCCAATTGTGGCTCAGCTAGGCGTCGGAGTCTCTGCTCTAGGATTCTAGAGTAGATTTTACCAGGGACACTGAGAAGGGATATGCCTCTATGGTTTCCACATTGTCGATTGTCACCCTTTTTGAAAATCGGTGTTATGATGGCAATCTCCCAATCCTTTGGTATGGTCTTGTTGCACCACGCTGCCTGTAGGATCCTTAAGAGTAATAGGTCGCCTGCTGTTCCCATGTACTTAACCATTTCTGGTGTTATACCATCATGCCCTGCTGCTTTGCCCATCTTGATTTACTCCAGTGCTGCCTTCAGTTCTTCCATCTTTATGTCATCTTCACCACCATTGGTGTTCTCTTCTGTGCTAGTGGTTAACATTTCTGATGCTTGACCTTGCTCACCATCAAGGAGTTCTGGGAAATATTCTTTCTATCTTTCCATTACTTCCTTCGGGGCAGTAAGCAATTTACCTTGCTTGTCCTTTATAAATTTGAGAGGGCATTGTTTCTCCTTCCTCGTGTTCTTTAGGGTCTTATAGAACAATTTCTGGTTGTCTTGCGCATCTTTTTCTAGCTTTTCTCCAAATTCTTCTCAGGACTTCTGTTTTCCTGCTATCACCTTGTTCTTTGCTTCTGTTCTGAGTGTCACATATTCTCTATATTTCTCCATTTGTCCAGTTGTGTTTTTAGCTCCTAAGTATTGTTTCCATGCCATTTTCTTCTCTCTTATTTTCTCTTTGACTTCCTCTGTCCACCAAGGTGTCCTCTTTCTCTTGTTCTCAAGTTGAACTTCACCACATGGTTCTGCAGCAGCTGTCTTTATGATGTCCTTGAATTTAAGCCAGAGGGTTTCCAAGTCACCAGGTTGTTCTTCTGTGTTGTTCACCGCTGCAGCAAGAAGCCCCTGATATCTGGTCTTAATTTCTGGCTCTCTCAGCTTGTAGGTCTTAATGCTCATTTCTCCCGTTCGTTTACTTAGTTTCTTGTGTGATGTTGGGCAGTTCCTAGGTTGAGCAACTCTTTCAGTTGTTCTTTTGATTATAAGCAGGTAGTGATCACTTCCAAGTTCTGGCCCCCTCCAGACTCTAGCATTCCGGACATATTTGAATGAGCTCCTCCTAACAATGGCAAAGTCGATCACTGACTTCTCACTCTTTGTTGGTTCAAATCTAGTGTATGCATGTATGCGCTTATGGGGGAACTTTGTGTTTGTAATGATCAGATTCTGCTCACTGCAGAATCTAAGGAGTCGCTTTCCATTGTCATTGAGAGTATCTTCTCCATATCTTCTGATAACTCCACCCCATCTAGCATGGTCATTTCCAACTCTGGCATTAAAATCTCCAAGCATGATAACTTCATCTAGGCAGTCATCCACTGTCCTTTGAAGCAGCTCGAAGAATTCCTCCTTGATCTCTGCTCTCTCATCCTCATTTGGCCCATACACTATGACCAGGTTGACTATGGTTTCTCCTTCTTTTAGCTTAACAACCATAATGCGCTCCGAGACAAAGTTCCATCCCTTGATACTATCTTTTTGATTTTGGGCCACAGTGCAACTCACGCCCCCTCTAGCCCCTTCAGATATGGGCACACCACTGTAGAGCAGCGTGCTGCCATCGAGATCCATGACTCCTTGTCCTTTTTTCTTTGTTTCCGTTATAGCCAGGATTTCTAGTTTTGCTTTCCTCATCTCTTCCATCAGCTCCTCTTCCTTCCCATTTATACTTCTTGTGTTCCAAGTTCCATAAGTTGTAGTCCGTAGTCCGTTCCAGTTCGTCGCCTTTAAAATCAGTCCGGTTTTCTCTCATGTAGTTCTCATAATCAAAAGTTTAAAGCAAATAGGTGATTGGCCTGTTGTGCCTTTGCATGGTGGAGGGGCTGCCTCCTTACGGCCTCCATGCAGGCCGCCCTCCTCCTTTTTCAGCCGGGCTTAGGACCGGCCTAGGCGGAGTTCGCTCTCATTTAACCACATCTTTTTCTCTCATGAAGCTGGCGGTCTGTCTCAGACGTCTCTCATCGCTCTCATATAACCACATCTGCTTCTCTCATAAAGCTGGTCTCTGTCTCATGTGTCTCTCGTCGCTCTCATATAACCACATCCTTGTCTCTCATAAAGCTGGCCGTCTGTCTCATGCGTCTCTCAGCGCTCTCATTTAACCACATATTTTTCTCGAATAATTCTTGTCGTCTGTCTCATGCGTCTCTCAACGCTCTCATATAACCACGTCTTTTTCTCTCATAAAGCTGGCCGTCTGTATCAGGCTACATTTATCGCGATACAGGTTTTTCATCAACATCATTTTTTATTATTGCTTTTATCTCTTAATATTTTCTTGTCCTCACTTTAAATTTTACTTCCTTCTTTGGGACGTCTGTCTGCCTTATCATTTCTGATTTACAAAGTTTTTTTTTATTATTGCTTTTATCTCTTAATATTTTTGTGTCCTCAGTCTGAAATGTACTTCCTTCTTTAGTAAGCCAGTCTACCCTATCACTTCCATTTGAAAGGGTTTTTTTTATTATTACTTTAATCTACTTCAAATGTTTTCTTGTCCTCAGTTAGAATTTTAATTCTTCCTTTGACAAGTCTGTTTGCCTTATCATTTCCATATTTCTTGAAGTGGGCTGGAATCCACTGTACTTTCAGTCTGCTGAATTTATAGCTGGTTTCCATTAGTGCTCCAGAGAGGCTGTCTAATTCTTAGTTTTTATAGTTCCCTAGGGAATGCTCGGCGGACTGAGACAGTCGGTGAGAAACATAATCTTGGCTTCTGCATTCTGCCTGTTTTCAGGATGGTTATTGCGGCTAAGTGTTTCTGCCTCGGCTTGAAAGTTCTTTGAAAATGTTTAGTTGGCCACAGAGATATGGGCATGTTGTACTGTCATGAGATGGATTTGGGGCGACCCCTTCTCGATCTCTCTTTCACTCCGGAAGTACTCATTTTAAATGGTTTTACTGACTAATTGCGTGCTTTTCCATGGTCAGCACTTTTTCTTTCTTTGCTATGTAGCAGTTATTCTGTATTTTCATTCTTACACTCCTTTTAGTAATAATTCGTCTTGTCTGTTTACCTGCCCATTCCTGCTGAGATAGTAGACAGGTGATGACATATGGATACGGCAGTCATGTTGGTAAATTCTCGTGTACCAAACCTTGGCTGCGACAGATTAACACTAAAATCGCCCCCGCGTATTTGTTTAAGCGCTGATAAGGCAAGTGTGCGTCTGATGTCAAGGTGGTAAAGAGACAGGTTTAGCATGCTCAAGCGAGAGATAACAGGATTATTCGTCTGTGACACCTTATGGACAGACATAAATGACATAATCGTTTCCTGTCCAACTATCACGAAGACATTACTTTATACAAAAGTAATAAGTTGTTACATCTGACACACATTGCCGTATGAAGTTTAAGATGTGTTGGTGAGTTTGCAGGCCAGGCAATTGGTTGTTATATTACCATATATGGGAGAGGTGACCTCTGCATCATGCACAAAATTTTTCCATGTCGGAAATATTTTACATTTTCCCACACGACACGCATGTTTGAAAACAATTGGCGATCTGATTAGCCTCGTAACACACAAATGCTGGGGCAGACTTGCAATATAATCTGACAATTTTTGCAAGTCTATTTCACTGTGACAAATCGCTTGCCAAAACGACACAACCAGACTGCCAGAAGTTAGAATTCAGAATTCCATTTATCAGGCCGGACTTTTATTGGAGTATTTTGGAAGGATTTACACAGCCCAGGAAAACTCTACCACTTTAATAAAGAACCGGAATCTGAGGAAACTGAAACACACAGAATCATAGTAGGAATTAATGTTAAAAGTAACGACCCCCAATTACACGTGTAAAAAAGGCATTTGCTAGTGCCTTAACTTTATTCATCTGAGCAAAAAGTCTGTGAGCCAGGATTGGCGTAAGTTGTGCATTTTACATTTTATATTTTTTTAATTACTAACATGTGAACTAATATGTATATATTGCCATGTGAATATTAATATGTGAAAATAGCTAGTGTATGTCCAAGTTATTTGGGGCTGGCAACCTCAGCGTATAGAATGACGATTTCGTGAACCACCACTGCAAAGGCTGGTGACTGCTTTATCGCTAGTTTCTTAAAGAGAACTAAACGCATAAGTAGTCCCAAGTTCCATATGAAGCAGGGAGGGAAAGATGAAAGAAATGATGTACATTCTAAGTAAAATATTTACATTTTCAAACCAGTGTAAATGTCACTGCAAATATATTCACTTTAAAATTAATGAAAGCTTCAAACATTTCAACAAATGTAGATATAAATGAAAACTTATTCAATTTATATTGTGAACACTTTTCAATCAGTGGAGATGTAAATGTAATCATTTTCTATCTGTAATATTAACCTTGTCCTTTAAATGTAAAATAAAGATAAAGCTATTCAATTTTAATGTAAAGTAAGTTTTTTTCTCGAATGATTAAATTTAATTCTCATCGAGGGTGAATTCTGAGGTAGATGGGATGGTGGAATAGAGAAAAGGGGACACGTAAGTATGTGTCGGGAAACGCAATACTCAGGACAGCGTTTCGTTTCTATTCTTTTACCATAGTTGTTGGTGGTACCAGTTGAGGGTACTATCTTTGGAACAAGTAGGGAATAGTGACCTGATCTTTAAGACGAGGGACCAACTTCGTACACACTCCCTGACATTTCTGGGAACGTGCTGCGCCCTAACAACCTTGACCAGCGACGAGCGTGATCAGTCTACCAAGAACCAAACCATCAGCGGGAGCAGAACCTACCATTGGCAGATAAGTTAAACGTTAAAGCTGCCACGTGAACTCCTTTATAAACTTTCATCTCCTCACAACAGTGATGACAACTTTCTGTTAAATTATTATTCAAATTTTCTAAAACCTTGTTAAACCTAAGTGATTATTAAATTTGTTATTTGTAACTATACAAATGTAGCTTCGATTTAATCATTTTGAATGTACTACATGTTTGTCTCAGTCAATTTACTAAATACACTCTAAACAGAGCTATACCTTAATAATAAGAATTCCACTGAGTAAATCAGGGTGGGAGCTTCACGAGCGGAAATTAATAATTGATTAATTCTTCAAAAAAAGGTTGCCGACCGATATAAAGTTAACAAATGCCTTGCCAATGCAGCGTTGTTCTTGACTTCGGAAATATCTTATGAGTATTCCCTTGAGATAGAAGCGTCATTATTCTTCTATCTACAACTCTGCCAAGAGTAATCCTGTGCGAAGGTAGACGCTTTTGAAGGCCCATATTAAATACTCTTGAGTTTTGGTCACTGTTGGACCACTACTGCAAAGCAGGGGAGGCAATCCGTGACATGTAGGAAATGCTCTTGCAGCAGTGGTTTCTGTAGCAATGCGTTTGACATGATGAGATTGCCAGCCCCATGCATAAAGTCTCTTTGTACGAGAGACCAGTGGTCCTGTTCTTACTTTGTCTCATGTGAAAGACACATGGGAACAATACTGGACACACCGACAAATGGGTGCGTTTTACATTTTAAACAGTATTGATAAGAGACGTTCAGGCACGGACTAAATAGAGGTGGGAAATTGAGAGTCTTAGGTGCTTGCTGCTTGCAGTAAGATGTAGATCAAAAAATAGGAATAGACAGACAGACAGTTAGATAGATAGATAGATAGATAGATAGATAGATAGATAGATAGATAGATAGATAGATAGATAGATAGATAGATAGATAGATAGATAGATAGATAGATAGAACGAACGAACGAACGAACGAACTTTATTTTCAAAGGGTTAAGAATTGGGCACGCAGGCCCGTCTGACATTCTGCCCTTCCTCTCTCTCTCATCATGTATACTAATATCCTTTCATCCTCACATTTACTTTAAGCATTATTAAGGCATTTATCATTATAAAAGTAATATTACATTTGCAATAATCATCATAATTAAAGTGTTTTTAAAATAAGATAAAATAATAATTTAAAAAAAATAATTAAAAAAAAAAAAAAAAAAAAGAATCGAATTCTTCGTACTGTAAATTAGTGATTTGAGACATATTCAGAGGTATGTTATGAGAACTTGTAAAATGTTCATACGGTGTTCAACTGAATGACTCAGGGACTTTTTTTTTTTTTTTTTTTTTTTAGGTTCATCAAGATGAGGTGGGTAGACAGTTACTTTCCATTTTCCTTTTCATTTCCTTTGCGTCCCAAACTCAAGACCAGAATCAGACTAGGTAGATAGTTAGATAGACATATACGAAAGCAATTAATTTGAAAAGGGTTGAAAATCGGACACAGTCCCCTCTTGCATTCTTCCTTCCTCTTGCTCATCTTTTATTACTGTTACTCAAACATTCTCCAGCGTACTGAAACTATTAATTTAAGGACAGTGCAACATTACAAGGAAGTATAACAGTATACATTAACAGTACCTGATCATAAAATTAAGAATATAAGTTATTAAGAATATAATATTAAGAATAAGTATATTGTAATGAAAACTAGATCATCAGAGCCTCCATACAGTATATTAGATAAAAGTACAACACAATCAGTTAGGGTGGCATATAATCAGCACTCATAAAGTATTTGAATAGTATACGATTGTATGAGTAATGACTGTGCGTGTTTATCAGGTCATTGGGAAGATTGTTCCAAAGATGAGCAGCTGAGTAAGCCAAACTAGTTTTAAATAGGTCAAGCCTGGGCTTGGGTACCTGTAATTTATTTAAGCGCTGACTACGTCTGTCATTGTATTTTAAAAGCGGCCAAAGATACTTTGGAGCATTCTGTGACAGGATTTTGTGAATAAATTTCCCTTTGTTAAAGAGGAAGCGCTTCCTGAGGGGTAATATTTGAAGATAATTATATAAATCTATACAATGTGATTGGTGTTTATCAGCAACAAGGCGCATTGCGCGTTTTTGAAGCGAGTGGAGCCTTCTTGTGTTGGAGATAGAACAACCATCCCAGATTGTAGAACAATAGTCTAGATGCGTTTGTATAGATAGATAGATAGATATATAGATAGATAGATCGACAGACAGACAGTTAGATAGATAGATAGATAGATAGATAGATAGATAGATAGATAGATAGATAGATAGATAGATAGATAGATAGATAGATAGATAGATAGATAGACAGTTAGAGAGATAGATAGATAGATAGATAGATAGATAGATAGATAGATAGATAGATAGATAGATAGATAGATAGATAGATAGATAGATAGATAGAGAGAGAGAGAGAGAGAGAGAGAGAGAGATAGATAGATAGATAGATAGATAGATAGATAGATAGATAGATAGATAGATAGATAGATAGATAGATAGATAGATAGATAGATAGATAGATAGATAGATAGATAGAGACAGAAATTGTGACAAACAGAAAATCTGCCGTGATCTATGAAGTTATTATTTTTTCTGTGTGTTTTTTTTTTAATTTGTTTTTGTTTCAACTGTGTACTATTTCGAGTGTTTGTTCCTATTGTGTGTGTGTGGTGTCGCCTTTATGTGTATTTTAATTATAATGCCAGGAACAGTGTTCACGTGTTTATGAATGATGGGGTATGTGTGCATCTTTGTGTGTGACATACCAATTATCGTCTCCTGTTGTGCTCCTTGTGCAGTTTAGAGCGATCACTGCAGATGGTCCTTCCTTGTGAAGAAACCTACGCAACAGCAGAAACTCGTGCAGCAGTGGTTTCGGATGCAGTTTGTCTTACAAGCTAAGGTTGCCAGCCTCATGTCCAACCTCATATTAATTGCCTTTTTCGACATGCGTGTGGGGACATTAGTAACATCTTGTTCTTGTCTCATCCTACCCTAGTATGTATGTGTGTGTGAGTGTTAATAGTGGGCTGTGTGTGTGACATCGACCTTGTGTGTTTGTCCGTGTGTGTGTAAGAGTGATAGAGTGAGCGCTTTCTTTTTTCGTCACTGTCAACAAACGTAATAGTTAATTAAAAGAACGCAAAGCCTTGTATCCAAGGTGACGTCTCTATTGACAAACTCAAGCCTAAATGAACACACCGATCTTTACCAAACTTAAAGTCCCTATCGATAGAAAACAGACCTAACTTTCAACAGATCCAGACAACGGACGCGTCAAATAAATAGAAGTTAATTAAAGAAACAAATGAGATCTTTGTAGAACTGATGGCAAGTACATGACAAGAGAACTCCTCAAAACGGAGATGAATTGGCTACATAGTAAATGATAATGGGAGTAGGACTTGAAGGAAAGATGTGGAGAGATCCAGGTAGGAACAGAGAGGAATAAAGAACTGTATGGACAGAGATGGTTTTCAAACTTTAGGAACATGAGAGGAATAAAGGACTGTATTGACAGAGACGATTTTCAAACTTTAGGAACATGAGAGGAATAAAGAACTGTATTGACAGAGACGGTTATCAAACTTTTTCTAACACACAAACCACACGGGGAGCAACGATTTTTAAACCTTCTAACTGTCTCAGCATCTTGTTCGTAACACGAGGGAAACATAACGCATTTCATACCAACCACAGAAAAGCCGCTACTCGCTTCGTGGAAACCAAATTGCATGCCAATTAACATAACGCGCATTTCATTCCACTTTCTTCCGTGGTGGGTGTTTTAGAAATATTCGTTCCTGTTTTTTTTTTTTTTTTAAATTTTTTAAATTTTATGGAATTTCCACTGTTTATATTAAGCTGTGTTAATTGCCTAATGCGTTGCGGTTAAGTATGAATAAGTTTATATAATATATATAATAATAAATATTGTTTTTATATTTAGCCATAGAAGCATGCTTTCGTGCCACTCTTTGCATGGCATTGATTTACTTCTGAAGGAAAATGAAAATGAATGAAAGGACCACAGGAGAATTAGTGACGACATCAGGACATACAACAGAAATAGTACATCATAATTATTTCTCGCCATGTTTTAGCGGGTTCCTTGCTCATTGTGTACTATTCTCCAACGAGCCGCATTGAACTTCCGTCTGGTTATATTCAAATTCGGGAGCCGCGCTGGTGTAATGGCTTCGGCGTTGTACTGGCGACCAGGTGTTCATGGTTCAAACCCGGGCGTCAGCGTTTGAAGAAATGTTTACGGCCGGAAATTTGACTGAATAACCTGAACGGCTCCTGTGATAAACCCTCTGTGGATGGGAAGGAGCGAAGCTCCTGACCGGGTTGGAAGGAAAGTCCTCAGGTTCCCCAGCCTCGCAATGACATGTCATTGGGCCGAAGGGCTGAAAGCCCAAGTGCCGCTGGTTAAGGAAAAAAAAAAAAAAAAAATTCAAATTCCTTATCTCAGCACTTCACATCATACCGTGCCACACTGTAGCGTACCTACTACTACGTGGCTGCGGTCTACCAAATGCAGTTTCTCATAGTACCCACTTTTCAAGATTTCAAATGTAAATAATAAAATATGCATATACAATGAAGAAAACATTTAAGGCAAACAAAAATGTTCATTGACTGAAGAAAACAAAAGTGTTAAAAGATAAAAGTGTCGAAATTCTCGTCTGACGGAAGAAACCTACTGTAGTAATGTTGTGTGTATAGAGTTACCAACTACTATCATTGCGTGTGTAGGAAACCAAATACTTCACCAATGCTTTTAAAAAAAATGAATATTCGTCACGCACGACTGGAATTCCCACACACGCACACGTATACATACACATACATACACACATATAGAGGCTACTGTGCTATAACGACTTCTTGGCCAACAGAAACTCAGTTGGTGATATAATCTTGTCCAAAGATACTACGTAATGCGAATGTGCCAGTTTATATTTTTGTGTGAAACTCTACAGCTGCTGGGTTTGTCAAGCTATGGCCTCAGTCTATTAGTAGACTTAAGCTAGACGACGGCTTGATATATCTGATACACACATCTTCTATCACCTTTCCACGAACAAAATGGATTCCCAGTTTAGTGGTTTTAAATACAAATCGACATATTAAGTTTTATTTAATAAATACAGATGGGCATTCGAGGCCTGCCAACAGGAAATAAATAATGCGCATGAAGGGTATGCTGCAGGCACTGGGTTCGAGTCCCCGGTACGTTTATCACTTCTGTTGTTTTTCTGCTGTCTAGTTTTCTACTTCTTTATTACGAACGTCTGCAACATACCTCTTTTATGTATATTATGTGTTACACCTTTTGTAACATGCCTTACCTTTGAGTTACATTTGATCCCGGGCTCTCGTATAAGTACCATATTGAACAAATCACACAGAATGCAGGAGAGGTATAGCAGCAATGAAAATAATGGCCGCTGCGCGTCTGGAGCAGAGATTACTATTTCTTCTTTACCATCAGCTAGTCATACCGGTCATTCAGAATGGGCTGGGAATACTCACGCTGTCAGTAGCACAATGTGAACGACTAGGACGCATTCAAAATGAAGGGATGCGTATAGTCTTGGGCTGTACGCGAGATACCCCCATTGTGACAATGAGGTACATGCTTGGAGTTATGTCAATTAGATTCAGATTTGCGATGGCCCAAGCAAAAGCCTAAATGAGTAACCACGTGGAAACATAGCTGACATTAAGGGAGGAAGAATAAAGAGAGGGATGTCATGGGTGGCACAGGCAGAGACAACGATCGAGCAGGTGGCCACAGTTGAAAATATATTCAAAGGGGAAGTGTGGAGTATGTCAGATGAGAACTGGATTAACTACCAGCAAGTCTTCATCAGCCTTGGCAGAGAGTGTAGAACTTGGGGCAATGGAAAAGCAGAACTGGACATTAATCAACTGACAAATGATCATGCCGGGGATAATGATGCCACTGTGTATACAGATGGGTCTGTGATCCTTGGTTGTGACGATATTGGGTATGCCCTTCTACATTCTTCGTTATCTCCGGCATTACCGATTTATTTCTTCATTTTCCTCACTCATCGTCCTATTATTTGGCATATTTTTTTCACCTACATTTTTGCCTAGTCACTCTCAGACTTGTTTACGTTTAACCATGTGAATCGTAGTATTACATGGCTCATTAGTCAGGTCAGCGGATAATACTTTCATCACTTAAGTTGTCTAGCCACCTTTGAAAGAGACGGTCACTGTTGACACAAGGTGGTCTAGCACGATCAACAGAAAGGAAGTCAGACTGTCAGTCTGGGGAAGCCGTTTGAGAGGTGTGCGAAGGCCCAGGTGATAATGAGGTAATACTTCCGCTGGACCATCTTTGAATCAATAATACAGATAACACGTCTGGGGGAGATTATGTTGGGAAAGGTATTAGCCTGGAAATAAGTTCACCGATGTGTTTGTGAGTTTGTACAAATGCAAACGGAAGTACTACTGCCATATTTGAAAGAGGTCACTGTTACGTGCAGTCTTTGATATCTTACAATATTATACATTGGTATACTTGTTATGTTCACAAATATTTTGTAAACAAAATAGTGCTTAAGGAAAAGTCATTATTGAGTTACTTCCCTTGGAAGTTGTGTCGTCTCTTCGATCGAACTCCGCGGATGAATCCATTTTACTGCGATTTATTCGTTGTTTGGGTAGTAATAGATTGTTCTTGCTTCAGAATATCTATGGCCTGAATTTATGTGTATTGTTTGTCTGAGTAGGACGAGTTTGTCTTATATCTGTATATCTTTACATATCTAAGTCGAACTATATGTTCTGTTGTCTCTAGAGAGGTCAAAGGCTATTCGGCGGATGTGCCGCTAGGGTGTGGTGTGATTTGGCTTCGTCCTGATGGGGACTGTGTTTTTTTCTATGTCGGTTTGTCGCCGGAAAAAGTGATCTCAGTATTTGTGGGGAAAGTGATAGTCGTCTAGACCTATCGTGTATGCTTTACTCCAGTGTTTATTCGTATTGCCAAGGAATGGCAGAATCATATTTCTGATACCAAGGTAATCAAAGATACTCTTATGAACTCTCGTACGAAGCCACCATTTTCGATAGGTACGATTTGTATGTCTAAGAGAATATATTTGACTCGATGAAAACGACTTCGATTCCTAGCAGCACTATATCCTGTAGAATGCAGTCAATTGTTCATGATCAAATCTACAGAGCAATGAAATGTTTAATAAATGACTAACTTTAGGACAGATTCATTATCTGTATCCAAACGTGAGTGACAGCTCACGAGTGAAGCCATCTTGGAACCAAACATGTAGTGACTTTCAAGAAGAGAAAAGGGATGCCCGTATTATCGCTTGATTAGTCCAGAGATCACTGCTACACATGAGAACCCATTGCTAGCGGTTCCATATTATTATATAAAAAAAAACTGTGCTGAACCTTATGTTAAAGAATCTTCGCTAGACGAGATTAGGTAGAAGCCATCTTGGATATTGTTTATAATCTGACGTGCTTTGTCAGTAAACTCAGTTGATATATATATATATGGGCAATACTGAGTGCTTGGCTACTGACAGTCCATTATAATATTATTCTACATGAGTGCCCATGTAACATTGCAAGACCATTTATCCACTGTACCATGATGTATTATGCCAACCTGTGATTTGTCACTATCTGTGCTGTCGAGTGTATACGTCCAATTAAACTGTAGAAAGGTACACAGTCGTTGGTGTCGATGACTTCCAGCCATACATGAGTGTGAGAAAAGAACATTTGTCAACACCACGAACTCTTCCTATCGTTCGCACATTATACACTCCATCTATGTCTACACACCACTGCGTAGGTCAAGTTGACATTCCATACACTACAGTGGAGCAAACAACACCATAGAGATCTTATCAACTGATGATGATGATGTCTGTCTTCCAAGAAAAAGAGACGTTATCAGTCACGAGTTTAAATTTTAAGATTGATACTTTAAAACATGCTGGGGATAGTAATGATTTAACACCCGACCCACATAGTTCTAAAGAGACAGGATTGGTCTAAATCGAGAGCCTGAAATAAACTTCAGCTCTCATTGGAAAGCTGGTCGGAAATACCATATGGGACAGAGTGGAAATGAGAGATATAATCTAACGAAGTCGGAGACACAAATCAGACTGCTTCTTCAACAACGTCAATTAGCAACTCCCAGGAGCCAGAGAGACATCGGACTAGAATTCCAAATTATAAGTGGCAGGCGAAATATTTGGGCATCTTTGTAACTTAGAAAAGAAAAACCGCATATTTAAATACCAAGACTGGAGACTTAAGGAAGCAGAGCACCGGTCATAAGAGGAATATTAAAATTTCCCCGACCAAGGGTTCGAAGCATCTAATCATAGTTGCTGTCTCCATTCATGTGCCAGGAGATTGTGTTCCCAAAAAAGTTAATTTGGGATAAGTGTAAACATTTATTCTACAATGTGAATTTGACATGTCTGTACTTGCTAAGTGGTTATACAAGGCATAGGAGGCTGGCAACCCCAACATATGAAAATGTTATGTTCGTAAACCACTACAGCAAGCGCTGGTGTTGGCTCTATGCCAGTTCGCTCAGGAAAGCGAAAGCAGAAGCGACCCCAGACTCCGAATGGAGCAGTGAGATGATTACCTCACATGTGCCTAGGGTGTATAGTATCATTTTGTGATATATGTATACTTTTATAACGTTAGTTCAGGCAAAAGCCATTGCACTCGCGCTGTCCAGACACATTTTCCCATTTAAGTGACCAGAAGAATAATGTGACTTCTAATTATATTACCCGAGCTATGCTGTATATGCAGTGGGAAAAGGCGTCTATTTAATCCCGACCACAATACACTTAAGCACAGTATTTGTTTTTTTTTTAATTTTGTATAAAGTTCGTGGTTCGAAGCTACAAGACTGTTCGTATTACAAGACCAGTTTGAATTAAAAGTCTTCACCACTATCTCATGAGTCAAGAGCTGGGATTCGACACTGAGTGCCCGCATCACAAAAGAATTGACGAAAACCACGGTGGTAGTACTCACTTAGACCCAGCTAAGTTCTTATAAAGGAAACAGCAAAAGGATATTTTTATAACTCCTCTAACAAATCTCAGTGAAGCCAATTTTAAACTAAAGTTCCCCCATCACTTCATTTTTATTTTAGATTGTTAAAGACTAATTGATTATTAAATTTGTTATATGTTATTTTACAAATTCATAGTTGATTCAGTTATTATAAATATGAGAGCGCATATATGATGGAGAATCTGTTATATATATATATATATATATATATATATATATATATATATATATATATATATATATATATATATATATATATATATATATATATATATATATATATATATATATATATACATACACTGTACAGTACTTTGCAAAAAAAAATGGCAGTCATATTGCTCAGCTAAATAAGCTGAAATCTAATTAAATGTGCATGTTCTGCCCCAAATTTGCACTCCACTTAAGTGAGCAAACACTACCAAAAGTAAAAAAAAATTAGCGTAGAGTACAGTCCCTTGATAATAGAGCAGACGACAATTTCTAATGCTAGTGGCAGAAAATGGATACAAAGTCAAAGTGTATGTTAATTTCACAGCTTTGGAATAAAGGAAATCAAACATGTTCCAACATTTCTAAAACCTTGAACATTCCTGAGCAGACTTTCTACAGAGTTGTGAGTAAATTAAAAGCAAGTAATGGAATAGAGCGAAAAGAAGGTAGTGGGAGGCCAAGAATTTTGGACACAAAGGACCATCGGCATCTCGCCCAAATCATTCGGGCTGGGCCAATGAAGAGTGTAGAAAACATACGGCAGCGCAAGTTCGAGTTGGGAAGCCCAGAGGTATCTAATGCTAATGTCAACCAGGAGCTACACAGGATGAATTACACAAAAAAGCGGGTAATTTCGTCACCATTGCTCACAGAGACTAACAAACAGATGCGCTTGAACTGGTGCCACGAAAACAAAAATTTGTCATGGGACAATGTGATTTTTTCAGATGAATGTTCTGTTTGGTCTTATCTTGCTCAAATAAATATTTGGATGAAAGACTCTGTAATGCCTGTGTACCAGCGACCGAAACATACCCAGAAATTCCACCTTTGGGGAGGGGTGTCAGCAAGAGGTGCCACCCCACTGTGTGTTTTCTCAGGAATTCTCACGAAAGAAAGGTATATCGACATACTAGAGGGACACCTTCTGTCATTTATGCAGGTCATGTACCCCGACGGGTGCACATTTCAACATGACAATGACCCAAAACATACAGCTCATACCACCAAAGCATGGCTGCAAGAGAAGAATGTGATAGTGCTGAAGTGGCCCAGCAACAGTCCCGACCTAAACCCAATTGAAAACGTTTGGGCACTACTCAAGAATCATTTAAAAAAGAGTGGACTCAGAGACGTTGAACAATTGAAGAAGGAAGCTGAAAAATACTGGGACAGTCTGACTCACAATTGCCTACAAACACTTGTGGGAAGTATGCCTCGCCGCATTCAGGCTTGCCTTGCTGGAGAAGGCAACATTATATTGTACTGAAACCACTGTTAATAGATAGGGGAGATACCAATCTTCCTCTGGACATACAGTTTTTATTATTATTTGCTTCTATGAGTGTGCTGCGTTGCGAAAATATGACTGCCATTTTTTTTGCAAAGTACTGTATATATATATATATATATATATATATATATATATATATATATATATATATATATATATATATATATATATATATATATATATATATATATATATATATATATATATATATATATATATATATATATATATATATATATATATATATATATATATATATATATATATATATATATATATATATATATACTTACAGCCATAGAGCCAAAAATACTTATAACATGAATTTCGCTAGATTAAACCAGCTGGTGGCTCGAACAAGCCACACTATTGCTTAAAACTTCACAAAAGGCGACGGATCAGATATAAGTTAATAGAGCTCTGCCCTATGCAGCATTGTTCTTGACTTCTGAATCATCTTGTGAAGACTTCCTTGAGATAAAAGCATCATTATCCTTCAATCTACAAACTCTGCAAAGAGTAATCCTGTGCTAAGGTAGACACGTTTGAAGATCCATTTTATATACTCTTGAGTTTCGGTCACTGGTGGACCACTACTGCAGAGTAAAGGGGAGGCAAATCCCATGACAGTGGTGAGAAATCATGTTGGGGCTTCTCTGCTAGGGTACAGGGCAGAATCGTCGCCGAACATAGCGGGGCTTATAAGATAACAACTTCCAGCATGAGAATGGAGGAAGAGGCTGTTACTGCAGCCTTAAGGTGGCTAACTGAAACTTCATTAACAAAGGCAGTCATTGTGTTAGACTCTCAGTCCATGCTTCGAAAGGTTCAAAGTGGTTGGTTGCGGTATGAATGGAAAACATTCATAGAAGCTTCGAGTCTACAAGAGCTGGTGTGGATCTACTGTCCTGGTGATGCAGGGGTACGTGGTAATGAGAGAGCTGACAGACTAGCATCAAGAGCATCCACAGTGGGGACACTGGATATGGGACAGATACTGAGAACAATTAATGATCGCCTGTTAGAGAATGACACTGCAATAGATGAATCATCAAGGTTAAGACTGTTCAAATTTGGCATCAAACGTCGGGCTAGCAGAGATGCATTCGTCGTATATACAACCAGCGAGCTACAGGAATAGTTAGCATTTACACTCTTCGACATATACTAAGAGAGACTGAGCACCTATGGGTTTGCCCAGAGTGCAGTGATGTCGATTCTGTTCAACAATAACCTTTCGCAATACTAGTAGTTAAATATTAGGTGTTTGAATTTTTTTTTAATACATTCATTTATCATCTCTGTTTAGTTCCTTACTGGAGCTTGTCGCCACATGTGCAGCTGGTCCACTTACAGGAAGCTTGTGTCACAACACGTGCTCCTGCAACGGTAATAACTCTAGCTAATTGTTTTACATCAAAGGTTGGTAACCCAGGAGCTTTTAGCATCTACTTTAATAACAATGATCTACCATAAATAGATTTATATGTATATATGTGTGTGTGTGTGTGTGTGTGTGTTTATGTGTGTTTGTGCGGGGGTGGGGGGGGGGGGGGGGGGCATGATAAACCTTACAAAGAAAAGATGCACGAATATATTTTAGTAGCCAGCTTGCGTGTTTTTATTGGGAATGCGGAAAAAGTCCTGTGAATCCGGTGCCACCGCTAGTGTGATTTTAAATTCAGAAATTTTTCTAGCTTAACAAGTAAACATTCTTTCTCTCTCTTCCCCCCCCCCCCCGCCCCCAGTCGCCTAAAGATCTATCAAATCATGTGCAGGGATCTACCGGTAGATTGGGATCGACTGGTTGCCAACCCCTTTGTTACATGACGTGGTTGTCAGTACCATCTACATATTTCATATCAGTAACATTTTACGACCTCCCAAAGAGAAAAAGTAGTCCTTTACTGTCGTTGCCTCCTCAGAGTTCCAGTATAATTACTCTAAATGTGCACTGTTTATACTTTCTGAAAGGTCCCCAAATACATTGTGTACTGTGGCGATGAGAGAAAATCAAAAATGTATTGTGTACTGTGGCGATGAGAGAAAATCAAAAATGTATTGTGTACTGTGGCGATGAGAGAAAATCAAAAATGTATTGTGTACTGTGGCGACGAGAGAAAATAAAAAAATGTATTGTGTACTGTGGCGACGAGAGAAAATCAAAAATGTATTGTGTACTGTGGCGATGAGAGAAAATCAAAAATGTATTGTGTACTGTGGCGATGAGAGAAAATCAAAAATGTATTGTGTACTGTGGCGAAGAGAGAAAATAAAAAATGTATCGTGTACCGTGACAGTGACAGAAAATCAATCTCACATTTGGAAATAGTTATAAGAAAAATTGTCTTTCGGCTTCCAAGCTTTTTTAATATTTGTTTTTACATATTAAATAGCTGGTAACATGAACGATTGCCTTTCAGGTTTTCTTAAATTATTCTAAATATTCTTTCTTATTTGTCATACCTCACATAAGTTAGCCCAGACAGAGGCAGTGTTCAATAAAAGAAAAACGTTTTATACAAGAAATGTTTGTCAATGAAAGTAAGAAAGTAATTCATCGGTGTTATGTAGACCAATTTATCATAAGTACACAAGTCATAGACATTCAGTTAACAAGCAAGAAAATCTCCTGGGGAACAATACAAGAACAATATAGTCTTACGGAAAAATATTAAGAATGCTATAGACAGATAAAATAAAGTAAACAGGTTGTTCTGAAAGTAGTCATTGTGAGAAAGAAGCTACTATTATTATTCAGAGCAAGTAACCCGTCAAAACGTTACCCACCACGGCGGGGAGGGGGGGAATTACGTTATTTCTGCTGCATATGCTGATGACGTCACTAATTCTCCTGAGGTCATTTCATTCTAATCCATTCACTTTTAACGTTATTGTATATTTGTTGTCAAATTTACTATGACTTATGTGCATTGGTCAATGCACCACGAAAAAAAAAAAACTGAAAGGCCTGGGTGCTCTTTTAATGGTTGTTCAAGTTAGTCTTCACAATGCCCTTAAGAAAAGCTTACCGTACTCTGCTGCTCATTTTTGGAACAATCTTCCATATGATCTAAAAACAACCTCAGTCCTTATTCATACAATCGTAGACTTCTCGAATACTTTATGATTGCTGATTACATGCACCCTAAATCTGATTATGCTTCCACATTCTGTACGTATATAATATCGAATGTAGGTGCTAATGGTGTTTTTGTACTTTTCAACATATTTTATTTCATGATTATAATTAAATACTGTGAACAGAAGTATGTTTTTTGGTTTACTTTCATAAAGTGGAATTATTTTAAATTGATAGGTAAAGTGCACGTGAGAATAAATAAATTGAGTTTAAAAGATGAGAGAAAGGAAGGGAAACATGTAAGGCGGGTTTACGTGCCCAATTATCAACCCTTGCAAAATAATGTTCGTTCGTTCGTTCGTATTTACCCGAAAAGATGGCGGCATTTGGTCACTGTTCGTTATAGTACATAAATATTAGACAAACATAAAGGTATGTTTTCAGGCACTCGTAAGAAATAAAGAAGTAGAAAACTAGACAACAGAAAAACAACAGACGTGAGTGGCTTACCCAGGACTAGAACACAGGACCTTTCGTGCGACAACCCAGCCTAGCCATGCAAGCGAATCACACTATCCTCCCTGCCATCTAGGCATCACCAAAAAATGATGCTTCGATGACGGGTCACTAGTGCGACCCGCAACACATAACACCGGAAGTTTACCATGGGCAGTCCAGCCTATTAATGTCGCAATCACTTCTGTTGTTCCCCTATTATACAGTATAGACCAGTCCAACAAGACAAAGACCTTAATACTGTCTAGTAAATGATAGAAGACTAAGAACAGTAAGTACAAGACAGAGGGTAGGTTTTGGTATTGTTATAGTAAGCTTCATTCAGACATTTTGCAATTTTAGATTTTATACATTTCTCATTTCTAGTGGAAGGAATTATAAAAGATTATACCACTGACATGTCACAAGGAAACGTAAATTAACGACTTCTAAACGAAAGAAACTGGAAAGTGTTAATGAATTCGAATACTTAGGATCAATCATCAACAGCTCTGGCGACTGTGCAGTAGAAATTAAAATAAGACTTGCAATTGCTTCACATAAACTAATACAGATGAAAAACCTATGGCAAAGCACAAGCAAAGAAACAAAGTTACAACTGATCAGAGCATGTATATTCCCAGTGGCAACATACGGCTGCGAGACTTGGACACTCAATAAAACAGTTGCAAAAAAGATGACATCATTCGAAATGAAATGCTACAGAAGGATGTTGAGAATACCCTGGACAGAAAAAAAGACCAACAGAGAAGTACTGCACTCACTAAACGTACAGGAACATTGGGTCCTAAATACCATCGCAATAAGGAAGCTGAAATTTTTCGGTCATATAAAAAGACATAATAGCCTGGAAAAAACAGTGATGGAAGGCATGGTTCCTGGAAAAAGGGGAAGGGGTCGACCTAGACGACGGTGGACCCAGGACATCACAGAGAGTCTGAACTTGTCTTTGGCTGATGCAGGTCGACTTGCCCAGAATCGTGATGCGTTCAGAGCAGCTGTAATGGAGACAACGTTCTGGAAAGAATACGTCACATGATGATGATGAAACGAAAGAAATAATGTGTCACTCTTTAAATAGAGAAAGTGGTTATGACACAATCACACAATTCATTTTTTCTGGCCGTACGTACGCAAAATATAAAATGGTGTTTATAGTCAAACTTTTAATTTAGGCTCAAATCATTGGAGTCACTCCATTTGATTGTCGAATTTTGCATGTAAATCTACACCGTGGTTAAAACTTTACCTAACATCGTCAAATTATATCATACTGTCAATTATAATAATACTTGCAATTACAGTCATACCATAAATTAATGTTGCTTTCTAGTTATGAATAATTCTATGCGGTGTTGTCAAGTACACTTCCGCCACGATACATTTGCCGATACTCATAGTTCACTTGAACTCCCGAGTGTTTTTTTTTTGTTGGCCTTTGTTTGTAAAGTAAATACATTTAAATAATTTCGTGTCAGTTTGCTATTAATAAACGTACTTTCGTAAACTGGTGTCAGCGTTGAATAGAAGGATTGAAATTATTTATAACAAGATGATTAATGTGGGAATGATGACATGACCCAGATAAACGCCAGTGGAGCAAAAGATGACAACAAGGCCATGGCGTCAGATGGTCACTCACACTGTTGACACCTGATGATGATGTTGCAAGACAATCCTTGTTTTGGGTTCCTTACGGTAAGATAAGGTAGAGAGAGAGGCTGACAAACACATGGAGAAGGGAACAGAGACAGACATGCAAGTGATACATAAGACCTTGAATAACCTTGAATAGATGGTACAGGACAAGATGGAGTGGCATGAATTTATTGAAGACATAAGCACCTTAGGGAACTCAAGGTCAATTAAACAATAACTTTTAGCTTCCCAAGGAGCATAGGCCTTCAACAAACACATGTCAAGTCCTCCTGTCACGTGCCATCAACAAACACATGTCAAGTCCTCCTGTCACGTGCCATCAACAAACACATGTCAAGTCCTCCTGTCACGTGCCATCAACAAACACATGTCAAGTCCTCCTGTCACGTGCCATCAACAAACACATGTCAAGTCCTCCTGTCACGTGCCATCAACAAACACATGTCAAGTCCTCCTGTCACGTGCCATCAACAAACACATGTCAAGTCCTCCTGTCACGTGCCATCAACAAACACATGTCAAGTCCTCCTGTCCCGTGCCATCAACAAACACATGTCAAGTCCTCCTGTCACGTGCCATCAACAAACACATGTCAAGTCCTCCTGTCACGTGCCATCAGCACAAGTTTTGTCCACGTCTTCTTCATCATTTTCTCTTCTGTCTACATTTCTCTTCTCCGTGTGCGTTTTGGTCTACCCCTGCCTCTCTTTCCCTGGCGATTCCAGCACAAGGACCGCCCAGTAATGCTATCAACAGGTTTTCCCAATGTTTGTTCACCGTCATCTTCTCATCTCTTGTTCTACTTGTACTTGTCTGGTTCTTGTCATCAGTTCCTATCTTCCACAACATCATTACGAGTATTATCAAAGTAATCAGCGCTTTGATAATCTCTTCATGACAATGTTTGGCACCATCATTTTTGCATAATTTACAGTAGTCAACTTAGCACTGGTTTATTCTATCGCCACGTCATCTTCTTTTGAGAAAAACACGTTCAAAGTTGTTTAGGTTAGTAGTTGAAAAGGATTTATCCCATAAAAATGAAATGTGTTCATGATCCAAGCCGTTAACTGTAAAAAATTGTGTAGGAAGATAAACTATTTTATGTCGATTTATGACCTCAGGTCAATTTTGGCCGAAAGTGGAGAAAGAATAAAGCAGAATTAAGGCGACGAGTTACTGTCACAAGTAAAGAAATAGGAAATACTTACCTATGGGAATACTTGCTCCGCTACCAGAAACAAAATACAGAAGAATGCATAGGATGGGCACGGGAAACATATTCTCGTGGTCAGTTGTCTGTCCATGGAAAGTTGACTGAAGTACTCTCCACATCTTTTCTCTGCAGTGGCTGCTGGGTTTATAAAGAGAAAGTTTGCTAACCTACACCACAAAACACGTTTCAACATTTGGTCCGCATATCCTTTCAGAATTAACACCGTCTTTGAAATGAGATATAGTGATTTACATTCTCGGTGTATAAATGTAACAGGACATTCTTATATATTTGTTGCACAAAACAATACGCTTATTGTCAGCGTGGGAAAATGGGGCAGCATTCCTCTGTGAACTGTGATCAAGAAAGTTTTGAATAGTCTTTCAATCTTTGAATCTTCACAAAATAACGACTTTACACGTGCACAATTTGTCTAAGACTGAATTTAGACCACAAGACACCTGGTCAAACTGATTAAAAATACAACTTATAAACACATAATACTGTATAATACACAGCTCCGGTTTGACTATTAGTAAAACCTAAAGTGGAAACATTTCTAGTGCGGCAAAAATAGAGTGAATGGTGGTGTCTGTTGGTATAAATACAAACAAAAACATTGGTATTAAAATAAAAAAAAAGTATTTTATTTTCTACAGCCTTTCTACATGTATGCACAGATGTGATTACGTAATTAATTAGGCTGGAACGCTCTAGGTACATATTCGGTGTTATGTCTTGAAAATCACGCTAATGACCTCTGTCCACAAAACACTGTTTTTGTGGCGCCTAGTTGGCAGGGAGGACAGTGTGCTTCGCTTCTTTAGCTAGGCGGTTGTGCTGTTCGGAAGGTCCTGGGTTCGATTCTCCGTTAATCCTCTCACTTCTTGTGTTTTTCTTTTGTCTAGTTTTCTCCTTCTTTATTTCTCAAAGTGCCTGAAACATACCTTCATTCATTCATTCATTCATTCATTCATTCATAACCCTCCACTCCCAAAGGAGCATATGCCTTCAGGAAACACATGCCAAGTCCTCCTGTCACGTGCCATCATCTCAAGTTCTTTCCACGTTTTCCTTATCATTTTCACCTCTGTTTCCAGCTCTCTTCTCCATGTGCTTCTTGGTCTACCTCTGCCTCTCTTGCACTGGGGGTTCCAGAACATACCTTAATGTGTGTAATATTTATTTATTTAATGCTTAATGTTCTTACGATTGTGATCGGGCTTGGTCACGGCATCAATATGAAGTTAGTGTAACCGGGTCTGTTGGCCAGTCAATGGTGTTGTGCGCAGGTAAATATTCTGACGTGAGCTAACTCTTTGTACGTTCTGGTTCAAGTGGTTACAGGCCTTTCGCCTGAGATGGAAATTCTTGACCTTAGTTTATTCTTCTTCCCAAAGTTCGTTCTTACCCTTTTAGGTTTAGTGAAAAGCAACACCTCGTATAATGGTTTGTCGAATAATCCAACTGTAATATTCTAAAGAAAACTCAGCAATGTAGAAAAATAAAATATAGTTTATTAACGTCATTAGAACAGCAATGTTATTGACACAATGGTGAAGTACTTGTTTCTTACGTTTACACAAAATAGTGAGTATCCAAAATAAAAGTGTATATCCACAGGAATAATATATCCAATAGAATAAAATACAAACTTGTCTACTTAAAAACTAACTTGTCTACTTAAAAATACTTGTCTAACTTGAAAACTTGTCAAGTTAAAAACTTGTCTTGATAATCTCAAAGACGAAGTTCACTTAACACTATCTGTAAAATCCTCTCGCCTAATGAATCCTAAAAATCTGTAAAAGCCTGTCTATCGCCTACGTCTCTCTTTTTTATACTATTTCTTCTTTTTTTTCCCGCCAATTTTCACACGATGCTTTCTTTTTTCACACGGTACAATTATCTACATTTGCACACGCTTTCTCAGCTTTTCGACTTTTTCCACACGTCTCTCTCTCTCTCTCTAACAACGGAAAAAAACCCAAATTAGCAACTCTCACTTTCACAAAATTTTCCATTCAAAAACATGCATTTTAAATTTTTTTTGTTCTGGACAGCTTTACAATGCCTCTCTCAAAGCCGTGAACTTTTCATGATACTGTGTGTTGTGCAAAAATGCCTTAACTGCTTTTAACGTGTTATTCTCATTCTATGTGGTTTTAACACGTATAAATGGTAGTGTATGCCAAGCGGTCACACGATGAAGAATACCCGTCAAAGCAATGACGGGAGACGAATGACAAGACAACATTTTAAACTTTCAGCACGTGCAGCACATTTAGGAGACTGAGAAGGGGAAGTAGGTAAAGTTTAATTTGACTAATTGCTTTATCGTCCTTTAATCACAATATTTTTATGTTTGTAAATGTACGGTTATCTTTATTTTATTTTGCCTTCATAGCCAGTGTCCTGAACATATACTTTAAGATTGTCTGGGTTCCTTCCTCATGTGAGCTCTACATAAAGTTGACTTCTGGTAGGTATACACTTACCTGATCAAAGGGTTATCCCTGTGCTTTGTTAATGGGCTATTTTCTTCAACAAGAGATTAGAGTGATCTTCTCTGGGAAATTCAGGGACTCGACCGGATAACCCTATATATTCTTTGTACTTTTGTCTCATTTAATTCCGATTCTTTACCATAATAGCCGATCTCATTCCGATAGGTATATTGTTAAATGGATCATCTTGCATTTATAGTTCCCTTTTTTTAATGAAATTATACCCATGTGCAGCGGGTTTACTGTTTTTACTTCGTTATTTCAGTATTTAAGCAAAGAACGAAGTAAAAACAGTAAAAATGCTGCCCTTGAGTATAATTTCGTTAAAAAAAAGGAACCATAAATGGTAGATGATCCATTAAAGAATATGCCTATCGGTACGAGATCGGCTAATATAGTGTAGAATTGGAATTAAATGAGACAAAAAATGCAAAGGATATATAGGATTTTCCAGTCGACAAACCAGACGTCCGTCACGCCACCTAGAAAAATCTAGGGGAGGTAATTTCAGGAAAACGGCCTATTGTCACGGCAAAAGCTAAAATGACAGGAAATGTACGACGTCTGGAGATGAAATGAAGACCTGCATTGCTTAGCTCTAAATTGATGCATGGAAAGAAAACTCGTCCTTGTTTAATTAGTGCCTGCGATTAATTTCATTTCTTTTTTTTTTTATTGTTTAACACTTCAGTTCTGTCTATAGTTTTAACAGAAAATTAAAGTTAAAAAAATTGAAAAGGCATTGGGTGGCTCTTTTATTATAAAAATGAATCATTAAACGTCTTCGTCATTTCTTGACGTGTTATCTGCGAAGAGAACTGTGAAATCTAAATAAAACAGATTATTCACCCCTTTGTATGATGAGCATGTGATTGACTAAACTGTTAGAGCGCTATATATATATATATATATATATATATATATATATATATATATATATATATATATATATATATATATATATATATATATATATATATAGATATATATATATATTATTTGAGAACGCCAAATACCCACCAGCTAAATCATTACCAGTCACGGTAACTTAATTTAGTGATTAATTAATCTACACATAATTTCATGTCTTTCAACGATATAAAAATGATCAAGAATTAACTTGTTAATGGGGTCGTTGGTATATATATATATATATACAACTTTGTTTATATATGTTTGTGTGTCTCCATGGTTGTTTCCTACTAGATTTACTTGTCCTGGTGCTAACTTCCTCTTCCTGTTTTCTGATTCTAAAACACGGTTGATTAAAACGTGTCGAGTTACATCTGGTCTGTTCGGGCTTTATGATTATGCTTCATTATGTGAGAATGTTTGACAGCCAGCCACGTCTTATTACGTCTACCGAAACTCACGCAACACAACAGTAATATCAACATAACTCTTATTATATCTTTGTAGATGAAGCTGACAACCTCATCATATCAATCAAATGGCCACATAAACCACAGCTACATGAGCGTGTGAAAGTTTGGTGCAGGTTGTCCTGTAGCGGGGCTCAGAAAATGATTATGATGATAGTATTCGTTGTATGCTTGCCAAAAGTACTCGGATCAAACACAAGCACTTTGTGACGGGTCGGTGGTGGTGGTGTGGTTGGTGTTGCGATTCCTTGGTTATGGTATTATTTATTGAATAGTAAAGTCACTCTTTAAACGTATCAATGTTGGTTATAAATGGTTAGCTCTGGGCATCAGAACATCCCTTCGACGTTCTGATTTGCATAGTATATAGTATTTGATTTCCCTTGTGGGAGAGTTATCGTGCTGACAAAGGTAAACACCAACAGCTGTAGAACCGAACCCGAAACGTAAATAAAGGGTCAAGCATTCTGCTTTGAGTCCACATGTATTGAGATTCATTCAAAAACGATAATCGACATTCACAAAGGTTTCATGTACAATTCAGCGTAACAATTGAATTCCAAATAATATCAGTAAGTATCCGTCCGTGTCAAAACAATATGTCAGATGAACATCGTGGCTATATACGTGCACTGTTGTAGTCAACAGCCAGAAATGAGCACATGAGTTCTTGACATCTACAATTTGAATCATAATACGATTCTCCTTCCATTATTAGTTTAATTTAATTAATCTCATGCTTAGATTAATTTCCGAACTGACCCTGAAGTCTACATCGATTCATCGATATTCTTCTTCTTCTTCCTCGTTCGTCCTGAAAAGGACGTTGGTTGCGTTGTGTCCATTTACAGCGAAGCTGCGGTATTTGCGCCTTTCGGCCGACACATCCGACTTCCGCACGGCATTTTTTGGGACCGGGTTTGCCTTCCCTCTTCGATCCCTACTCCTCAGCCAGACTGCAGTGATACAGCCTGTTTCCAGGACCACCACGTGGAGGTGGAGTAGGGTCTTGGTCAGCTCTGGTTCGCTGACCCTGACGCAGGCAGTCAAGCTATGGGTCCCTTACTGCATTCCTCACTTTTGATGCGTCTTGGGTCCCGATTCATCTATATAATATAGGCTATATACTCAGCCTTATTTCCTTGGAAGAAATACAAGACACGACCTTCTTGCTTGACGGATAGCGTAACAAAAGCCCTGTAACCAAGTCACCCGGCGTGACCTTCCCAACGCGAATGCGTCATAATCTCCGCATATATTTCGCGTTCACTATACCGTAAAATATCGACATATTCTATAAATATTAATGACCCCTAAACGTTGCGCATGGGTAAACCCCAGCAGACGCCATCATTTAAAATAACACCGTAACAGATTTCCTGTCAGACGGGGGCAAAAAAAATCTATCAAATAGATTTTTTTTTGAACAATATTAATCAAATTATCAAAAATTTAACAAAACCCGACGTATGACCTACGATGTTCTATCTAGAACAGTGTCGCGGTCATGTCAGTAATATATTATAATAAAATCAACGTCATATCATACATATACCTTATATTAAACAAGGAAATGTCACTGTCACTAACTAATTAACTAATTAATTTGTTGTATGTATAGACTAACTAATAATGTGAGGTGTTATTAAAATTATTCTAACTAACTAAAATTAAAATAATTAATTATAGTATGTACGTATGGTACTAACTAATTAATATCTAATAGAGGAAAATGAGAAATAGTATAAGAGATTAAAAGAAATAAAAATTGAGCAGTACGGACAATTAAAACCAAATATTAAAGTATACGTTAAATTAGCATGCGTGTGAAAATGAAGTGTAAGGATAGATACCTAATTAAATTAACGCAATCAGAAGAAAAGAACAGAAAAAATTCATACATTTTAACTATATATATGAAATGTCATAATGTAATATCTATTACCTTAATAATTACACTAATTAAAAGGTTTAATTGGTGTGATATTCTTTTGTTTCATCTTTTCTTAGTATATCTTATTTTTTTATTTCATCACACTTTGGCTTTATTATCTATTATATACTAATTTAATAACTAGAAAATTTAATAATATTGGACATGAAGATCCAATCGTAGTTACCTCCTGTTGAATTGTATGAAAGTTCATTAAGACACAAGGTTCATATAATCAAATTATGATTTGATTATCCATTCATCGTTAGTTCCTTTATTAAACTTTGAAAGTTAATTGACTAAGTCATCAACGTATCTGTCCCTTCTTCATCGGAGATTGTTCCTTTTTAACAGTTTTCAATCGAAATGAGTGATACTCAAAGTGGAATTGAAGTTCAAATTTTCAAACGATCCGTAAAACTTGATATTTTGATCACAATAGTTTATTTCGAAATGTCCTTATTTAGGTAGGAAGTCCAACTGAATTGTTGTATATTCTGACTTGATATCAATACCGTTTATTGCAAATGTAATGCTTGACTAGTCAGAAAATTTTCCCGAAATTGTAATATTCATTCTGAATCCGTAGGATGTCTGGACAACGTGTCGGCTATGACGTTTTCAGTTCCAGGTATCGACTGTATCTCGAATTCGTAGGGTTGCAACGTAATAGCAAATCGTGCAAGTTTAGCACTTTTATGGTTTGAGCGACGTAATGCTGCCACTGATTTCTGATCAGTCTGGATCAGAAATGGAGATCCCAGTAAGAATTTCTCTAACTTGGTAATTGCCCAGATTACGGAGAGCAATTCTCGGTCCACAGTGGAATATTTCATCTCCGGAGGTTTCAGTTTGCGTGAGATATACATTACGGGGTGAAGGACATCATCATGATATTGCAGTAGACATGCCCCGAGTCCGTAATTACTCGCATCTGTACGTAGAACAAACTTTTTAGAAGCATCTGGTAATCTTAAAACAGGTGGGCATGAAAATATTTTTAAGATAGTGCGAAAAGTTTTGTCACATTCGTCGGTCCAATTTATCCTTAAAGGCATGTTCTTCTTTAGTAACGAAGACAGGACAGCCGTGATGGATGATAGGTGAGGTACAAATCTGCTATAGTATTGGATTAAACCTAACAGACTCCTAACCTGTTTCTTCGTTTGAGGAACAGATAAATTTAATATTTTAGAAACTGTACTGGGAACCGTTTGGATACGTCCCGATCCAATAATGTGCCCCAGGAATGTTATCTCATTACACGCTATTTGAATTTTAGTTGGTTTAGCGGTTAAATGGTTATCCCGCAATATTTCCAAAACTGATTTAAGACCCAAAAAATGTTCCTCAAATGATGAACTAAACAAACATATGTCGTCAATATAGGTAATTATGTCTGATCTACCTGCTAAAATTTTTCGCATCATGCGAATAAAGGTAGCTGGAGCATTCATTAGCCCAAAAGGCATCACGTTCCACTGGTAAAGACCTTGTGGAGTTGAGAATGCTGTGTAGTATTTGGCTCTTTCGGTTAGTGGAATCTGCCAATAACCTTTAGTTAAGTCAATTTTAGTGAAAAGTGTAGCATTGGATAGACGAGGAAGTAAATCGTCAAGGATAGGATGTGGTTCGCTATCCGGTACTGTCTGCGCATTAATTTTCCTATAGTCAACACATAAACGTATGTTGTTGTCCTTTTTCCGGACAATGACTAAAGGAGAAGAAAATGGAGATGTACTAGTCTCAATAATACCTAATGATATCATCTGTTTGAGTTCCTGAGATGTCTTACTCAGAAAATGTAGAGGTACAGAATAAGGATGAACACGAATTGGTGTATCATCGTTCAGAATAATATCGTGACTAATTACAGATGTGCAACCCGGTACATCAGTTAACACATCTGGGAAAGATTGTAGAAGATCAGCAACGCGTTGATGCTGTTGCGGTGTAACCGTAGAAGAAATGGTCACATCACGCCAAGATTCAGTAGATTGGACAGTAAGTACAGGTAAAGGCATCTGCACTTCAGGAAAAGAAGATTCTTCCTCCTGTATAACAGATAGATTAGAATAATGACAAGTAGATACAGTATTGTCATCTAATTCATGAAAAATTGACTGTAAGTGTATAGGACGTGTATGAAATTGCTTGAGCATATTAATATGGAATATCTTTCTGTGTCCCTTGATATCTAAGACGTAATCAACGTCTGAAATTTTATCAGTAACCTTATAAGGACCAGTCCATGAGATCAATAACTTATTGTTATTGTGAGGGAGTAATACATAAGCCTCATCGCCCGGGAATAATTGACGTAATCGTCTAGATCGATTTTGTATAGATCGAGCCTTAGCTTTTGCAGCCTCAGAAGAAGCTGTTGCCAATTGGCAAGACTCAATAATATTATTTCGAAGATTAATCACATACTCATAAGATGACTGAGTGTCCTGAGTCATCTCTGCATCAATTAATAAATCTTTTATCAGTCCCATAGGACCTCTCGGAGGGGCACCAAAAACTAACTCAAAGGGAGAGAAGCCAGTTTGTTCATGTGGCACCTCTCGGTAAGCAAATAGGACAGCTGGGAGTGCTCTGTCCCAGTCCTGAGGGTGTTTAACAGTAACCTTATGTAAAAGTTGCTTAAGCGTACGGTTAAGTCTCTCAACTGCACCGTTACTCATGGGATGATAAATACTACTCAAATTCCTATCAATGTTCCAGGTTTTCATTACCTCCTTCATGGTATCGGATATAAACTGCGACCCATGATCAGATAATAATTTTCTAGGAAACCCTATTCTAGAGAAAATTAGATGTAATGCATCAGCTACATCTGTGGTAGTGGTTGTCTTCAATGGAATGGCTTCTGGCCATCGTGTGCATAAATCAATGCACGTGAGAACAAATCTATGTCCTCTCGCAGATGGTAGAAGTGGACCAATTATATCTATGGCCATCTTGTCAAAAGGTCGTACTGAGATATCGCAAGCCTGAATAGGCGCCGTGTGAAAAGCTCCACGTGCTTTCACTTCCTGGCACGTAGTACAAGAACGTACATACTGCGAAATATCACGTGACACTCCTGGCCAAAAGAATGAAGATAATACTCGAGATCGTGTTCGAGTATATCCCATATGTCCTGCACACTGCGAGTCATGCGCGTGTTGAAGAATGTACCGTCTAAAAGCAGCCGGTACCATCACTTGTTGTTTTACCAGTGATTTATCACTAAAACATCTAATTAGTATATCATTTTTCATAATAAACCAATGTTTGTTCTTATTACCTGAAGGTAAATTATCAACCTTATTAACTAGGTTAAAAAATTTATTTAGAGATTTGTCATTTTTTTTTGTTTGTTAGCAAATGATTCCCTGTCAATAGGTGAATTGACCTCAATATCCTCCTGTTTTTCTGCATCCATCTTATTATCATTGACACTCTCCATGAGCATAGTCTGAGCTCTAGTTGTCACGGCGTTTCCAGTGCATAGATTGTGTCTCTCCCATTCAATAATATCTTCTGGTGAACAATCCTTGCTGCCGTGTATGCGACCCACCATAAGGTCTGCTATTGGCTTTTTCAGCATGCATACCTTCACGTTACCTGTGAAAAAAGGTGTGTTAACATGGATAATAGCTGTGGGGTAAAACTCAATAGTTCCCCCAAAAGTCATGCAACGGACATATTCCCCCGTTGCACAGCTAGGATGTACTAGCGACTGTCGCACTCCAATGGTTGTGGACCCCGAGTCTCTCAATACAGAAACTACAGAACCGTTTACTATCCCTCTGTTAAAAATCAGAGAGCCTGTTCCATCATTGGCTGCAAGACCTACTTCTGGTGTAATGTGTCCGCAGTTTAGCACTGTCTCCTTTGCCTTCTGAAAAATAAGATTGCATTGTGGGCAACTATTTGCCACGTTATAATTTATAGCAAAGCATGCAGCAGAAGAATTCATTGTATTATCGTTAGGTGGAACCTGAACCTTAGGGGTGATATCATTTGTCACTGCTGCCCCGGTATTATGGTTATAATGTGAAGATCCACGAGAATGAGAACGATTACGAGAATAATTAGTTGAATTATCTCGTTGTCGTCTATTATAATTGTTATCTCGATGTCTCGAGTTATAATTATCGCTATTCTTCCAATTGTTACCATTATTATATTGATATGACCGATTATAACTTGAGTTACGTGGATTACTGTTGTATCTTGACTGAGGTGAATAATTTCTGGTTTGTTGTCTTCCTCTATTAAAGTTATTGTTAAAGTTATTCTGTCCCTTATGAAAATTAATGTCATAGTTTCCTTTGAACCTACCTCTGTCCACACTGTGTGTTCTAGGTTTGTTATGATTATGATATGCCATATTGGAGGCTACAGGAAGTGGTTCTCTTATCAACGAGCCAGAAATATTAGCATTCGGATGAGCTGTGCAGTAATTTAAAGAAATTTTTTCTAACTCATCAATAGATTCTGGTTTTCTTTCTTGTAGATAAGCAAAGAATGGTGGGCTGACAGAAGATAATACTTTATCCCTTAATAATAAATCAACTAATTTGTCGTAAGATTTGTTGACACCTGCCAGTTCAACCCATCTGTTAAAAGTATTGCGTATGTTAGCAATAAAACCTGTGAAATCTTTATTGTTATCTGGCAACAAACTTTTGAAACGTAATCTACATGCCTCTTCGTTCAAGTGGAAACGACGTAATAACAACGTCTTAATGGCCTCATAATCTGTGGCTAATGTAGGATCAATGTTTTGTGCTGCACTTGCAGGTTCGCCATCCAGAAATTCCTTAAGTTTAAGTGCCCATGCAGTTTTGTCAAGGTTATTGACCTTACATATATCCTCAAAGCGCGCCAGCCACGATGAAAGGTCGTCCACGTGTAATTTGAATGGTGGTAATTTAAAGTAATAATTGCCCTTAAGTCGGGTGGATGAAGATCCAGATTGAGCATTATCATTTTGGCTTGCTGCAGCACTCTGCGAATTAAGTTTTGCTGTTTCCAATTTAAGCCGTTGCAATTCCATTTCTTGCTGCAGTATGATTTCTTGTCGTTTCAATTTATTCTCTTCTTCAATCCGTAGGATTTCATCTCTTGCCACCTTTCTTTCTTCTTCTTGTCTTAATTCTGCTTTCTTTTCCGCCTGTTTTCTTTCAAGTTCTTCCATCTCTGCTTTATCAATAGCTTTCTTTCAGCCTTTCTGTTCAAAGTTTTCTTTCTTTTTCTGCCTTATATCTTGCCAGTTGTTGTTCAGCAAATTCAAGGAGTGCCTCTCCCTTTTTATTACAATCTTTTCCAATTTTAATGAAATGGTCCAAGGTAAGCATTCTTGGAGTTTAATTATTTAAGTATTCAATTACTTATGTATTGTAATCAACAATATAATCTATGTCGATAATTATAATTACTCAACGAATGAATAATTAATATAAAAAATTGTAATATTCCTGTATTGTTATGTATAAGTTCCACAGTCTATAATATTTTGTAAAAATATATATATATACTCACTGATATCTATCATAAATAGTTATGATAGTTAGTTATATAAGCTGCTGAAATTATATCAAGCGCTTAATATTAATATTTAATAATTATGTGTATTATCCCCAAATAATTAGTCTTAATTGTCACTAAGTTCACAATATAGTACTGAGAAAGTGTACTAATTTATATTAAATATGTATTAATATGTTATAAAGTTTTAATAATTAATCATTATATTTTATGCCATAATCATGAGGCATAAAGTGCATTGCCCATTTCTAGGACCACTACTGCAAATATGTGCAAAGTCCCTAATTCCTCATCAAAGCTGATAAAAATTTAATCATATTCATCTACACTATTATTAATGAAGAAATTATAGCATTAATATTAAATTATAGAAGGATGAAATGAATACAAACAATACAATGGGTTAACCAAGGAGTACAGAACAGTAGCACAATACAAAAGTGACATTTTCACAAAAATAAATGATATTATAAAACCAAGTTTAGTAACAGGAAATGTAGAAGGGTGAAGGTTAACTGAAGGAAACGAACATATTTGGCACTAAGAATGATGACGTCACAGGACTCATTTGACGTTAATACAATACATTGAAATGAAATTAAAGATAGCTAGATCAGAATGACAAGATAGATTACGAACATAGGACTGTAAATGAATAAAAATAATAACCAAATACATCAGAAAACAACAGTTATAACATGACTATACACCTAACATGCAAAGTGAATTAATGCAAATCCGAACCAAACGATCACCGATAACGATAATTCGACGCTTTCTTCGCGAGGTGCTATTAATTCACAGCCTTAGGAACATTCAGAATGAATATCGGCATCCTGAGAGCCATTTTATTCATTCAGAACCGCCGCCCAACCATACCCGCTACATCAAAAAGACAGAAACAATATTTAACATCGATACAACGAAAAAAAAGAACATGGCCTTATTGGACGAACAGGACGAAATATTTTAACCTTTAAAACTCAGTGACTTATCTTGTTTTGGCGGTAATATCGTACATTATATGCTACGCCGACAGACTCGAGAGCTTGTTTGTATCATTGAAAAAGGCAGCAATAGGTTTCATTTCATGTTTGAAAGCTGCAAATAAGTTTGTTTGACAGACATTGTCAGCTGCTGGCTTTTCCAACCGTTCATCTGTCGTCAAGGGCATGACGTCACCGGTGTTTATGCAAATAATGTTCGTTTCGGCTCGAAAGGACAAATGTCTCTCTTTTTTTTTTTTTGTGGTTCGTTCTTCTGAAAAAATTCCAAAACCACTAATGGCCACCAGTTGTGACGGGTCGGTGGTGGTGGTGTGGTTGGTGTTGCGATTCCTTGGTTATGGTATTATTTATTGAATAGTAAAGTCACTCTTTAGACGTATCAATGTTGGTTATAAATGGTTAGCTCTGGGCATCAGAACATCCCTTCGACGTTCTGATTTGCATAGTATATAGTATTTGATTTCCCTTGTGGGAGAGTTATCGTGCTGACAAAGGTAAACACCAACAGCTGTAGAACCGAACCCGAAACGTAAATAAAGGGTCAAGCCTTCTGCTTTGAGTCCACATGTATTGAGATTCATTCAAAAACGATAATCGACATTCACAAAGGTTTCATGTACAATTCAGCGTAACAATTGAATTCCAAATAATATCAGTAAGTATCCGTCCGTGTCAAAACAATATGTCAGATGAACATCGTGGCTATATACGTGCACTGTTGTAGTCAACAGCCAGAAATGAGCACATGAGTTCTTGACATCTACAATTTGAATCATAATACGATTCTCCTTCCATTATTAGTTTAATTTAATTAATCTCATGCTTAGATTAATTTCCGAACTGACCCTGAAGTCTACATCGATTCATCTATATAATATAGGCTATATACTCAGCCTTATTTCCTTGGAAGAAATACAAGACACGACCTTCTTGCTTGACGGATAGCGTAACAAAGGCCCTGTAACCAAGTCACCCGGCGTGACCTTCCCAACGCGAATGCGTCATAATCTCCGCATATATTTCGCGTTCACTATACCGTAAAATATCGACATATTCTATAAATATTAATGACCCCTAAACGTTGCGCATGGGTAAACCCCAGCAGACGCCATCATTTAAAATAACACCGTAACACACTTCACATATAGCATCTGGCCATCTGTTTCCGTCTACAGCAGCTTCAGGCGTTACTGTACCATCAAGGTTGACAAACTGGCATTTTAGGTACTCTGGTCAGGATTCAAATGTTATATATATTCTTCCTTATTGTATGGTGTAGAAACATGGACAATGAATGAGCAATTAGAAGAAAGAATTAAGACCTTTGAGATGTGGATATATAGAAGAATAGGGCACGTCTCTTGGAAAGAGAAGAGAAAAAAAAATATAAAGAGATTCTAGAAAACCTAAGAATGAATATAACTGATGAAGGATTTAATAATTATACAGCTAAAATATTTTGGTCATGTAAAAAGACGTGACACCTTACAGAAGACCACAAAAGAAGGTAGAGTTGAAGGCAAACGTGCAAGAGGAAGACAGCGCTATAAGTGGGAAGATAACATCAAAAGATGGGCAGGAAAGAGTCTATTAGAGTGCACCAGCGAGTCAAGATACAGAAGTCATTGAAAATTCATTGGAGCTGACTTTTGATGTTAAGATGGCACCTGACGATGATGAGTCATGTTTCACCGAAAGTAGCCTTTAGTCTATGAGTAATACATAGCAACTTTGTTTACTTCATTCAGTTTTGTACGTAGTAAAATATTTATTAACTGATGACAAGAACCTGACAGATGCCAGTAGAACGAGAGAAGAGAAAAACTGAAGAAAAGTGTTGAAAGCATTATCAGGCAGTCCTTGTTCGGGAATTCCCAGAGTACGAGAAGCAGAGGCAGGTCAACGAATACACGGAGAAGAGAACAGGAGACATAAATGTAAGGGTTGAGAAAGGCAGGGAAAAACTGAGCTGATAACATGCGATAGGACGGCTTGGCATATTTTTGTTGAAGGCCTATACTCCTTGGGAAGCTGAAGGGACGATTGATTGATTTATTGAAAATATTTAATAATTAGCACTTATATAAACCTATCACATCTATCAGATTACATCCCATTTAAACTGACCTAAACCAGAATAGACCAAGCCCAAATATTTGCACGGAAAGTGCCCTAGTCCAGTTTATGACCGCGGTATAAAACAGTCTAACCCAAATTAACTCCGGGTATAATCAGAACAACATTGACCAACAGAAGTAGAATTCAGTGGACTCAGATAAAACAGCCTGATGATCTAAATCTTGCTGACGCACCAGCTCTTCTGTCCAGTAAACGCAATCATACTTAAGAAAAAATGAGAATACTTTATGGCAGCTCACAGCAATCGTGTCGGAATATACACAGGGAGAAGACAAAAAATATGAGAATAAATGCGGGAACACATGATAGTAAGGTTGAACTTGGAGATAAATGGCTCCAGGATGATGACTCATCCATATATCAGCAATTTAGACAAAGCTGGAAGAACGATGATATCAAAATAATAAAACAAAACGCAAGAGATGCTTTCAATCTTTCGAAAGTATATGGACATTACAAAAATGTCAAGTTCAATAAAAAAAATAGGAATCTTGGACCCAAATGTCAGATGTCATCTTGACATCGTAGGTCATCTGCAACAGATCTCCAACGTCTTCTGTCTCGATTGTCCACTGATAGAATCTTTCCTTTTCATCTCTTGACGTCACCTACCCACATCTAGAGCTGTATTTCTCTAGCTAGCTGGCCTCCAGCTCTTCCATCTCTTGTGTCTTCAGTAAGGTGTTATGTCATTTTATATAAGCAGAATTTTTAACTGCCTAACTTTGATCTTATTCATTATTTCTTTTGTTATTCTTATGTTTTCTATGACCACTTTATTTTTTATCTTCTCTTTTTACGTTTTGCGCCTCATTGTTCAATATATCCACATCTCAAAGACCTCAATTCTTTCGTCTAACTACTTGTTCATTTTTCATGGTAATATACCACATAGCGATGTAGAATATAAATAACACTTGATTACTCTCATATTTTAATTGTGAGTTATTTGTGGAGATGGTAGACGTGTCTTTTTTTTTTTAACGTAGCTTTGGTTATTACTATTATCTTCTTGATATCTGTTCCACACCTGCCATCTTCTGCTAATTCATTTCTGTTCCACGCCTGCCATCTTCTGCTAATTCATGTCTGTTCCACACCTGCCATCTTCTGCTAGTTTATGTCTGTTCCTATCTCCACCTCGAAAGACTGCAATGATGGACCTCCATCTCTTGTGTCGATAGTGCTTTCTGAAGGCTTCTTTCATGCCCATCTCTTGGAATAATCTTTACACACGAAAACGTTGTTATCCTCGTCTCATTCGCCTTAAACTTTTTTTTTTATGGTTATGAACAAAATGTTATGTTTCTTTATTTATCTAATAAATTTTACTTGTAAAATTTCGTTCTCTTTCAATAATTCTCTTTTCACTCATAGTTTCATTCTTTTTTTCAACTTTTTTGTTTCCATGTTTTCATAAGGTGCGTCCAGTTTTTCGATATTCACTTTCCTGCATTGTAAACAAAAAAACAAAAAACAAAAAACAAAAAAGGTAGCTATATCGCAGTAACTGCAGTAGGGGAGTGAAGACTTCTCCATATTAGGTCAAGCTTTTTTATGAGATGGGGTGATCAGTTCCCTTCCTCATTGTCGTTTCCTTCTCTAACTCGGGAGCAGAGTCAGGTACCCATTTACAGTTGAGTATACGAAAGCGTGATGTAACCAGGTTTCGAGCCCGGAATTTGGTAACTGTGCCGCGAATGGAAAGCGTTCTAACCGGTTAACCAATCGGACGCTCTAGAGTAGTGTAATGCAGATGTAACAATTGAGAACGTAAATATCGACTTAACTAGATGTAACAATTGAGGACGTAAACATCGACTTAACTATTTCTTGCTACAGCCTGATTGGACTACTAGCTGTGTTCAAACTCAACCCCTCAGAGACCTTCTGATACAACCTGGATTACTGCTAGACTAACAATGTCCTCCTTGGGGGTAGACATTAAACTTAGTGAAAAAAAAAAAAAAAACGGACTGGCATTGCAAAGTAAAGTAGTGATTGAAGAAAAGATACAGTTAATGAAAAGAGTGAATAAGCGCTTCATTCCCTTCAACTCACTGAGGAGCATAGGAGTTCAGCAAGCTCTCGTTTTCTTCCTAGAGTGTACCACAATTGCAAGGTCTTTCCATTTCTTCTTTATCTCATTTAAATATGTTTCAAATTTCTTCGACAATGTGTTTTTCGTTCACCCTATTTTTCTCTTACCCTGTGCACTACAGAGCTATGATTATCTTGTAATGCTATCAGTTGGTATCCGCATTGTGTATTCTATCTACAGCTGACGTGTTTTCCTAATCTTTTGTTTAGATTGTAGTTGTATGGTTCTTCCCATCAGTCTAACATTGCTGATCCGCTCGTACGTATTTAATCCGTCTAATCTGTGAAAGAACTGCTTTATGAAAGTCTAGCTCTGACGTCATGAACGTTCTTAACTCACGGCCTTCTTGCATCCTGGATGGGGGAAAGGAGGGATCCCGTTACATGCCCATTGAGGCATACTGGGAATATGGTAAGTAAAGGAACCCGTTACACGCCCATTGAGGCATATTGGGAATATGGTGTTAGGCCCATATTATCTTGACCGTCGGCACACGAGGGGTGATGTGGTCGGCATCACGCCGGCCGCCTTAACCTTCCCAGAGTAGCTCTGGTACCCATTTGGGGCTGGGTCAACCCAGGAGCCGTTTGTGGCCTAAAAATTTTCCGCCTCATCTGGGGATCGAACCATAGACCACTGCGCTAGGAAGCCAGTGCACTAACCACTATGCTACCGCGGCTCCATTGGGAATATGGTGTTAGGCCCATATTTTCTTGACCATACGGCACACTAGGGGTGATGTGGTCAGCATCACGCCGGCGGCCTTTAAATTTCCCAGAGTTGTTCTGGTACCCAGTTCATGAGGCTGGGTCGACCATAGAAGTAATTGAGGCCTTTGACATGTGGCACGTGTCATTGAAAGAGACCCGGTCGCCAGAGCGGTGTTGTAACCACTACGCTAGCGCGGCTCCCTTCATAGAAGTAATTGAGGCCTTTGACATGTGGCACGTTTCATTGAAAGAGAAGAAAAGAAATAAAGAAGTCCTAGAAAACCATAGGAAGGAAGAGATAATTAATGAACGAGATCAAAATTAGACAGCTAAAATATTTTGATCATTTAAGAAGACATAACACCGGACACTGAAGACCTTAATAGAAGGCAGACTTGAAGGTAAACGTGCAAGAGGAAGACAGCGCTATAAGTGGGAATATAACATAATGAGATGGACAGGAAAGAGTCTTATCAGAGTGTACCATCAAGACAAGAGACAGGAAATAGTCTATCAGAGTGTACCATCAAGACAAGAGACAGGAAATAGTCTATCAGAGTGTACCATCAAGACAAGAGACAGGAAAGAATCTATCAGAGTGTACCATCAAGACAAGAGACAGGAAAGAGTCTATCAGAGTGTACCATCAAGACAAGAGACAGGAAAGAGTCTATCAGAGTGTACCATCAAGACAAGAGAAAGGAAAGAGTCTATCAGAGTGCACCATCAAGACAAGAGACAGGAAAGAGTCTATCAGAGTGTACCATGAAGACAAGAGACAGGAAAGAGTCTATCAGAGTGTACCATCAAGACAAGAGACAGGAAAGAATCTTCAGAGTGTACCATCAAGACAAGAGACAGGAAAGAGTCTATCAGAGTGCACCATGAAGACAAGAGATAGAAGACGTTGGAGATCCATTTCAACCGACCTTCGATGTGAAAATGGCAAGTGTCGAACGCACAGACGAAAAAGGTGAAATAAAGAAAAGACAAAACAATGTGAACATGAGAAATAGATTATTCAAAAGTTTACTGCAATTTTTCAGTTAATTTGACCATTAACACGCATCAATAAAAACGATTGACAAGAACCATAAACATTTCAACACCGAATAAAGCCAGCTAAATAAAAAGCTGTACTCTGTGTGTATGGATTTTAAATGTCGTGTATCCTGTACAGGACAAGAATCAATATTTATAGCAGATTAACAATAGGTCCATTTCGACATTAGCTAGCAAATTACTTTTACAAAAAATTATTTTAATTTTTTTTTAACAGCTGGAAATAAGCCGAACATTATCGATGACATTAAACAAACAGGTAACGTTAGTTCCATAACCGCTTGCCAAGACACCAGACCTTGCAAGAGTGCAGCCTCGAAATCAGAATTCCATTTTGTCAGACCGGACACCTTTTATTTGAGTATTTATCAGGACTTACAAAAACAGCCAGGAAATCTCTATCATTTTAATAAGGAAAGCCGCTGTCTGAGGAAACTAAAGAAAACACACAAAGTCAGAGAGGGAACGTATTAAATTAACGACACTCCAGACGCGTGTAAGAGGCCGATTCAAGTCTCTTTTATGCATCTGAGCAAAAAGTATGTGAGCCAGGATTGGCGTAGTTGTGATTTTACATTTTATTTTTCATTACTAACATGTGAACTAACGTATATATGTATATTGCCATGTGAATTTTAATATGTGAAAGTCGCTAGTGGATGTCCCAGTCACTTGAGGCTGGCAACCTCAGCGTATAGAATGATGTTTCATGAACCACCACTGCACGGGCTGATGATTGCTTTATTGCTAGTTTCGTAAAGAGAACTAAAAGCATAAAGTAGCATCAAGTTCCATATGGAGCAGGGAGGAAAAGATTGAAGAAATGATGTACAAACTTACTTAGTCGTTCCTCTTCTACGATGAGGTGTAGAGATTTGGAAGAGAGAGTGCCATACTATTCTATCGGCTATCTTCCTCCTGGCTTGGTTCCATTCTAGTCCTCGGTCCTTCAAAGATTATCTAATGTTGTCCTCCAAGCGGACTTTGGGTCGTCCTGGAGGTCTGGATCCCTGGCTCTTAGTTTCCCATGCTTGCCGTGGTAGCCGGTCTTCTCCCATTCTGCAGACATGGCCAAACCATCTCAGTTGGGACTGTTCTACTTGGGTCTGCAGGGGGTGGGTTTTTAGGCCTTGACGTATCGTCTGGTTGCGGACCATGTCTCTTCTTGTTACTTAAACCACCTTCCTCAGATTCCTCATTTCTGAGGTTTGGATCTGGCTTTTATGGGTTGTAGTCATTGCCCATGACTCGCATATATACGTCAAGACTGGGACATAGGTGGAGTGGTATACAGCCATCTTCGTCTTCTTACCAACTTCTCTTTTGCTGAGGAATCCTCGATTTATGGCTTTAAAAAGTCTCCCAGCTGCTGCTCTTTTGGTAGCCAATTCTTCTTTGATGCCTCCCTACCGGTCTATGACAGCTCCAAGGTATTTAAAATGGTCGACTTGCTCCAGGACCTGTTCTCCTAGCTTAATCTGATGACTTCTTTCCTCTCGTGATATTACCATGGTTTTTGATGGTATGTACATTCTAAGTAAAATACTTACAGTTTCAAACCAGTGTACATATCTATATGAAAGTATTCATTTTAAAATTAATGGAAGTTTCTTACTTTTCAAATTAGTGTTAATATAAATGAAAACATATTCAATTTATATTGTAAACACTTTTCAATCAGTGGAAATGTAAATGTAAACATATTCTATCTGTACTATTAACCTTTTCATTTAAATGTAAAGTAGCTATAAAAGCTACTCAATTTAAATGTAAAGAAAGTTTTATCCCGAGGGATTAAATTTAATTCTCATCGAGGGTAAATTCGGAGTTAAATGGGATGATGGAATGGGAAGATAGGGACCCATAACCATGGGTTGGAAAACGCAATACTCAGAAGAGCGTTTCGTTTCTATTCTTTACCATAGTTATTGGTGGTACCAGCAGAAAGTACTATCTCTGGAACAAGAAGGAAACAGTGGCCTAAGCTTTAAGACGAGGGACTATCTTTGTAGACTCTCCCTGGCATTTCTGGGAAACGAGCTACACCCGACAATCTTGACCAGCGACGAGTGTAAGCAGTGTAAAAGAACCAACCCTTCAGTAGGAGCAGAGCCGCCATTGGCAGCTAAGTTCAATATATGCTGCCACTTGAACTGCTTGGAAAAAAAACAATTTACCTTCTATCACGACCGTGATGATAACTTTTCTTGATCCATAACTATTCACATTATTTTCAAACTATTAAAACTGATTATTAAAAGTGATTGTTAAATTTTGTTATTTGTAAATTTACAAATTTAACTTCAATTTAACCATTTTAAAGTTACTGCATGTTTGTCTCAGTCAATTTACTACACACACTCTAAACTGAGCTTTACCAGAATAATAAGAATTCCCCTGAGTTAATCAGAGGTGGGGGCTTAAACGAGCTAACATAAACCATTGCTTAATCCTTCACAAAAGTTCTCGGCAGATTCTAGAATTAACGTGCTCAGCAAAATGTAGCATTGTTTTCGCTTATCTGAATATCTTGTGAACACTACTTTGTGGTAGAAGCGTCATTAACCTTGTATCTACATATCTGCCAAGAGTAATCTTGTGCAAAGGTAGACAAATTTGAAGCCCATATTAGATACTCTTGAGTTTTGGCCACTGTTGGGCCACTATTGCAAAGCAGGGGAGACAATACCGTCACAAAACATTATGTCTATCAACGCACAACTTTATATTAGTTGCCTCTTACGACACGCCTGAGGTAGCAGTATTCCAATTCTTTGTCTCGCCAGACCCACGGAAATTAAACCAAATAAGGGTGGTCCCATAGCAGATACTTCCGCAGGGAAGTGAAGTGTTAGAGACTCCACATTGCTAGATCCAGCTTTTTTATGAGGTGTGGTGATCAGTTCCCGTTCTCGATGTCTTTGCCTTCCCTAACTCATCAGCAGAGTCAGTTACCAATTTACAGCTAGGTAGACTGCAGCGTAACGCTACCAGGTTTCGATTAGGAAACCAGTAACAGTGCGGTGAGAGTAAAGCGCTCTCACCGCTTAGTTTATTGGACGCTCCTGTGAGAACAACATGGGGCTTTTACTAACATGGATAAAGTTGGCAAAAAGAGAGAAAAAGTTCATGCATCTCCCCTTTACTCTCAACGGCAAAAAGTAAAACTTTGATTTAAAACAAATGTGCCATGACAAGCTTCATTTTAGAATGTCGTCTCAAAATACTTCCCGAAGCATCAGTTTGTAAGATCCTCTAATTACTTCGTGCACAGCTTTGATGACTACAATACAGTATAATGTCCTGTAATTACATTATCCAATGTTTCATTTAGACGTGAAGTTTACAGAGAATAAAGTTGATCAGGCGGAAAGCTTCGGTTTACGGTCATCTCGTGATCCCAGACGAGAGCAAACACGATGTCAAACGAATAATTGCTCATCCGATTAAATGCCGTCGCAACCACACACACACGTCCAGGAATTAGAAAGGGTTTAGTACAAGATTAACTATCAATAGAATCAGCATTTTTTGCCGTTGCATATTTGCGAAAAAAAAAAAATAATAATAAAAAATATGTGGTTAACTGGATTGTCTTTGTGAACATCTGCGAAATGTTACATTCATGGATTAAAAGGGTAGACAACCTTTGATACGTGAATGAACCCAAGTGTAATTGCTAATGGCCGTTAATATTATCACCCCTGCAGTTACCGGGGGTCTCAGGGAAGACAAGACACAATGAGAGCATAACTGCCTCAGGCAATGTCGTAACAGACACCTACCACGACGTCGTGAATTAGGCTGGCAGTTTCATCATGTAAAACAAATAGCTACAGAAACCACCCATAACAGAGAACATGAATGCTCCGGAGCAGGCGATCAAACAGGGAGGTCCGTAAGGGAAATTTTGATAAATGGTTGTTATTATTAAAAGTACCAGTGTAAAAGCCCGTCATATTCAAAAGCACCAATACCTAACGGTAATTTTACTTATTCAAAAGTATTTTTAAAAACCACTGTGTATCACCACAGTACACGAACTACGTAGCAGCAGCGAGGATCCCAATGTGTGTATACGGGATCACACATTCTATAAATATTTTTGTGCACACCGTCATTTGCGGATTCTTCTTTGGTAAGTGTTACCATTTTTGGGAGAGTACATATAAGGGAAACAATACAGTTAATGTCTAACTTTCAACCAAAGTTGCTTCCCTTAGCGTTACGCACTGACAGAAAAAGCTGGGATTTTATATATAGGATTAATAAAAAGATAATTACTATTAGATATTACTATTGATCACACTGTATTTCCTTCACTATTACTCGTCTGTTCCCTGAGGAGTAAAGGACAAACTCACACCAAGTTCGCTCAAAGTCCGTCCATGGCTTCTTTATTCTTTTACTTTCTTATTTCAGTTATCTTCTCTGTGTACTTTTTGGACTCCATTTATCTCTCACACTCGTGGATTCCAGAACAAGGACTGCCATAAAACGCTATCAACAGGTTCCTCAATGTGTGTCCTATCCATCAGTAGCTGTTTATTCTCATAGCTGTAATTACTAATACTAATGATGATGATTTGTCCATCGTATTCGATGAGCACCATCGACATCTCTCGTAATACAGTTCCTTCTCTGATGTTAAGTGGTTGCGCATTTGGCTGATCAAACCAATGCGGGCAAGAAAAGTTCTGTTGCAATTACTAATACTAATACTATTATTATAATTACTATTACTACTAGGGGTGCATTTAGCGTAGGACATTTCGGACGCCACCTGAGGTCCTTAGCTGGCATTTAGTTTGGTTTTAAGGGCTATCTACATTGCATACGGACAACTCCATCAGTGTTCCGATCTCCTCCTTTAGATCACACAAGGAGGATCTCAGCGCAGTGCACGAACTCCGTAGCACCGGCGAGAATTCCAATTTGTGTATATAGGAATCACATATTCCATAAATATATTTGGTGGGTAGGTTTCTAATTTTTACATTTTGCCAGGGCCGCCGCCTGATGGCCTACTCTTTACGATTTCCAACTGCCGTGGGATTTTTAACGTGCGCAACTTGCACACGGGACCTCCTATTTTCTATTATGGTTGCATACTGTAAATGAATGCTGTTATGGTAACTTTATAATTTTGCATGCCTTTAAATTAATGCTTAAAGCATCATGTTGGAATGAAAGGATATAGTATGCAAGATTAATGAGAGTGGAAGGGTAGAATGTTAGACGGGCCTGCGCGCCCAATTCTTTACCCTTCGAAAATAAAGTTAGTTCGTTCGTTCTTTCGCCCTTATCCGAGAAGCTTAGGTATCCGATCTCACTACCCATGAGACCAGGGGGAGTATGACATCATTAAGATCCATAAATTATAATCCCTCTACTATGAATTGAACCCGTTACCTCTATAATTCGAGTCGGACGCCAAACCGCTTAGCCACTCCGACCCCCGACTGGAATTTACACATCTAGAACAAGTAATCAACTAGTAATCAGTAGTCTGTGGCTAATAACTCTTATTTGTCCATGGCTCGGGAGCACTTATCAGTCCGTCCGTGATTACTACTAATTAAACTACAACTACTGATAGTTACAACTATTATAATCATTTAACTTCAATTATCACTAGCTTATAACATTATTTTACACGTGTAAAAGTAACATATCTAATATTTATCTCTTCTGTTTACATAAATACAACTAAATTAAACGCCTTCTGTCACTGTTAGTGTACATCTACTAAAGTGTTTTTTCTGTCACTGTTAGTGTACATCTACTAAAGTGTTTTTTCTGTCACTGTTGGTGTACATCTACTAAAGTGTTTTTTCTGTCACTGTTAGTGTACATCTACTAAAGTGTTTTTTCTGTCACTGTTAGTGTACATCTACTAAAGTGCTTTTTCTGTCACTGTTAGTGTACATCTACTAAAGTGCTTTTTTCCCCACTACAGATAAAAGTAGTCCCGTGGCAGAAACGGCAGTAGGGGAGTGAAATGTTACAGACTTCATTATACTATATCCAGTTTTATGAGGTTTGGTGACCAGTTCCCGTCTTTGCTGCTTTTGACTTTCTTAACTCAACAGCGGAGTCAGGTACCCATTTACAGCTGGGTAGACTGGAGCATGACGGTACCAAGTTTTCAACCGGGAATCCAGTAGCTTTGTCGCGACCAGCAAGCCCTCTATCTATTCTGTCAATCGGACTCGTAAATGGGTACTTTGGCGGAACCAGGGGTTTGAAATGGTATGACAGGGTCAGCAGTGTGAAACTGTTACAAATAACGAGACAAGTAACTCCCTCTACCTCTCTTACCATGTATTGTCTGGGATCTTCTCTGAGATTCTGTACAATCTTCCGCAAAATTAGTACAGTACAATTTTCTAGAATGGGGGCTAAAGATTAACGTGTTTTAGGACGATACTAATGTATTTCCCATGTTGTATAATTACTTAAATCTAAGATAAATGTTTCTGAAGGACTCAAATCTTTAGTGAATGTTATTAGACATACGTAAAACTTTAATCAGCATTTTAGAATGACTCAGCACAATGAAGGTAAAGGTAAAGGATCTTGTTACACTCCCATTGAGGCATATTGGGAATATGGTGTTAGGCCCTATTTTCTTGACCATCGGCACACTAGGGGTGATGTGGTCAGCATCACGCTTGCCGCCTTAACCTTCCCAGAGTTGCTCTGGTACCCAATTGGGGCTGGGTCGACCCAGGAGCCGTTTGCGGCCTAAAAAAATCCCACCTCATCTGGGGATCGAACCATAGACCACTGCGTTAGTGTAGTGAAATTGACAGAAATACAACGGTAAAATACCTCCAAAGATAACATGTAAGGATAAAAACATAATGCGTAGGCTGCTGATAGTACATGATAGCCCAGACCGCGGGTCATCACCCTCCATAAAAATTGACTTGCTAGACAGGAGGGGAACGGCGGATAAAAAGGAAAAAATATGACTGGAAAGATTGCGTGAGACTAGAAAGGCTAAGGAGACGCAATTGGGGGGGAAACGGAGAAAAGTCACGTTTCCCAAGTTGACATAAAGTAAGGAACGCGACAGAAGGGACCTTGGATATGTTACGCCACAGTCATTTATTGGTCGCTTTTGCGATACCCAGCCTTTGATTTGAATTCAGCGGCAGAACGCAGATGTTTGGAATATTACAAAAATTAAAAAGTAACTTTTTCGTAATATTAATGTTAGGAATATAAAAATTAGCTGGCCGGATGGCCCATTCTGAGCAGTGAACTAATATGTTCTTAATTTTACAGACGGATAGATAATATTGAAGATAATGACAAAAGACAGTGTTGTTCACATCAGCGACAGACTGTATGGAATAAAAAGTGTCGCTATTTGCACAAAAAAACACGACCTTGAGACGCAGGTGTTCAAATCTACTTAGTAGGGAAGCGAAGGGACATTGGTGGGAGCTGTGTCTAAATATAACTTTTAACGACAAAATTTTGGAGGGGAGAGAAAGGTTGGTTCAAAAATCAAGTACGTTTTTGAAAAAAAAAACAAGTAGAGACGGACAGACTAACAGATAAACATCCATACTTGACTGAAGCATGACTGAAATGACTTTAGGGTAGGAAATTTGAATTTGAAATAAACCTAGGCAGTGATTGGCCACAGACAATCATTTTATCGGCGCTCAGACGCGCAAGTGGGGCCATTCCTCAATAGTTGTTCGATGATAGACACAGTATTTTAAAGTGTGGTGATTTCCAAATGAAAGAAAGTGAAATAAGTTCAGGGACGCCATACTATAGCCAGCAGCTCAGCTGAGTTTTGCTAGCATTTCTGTGTTCTTTATTCATAATCTGGTAAGATTGAAATTATTTCTTTGTATATTTTGAATATTGTTTAATGTTCGAGTGATTTGATACTGCCATATCATAATCTAGCCTTACAAACAAGTAGGGATTTGCTCTAGACCCCCCGCCCAAGTCAGGGTCTAGGGACCAACAATATACATAAACTCCAGCAAGGGTTAGGAAAGACAGATCAAGTGTTGAGAATAATGAAACATATTACCTATCCACTTTTAGGGAAGGAAACTAATAAATATTTTTCAGAATCTATAGTCTGGGAGGACCTATCTGATGTAAAACCACCATGGTAAATGTGCTGTTTGGTCAGAGAGATCTGACCTGTCTGTATGATGTGGTTGTTGTGTCCGTGTTGTGTCCAGACGTGGGTAGAGAATAGAATTTTGACACATAGCCAATACTTTGATTGCAGAGCTGTGAGTTTCAGTTGTCAACAAGGCGGTGTCCATTCAGTTGGTGATTTTACTCGAGTGTATCTGTGCAGTACGTTGTGACAGAGACCACTATTATTGCCCGCCAGCACGGAGAGGTGGGACCACCAGATTTCAGCACCAGAGCTACATATGCAAGTTGAGTGAGTGAGCCTCTGGTCTGCTGGAAGTTCACCAACGCCTTTTAGTTACTAATACCCCATAAAATTCCTGTAATTTACTGGACACTGTGTAGTCAATATAGACAGGTGTGATGAGGCCACCCCAACAGCACAAGCATTAACTATCCTCCCAAGTAGATGACTACTAGAACATTTTAATAAAACTAACTAGTCTAGTACTTATATATGTACACTCTTGCATTTATTATGTAACATTCCATGCATTTCTTTCATAATTTTTAAATCTTTTTTTAAAAAAAGTTCTGGTCAACATAAAACTTGATCCAGAACAAATAAATGTAATATAATTCTATCAAAAATTTTACACTCTTGAGTTAGTTCAGTGTATTATAATATTTGTTAAATATTATTAGTCTGCTTAAATATCTGTGGGTGTATCTATAACTATCACACCACATTACATATCATTACCCTAGACATTTTACATAGCTACATTCATTAAGAAAAAAAAAATTGAGTGTGAGGTCGTAGTGGTAGCAAGAAAGGCCTTCTGACAATTCACAACTACATTTTATCTCAGGAGCCTTCACAGCTGGCCTCATACATTACATTTAGTAATATCACCATCATACAATACCATCAAACCCACTACATACATTGGGGTCTTGTCCAGGGATAATTAGCCCAACAGTAATATTAGGATCTCCTGGTTGGAGAAATAAAATTAAAAAAAAAAAAAAAAAAAAATTGTGAAATTCCCTTTAAAATTAAAAGTGTCCCTGCAGATAAAAGTTGGTGAATCTTCACAGCCAGTGATAATTAATTAGTTAACTGGTTAGTTAGAATTAGTTAGACTATAGTCATAAGAAGTACTTAGTGTATTTACTGGTTAGAGATTTAGCTTGTATATTATTATATTGTCTGAAAAGTATGGCGGAGCTAGCAAAATTCCGATCAGCTGCTGTGCTGACCGCAAAGGAGATGGGAATGGATGGTCAGATTTTAATTCAATATGTAACGGCTGAATGTGATAAATATATTGAAAGGGAAGATAGAAAGGTAGCTGAAGAGAAGAGGTTACAAATTGAGGCTGATAGAGAAATTAAGAGGCTGCAGATTGAGGCAGAAGAAAAACGACAGCAAAGGGAGGCAGAAGAAAAACGACAGCAAAGGGAGGCAGAAGAAAACAGGTTGACTGCCGAAAGGGAGGCAGAAGATAGAAGGTTGCAAAGGGAGCACGAATTACGACTAAGGGAGCTGGAATTACAAGGCCCGGCTCCTGAAAATGGTGCCAGCCCTTTTGCCTCAGATGCTACGCCCAGTCTGGGAGCCTCAAACTCAGCTATGGGGTTTCATTTAGACCATTTTGTTGAAAAAGACGATGACATAGAGGGGTACCTAGGACGTTTTGAGTTATTAGCTACTACATATGGGTTAGAGAGAGAGAGGTGGAGTTTAAAGCTATCACAGGGATTGAGAGGTACTTCTTATGAAGTATTTGCCAAAATGAACAGGGAAGACCAAGACAATTATGACATGTTAAAGCAGGCTTTGTTATTAAGGTACGAGAAGAATGGTGAATTTTATCGTAAGAAATTTAGAAATGCCAAACTGTTGTCTGGGGAGACATACCACCAATTCTCTGCTAGACTAGAAACCTATTTGGAGAAATGGACGGCTCTGGGGAAGACCCAAGATCTTAAAGAAATGATCATGATTGAGCAATTGAGAGAGTCCATGGCTCCAGACATGAGAAAATTTCTCATGGAACAAGGTGCAGAGAAGTTGGGGGAAATTTTAAATGTTGCTGAGAGGTATCAGGCAGCTCAGGCAGAGGTAAGTGGTGCTAAAAAGAAGCACATAGACAATTTTAAAGCTCCACAGCAATTTAATAAATTTGATAATAGAGAGCAGGGAAATAAAGGTAGGACAAACTTTGAGCGGCCAAGAAATGACTATCGCGACAGAAACTCACAGTTCAATGACCAAAAGTTCAAGGAAAGAAAACCGTTGAACCAAGGAAAAAGATGGTGTAAATGGTGCAAGAAGGATAACCATAACACCGAATTTTGTAGAAGGAAACCTTCAAACATTGCTGCAATGAAGTCGGGGACGCGAAGATTAAAGGTTAATCCTAATGGACAACAGGAACCTTATCACCCCCCAGTTTGTGAGGATGTTATTTGTAATGGGGTCACCATAAGGTGCCTTTATGATACAGGTTTGGATTATGATTCAGTTGTGAAGTCTAGCCTAGTGGACCCAAGTCAGTATACCACAGAAACAGTGGAAATACAAGGGGCGACTAAGGACATACCACTCATGACACTTCCCATCGCAAGGATAACGGTGAAAACTCGCTATGTGGAAGGAGAAATCAGAGCAGCAGTGATAGATGAACCAATCTACCCTCTGATATTGGGGTGTAGATACGTCTTCTTGGGGAATCCCGAGAAACCTGTGATCATGGCGACAGTGCAGACCAGGTCACAGAAGAAGGAGGAAGAAGGTGAACCTATAAATGCTCATCCAGAGGAGATGAGGAAGGCGCAGGCTGAGGATAGGACACTCAAGCCCTGTTTTAAAAAATTGCCCAAATGCCACACACCTCCGAGCAAGGGGGAATATTTCATGAAGAACAAACTCTTATACAGGAAGGCCGGAACTGGAACAAATGGTCACAACCAGCTGGTTCTTCCCACTTCATATAGAGATAAAGTGATGGAACTCGGGCATGCGATTCCCTTCAGTGGTCACATGGGGATCAGCGCCACAGGACAGCGTATAGCTTGTCATTACTTCTGGCCAGGGATAACGGAGGATATAAAAAGACATGTCAAATCCTGCCCAGAATGTCAAAGGGTAGCTCCAAAGCACTGGACTGCTCCTGCAACTCTAGGGGAAATGCCCATAGTGGGAACACCTTTTGAGAGGGTTGCAGTGGATATTGTAGGACCTCTCACTCGGACCAAGAGGAGGAACAGTTACATCCTTACTCTGGTGGACACTTGTTCTATGTGGGGAGAGGCGGTAGCCCTGCCATCAATTGATTCAAAACATGTAGCAGAGGCACTACTTACAATATTTACCCGATTAGGATTCCCGCATCAAATCTTGACGGATAATGGTTCTCAGTTCAAGGGGAAACTAACGGAAGAAGTTTTTAAGCTATTTCAAGCCAGACACTTTCATTGTAGTCCGTACCATCCACAAGGGAACGGCCAGGTAGAGAGGTTCAACGGGACTCTCATTTCTATCCTGAGAAAGCTGGCACACGAAAAACCGGATCTGTGGGATCAATTCCTGCCCGCCGCATTGTTTGCGTACCGGGAGGTACCACATAGTTCAACCGGGATGGCTCCCGCAACTCTGCTATTTGGGAGGCCAATAAAAGGTCCATTAGAAGCTCTATTAAGGACCTGGACAGATGAGAAGGCGGAAGAGACTGTTACCTCATCGTATCAATACGTGAACGAACTGACCACTCGTTTGAAAGCTGGATGGAAACTGGCAAATGATAATTTGAAGCAAGCCAGGAAGAAACATGCAGCATATTTTAATAGGAAGGCAAAGGACAGGGAACTGGCAGTCGGAGAGAAGGTGCTGCTTCTACTACCCGGAAGCCAGAATAAATTACAAATTGGTTGGCAAGGTCCATATACGGTTCTAGAGAAGGTGTCTAGAACAAACTATAAAATTGACAAAAAGGGGAAGGAGAAAGTTTATCATGTAAACCTGTTAAAGAAGTATCTGGACAGACCACTCCAGGAAAGCACCCCCTTATTGACCTTAGCTATTGCAACCCAGATGCAAAAAGAACCACTCACCTCACATGAATACCCATTACATCCTTGTGAAACCGCAGCACAGGTAAAAGTCAGTAAGCACCTGACTAAAAACCAGAGGGAGAGAGTTCAACAGGTTCTGGAGGAACATACAGATGTATTAACAGATAAACCAGGCCATACAAATTTGCTACAGTATGACATGAAACTGGTAGACTCAAACCCAATCTGTATGAGAGCCTATTCTATTCCGTTCGCGAAGGAGAAGGCATTGAAGGAAGAAATAGAGTATTTGTTGAAGGAGGGGATTATTTCGCACAGTGAATCATCTTTTAGTTCTAGTGTCGTTTTGTTGAGAAAACCGTCTGGGGAACACAGACTGTGCATAGATTACAGGAAACTGAATGCTGTCACAGAAGGACAAGTGGATCCATTACCAGACACAAAACAGTTATTTGCCAGACTGAACAAGGCAAAATACTTTTCAAAGGTGGATCTTAGTAAAGGCTATTACCAGATCCCAGTGAAGCCTGAAGTGAGACCTTATTGGCTTTTAGCACTTCGGATGGACATTATGAATTCAATATGCTACCATTCGGACTGAAAAATGCTCCGAGTGTGTTTTCAAGGATGATGCGCAAATTGTTGGATCCCCTGAATAACCCATGTATCACGAATTTCATGGATGATATTCTCGTCGCCACAGAGACATTTGAAGAACACATTGAAGCTCTGGAGATGTTGTTTGATAGACTTCGGGAGGCGAACTTAACTGCTAGGCCAACAAAATGTTGTATTGGATGCAAAGAGTTGGAATTCTTGGGACACACTGTATATCAGGGTAATATGACCCCTGATCCTAAGAACTTGGAAAAACTGCAGAGAGCACCTAGGCCGCAAACAAAAAAGGACGTGCGATCATTTGTGTCGTTATGCGGATTTTATCAGAAATACATCAAGAATTTTAACGCTATTTGTGCTCCTCTGACTGATCTGACTCGCAAGGGACTTCCAGATAAAATTATTTGGACTGCACAATGTGAACTAGCGTTCCAAGAGTTAAAGGAAAAACTCACTAGCAAGCCTATTCTCAAACTGCCTGATTTGACACAGGACTTTGTCTTAAGAACCGATGCAAGTAATGTAGGACTAGGAGGGGCTTTGTTGCAAAGATCATCTTCACCTGATGGGGAACTGAAACCAGTCGCTTATGCAAGCCGTAAATTGAATAAGGCGGAACAAGGATACTCCACAAGCGAAAAAGAATGTTTAGCGTTAATCTGGGCAATAAAGAAGTTTCAAATCTATCTGTATGGTAGGACTTTTGTGGTGGAGACGGACCATCAGCCTCTCGTATTCTTATCTCAGGCTAAGCATGAAAACGCAAGATTGCTGAGGTGGTCTTTATTGCTTCAACCTTATCAGTTCAGTATCCAATATATCCCAGGCAAATTGAATGTCGGTGCAGATTTCCTCAGTCGGCACCCCTGTGATCAAAATTAGAGTAGTGGCAGACGTGAGGAGTAATTTTACCTATGTGTATCTCTGGTTTTGGAACTTGCCATAGGCATGTTTTCAAGTGGGGAGATGTGTAGTGAAATTGACAGAGATACAACGGTAAAATACCTCCAAAGATAACATGTAAGGATAAAAACATAATGCGTAGGCTGCTGATAGTACATGATCGCCCAGACCGCGGGTCATCACCCTCCATAAAAATTGACTTGCTAGACAGGAGGGGAACGGCGGATAAAAAGGAAAAAATATGACTGGAAAGATTGCGTGAGACTAGAAAGGCTAAGGAGACGCAATTGGGGGGGGAAACGGAGAAAAGTCACGTTTCCCAAGTTGACATAAAGTAAGGAACTCGACAGAAGGGACCTTGGATATGTTACGCCACAGTCATTTATTGGTCGCTTTTGCGATACCAAGCCTTTGATTTGAATTCAGCGGCAGAACGCAGATGTTTGGAATATTACAAAAATTAAAAAGTAACTTTTTCGTAATATTAATGTTAGGAATATAAAAATTAGCTGGCCGGATGGCCCATTCTGAGCAGTGAACTAATATGTTCTTAATTTTACAGACGGATAGATAATATTGAAGATAATGACAAAAGACAGTGTTGTTCACATCAGCGACAGACTGTATGGAATAAAAAGTGTCGCTATTTGCACAAAAAAAACACGACCTTGAGACGCAGGTGTTCAAATCTACTTAGTAGGGAAGCGAAGGGACATTGGTGGGAGCTGTGTCTAAATATAACTTTTAACGACAAAATTTTGGAGGGGAGAGAAAGGTTGGTTCAAAAATCAAGTACGTTTTTGAAAAAAAAACAAGTAGAGACGGACAGACTAACAGATAAACATCCATACTTGACTGAAGCATGACTGAAATGACTTTAGGGTAGGAAATTTGAATTTGAAATAAACCTAGGCAGTGATTGGCCACAGACAATCATTTTATCGGCGCTCAGACGCGCAAGTGGGGCCATTCCTCAATAGTTGTTCGATGATAGACACAGTATTTTAAAGTGTGGTGATTTCCAAATGAAAGAAAGTGAAATAAGTTCAGGGACGCCATACTATAGCCAGCAGCTCAGCTGAGTTTTGCTAGCATTTCTGTGTTCTTTATTCATAATCTGGTAAGATTGAAATTATTTCTTTGTATATTTTGAATATTGTTTAATGTTCGAGTGATTTGATACTGCCATATCATAATCTAGCCTTACAAACAAGTAGGGATTTGCTCTAGACCCCCCGCCCAAGTCAGGGTCTAGGGACCAACAATATACATAAACTCCAGCAAGGGTTAGGAAAGACAGATCAAGTGTTGAGAATAATGAAACATATTACCTATCCACTTTTAGGGAAGGAAACTAATAAATATTTTTCAGAATCTATAGTCTGGGAGGACCTATCTGATGTAAAACCACCATGGTAAATGTGCTGTTTGGTCAGAGAGATCTGACCTGTCTGTATGATGTGGTTGTTGTGTCCGTGTTGTGTCCAGACGTGGGTAGAGAATAGAATTTTGACACATAGCCAATACTTTGATTGCAGAGCTGTGAGTTTCAGTTGTCAACAAGGCGGTGTCCATTCAGTTGGTGATTTTACTCGAGTGTATCTGTGCAGTACGTTGTGACAGAGACCACTATTATTGCCCGCCAGCACGGAGAGGTGGGACCACCAGATTTCAGCACCAGAGCTACATATGCAAGTTGAGTGAGCCTCTGGTCTGCTGGAAGTTCACCAACGCCTTTTAGTTACTAATACCCCATAAAATTCCTGTAATTTACTGGACACTGTGTAGTCAATATAGACAGGTGTGATGAGGCCACCCCAACAGCACAAGCATTAACTATCCTCCCAAGTAGATGACTACTAGAACATTTTAATAAAACTAACTAGTCTAGTACTTATATATGTACACTCTTGCATTTATTATGTAACATTCCATGCATTTCTTTCATAATTTTTAAATCTTTTTTTAAAAAAAGTTCTGGTCAACATAAAACTTGATCCAGAACAAATAAATGTAATATAATTCTATCAAAAATTTTACACTCTTGAGTTAGTTCAGTGTATTATAATATTTGTTAAATATTATTAGTCTGCTTAAATATCTGTGGGTGTATCTATAACTATCACACCACATTACATATCATTACCCTAGACATTTTACATAGCTACATTCATTAAGAAAAAAAAATTGAGTGTGAGGTCGTAGTGGTAGCAAGAAAGGCCTTCTGACAATTCACAACTACATTTTATCTCAGGAGCCTTCACAGCTGGCCTCATACATTACATTTAGTAATATCACCATCATACAATACCATCAAACCCACTACAGTTAGGAATGCAGTGCACCAACCACTATGCTACCGCGGCTCCTCAGCACAATGAAGATCACTCTTAAATGACTTTAACATCCTGTTTTAAAGGAATCTTTTACAGGAAAGCCACGTGGAAACTAAACTGCACAATAATTTAAATAACACGCATTTCTTCACATCTGTAAATGACTTTTGTTTCAGAAATATTCGTGCCTGTAATTTTGACAAAATTTGTGGCATTTTCCCCATTCTATAGTAAGTATAGTGTATGCGGGCAAGCATGAAATAAGTAATAATAATAATAATAATAATAGATTCTTTAAGCGCCAAACACGGCGCATAAGGCAGAAACCAGTGCTCTCCAGGTTGTTCGTTGTGACGCCACTCCTCTTAGCTCTTGCACATTATTTAGGCCAAACGTTCTTCCTTCTCTTATTATTGTTCTTCTGAGTGTTTCTTTTGGTCTTCCTTTTTTCCGCTTACCCTCAGGAACCCAAGTGAGCGCCTGTAGTGGTATTCTGTTGTTTTGCATTCGTAGGACATGACCGATATATGACCATCGTCTTTTCCTTATATAGTCGGAGACATATTTCTGCCTAGAGTCTTCTCTTATTTGTCGATTAGTCTTGAATTCTTTCCAACTGATGTTCATGAGTTTTCTAAGACATTTGTTCTCGAATGTATTCAGCTTGTTCTCCAATGATTTTGTTATTTTCCAACTCTCACAGCCGTATGTTAACACTGAGATAACATTTGAATTAAACAGACGAAGCTTGGTATGTGTATTCAATGATCGTAATTTCCAAATGTTAGATAATCTATTGAAGGCGCTAGCTGCCAAAGCAATTCTAGTATGGATTTCTCTTGTTGTGTCACCATCCTGAGTCATTTTACTGCCTAAATAATTGAAACTTTCAACTTTCTGTAGTTTTTCCCCGTTCAAGATGATATCAAAGGTCTCGTTAGAAAAGTTCATAGCTTTAGTTTTAGAGGCATTTATTTGGAGACCAATTTTAACCGAGAGATGACACAAATTAAATGAAATAAGTACCTACATCTTATATATGTAACCAGAGAAGCATCATTGCACATCAAAGAATTGACGGGTTATTGATTTACTTCTGAAGGCAAATGGAAATAAATGAAATGACCACAGGAGATTTAGTGCCGTTGTCAGGAAATGCGGCAGACAGAGCTCAACATAATTTTTTTTCCCGCCATTATTTGACTGCTTACTTGCGCGTTATTCTAAAATGACGTGAATCCACAAATAATATTCTGAAATGATTGCAATAAACGAATGATGTTCCGGTATATTTGACACCTATCAACGATGTTCTAGATTGACGTAAATATATGATTACTATTCTGTAATTGTTGAAGTATATAAATAATGTTCCAGTATAAATGAAATCTATACCAACGGGCTGATCACCCGTTTGCCAGTCACTTCGATTACGGAAACAATAGCAAATGGATTGATTTGCCGTTGCCCTAAAGACGCCAATAGGCGTGATGGGAAACAATGGCAAAGAAAACCTATCTGCTGTTGCCCTAAGACGCCACTAGGCGTAATGGCCACTGACTGCTTTGACGGTCGGTGGCTAAGGACGGAAGAAGAAGAAGAAGATAAATGAAATCTATGCGCAATGCTCTAGAAAGACTTAAATCCACGAATATATTCTGAAATGATTGCTATTTACGAATAATAAAGAGGAATGACTCAGATCTATGCAGAATGTTCTAGAATGGCGTAAATCTTTTAATGGGAGGAGCTGCAGGCATTTTTCGGTCGAAATCGAAAAAATTACAATTAAGAATTTGGGATTAGTCCTATTTCTGATACTTTAGCATCTCCTGAATCTAAATATAACAGAATTAAATGTCAAAATGCACTCTAACAATATGTATTTTGACTTTGAAAAAGGTATGGTACAGAGAGATTTTCTCAAACTCGAGAAAATATGTCTAATTGGACCTAGTTTCTTCCATAGCAACCAAGCCTGCACCCCTACGTATTATACATCATTGGATTCGCCTAGATCTGGGCAATCCTGTGATGTAGTTCATTTATTTCGGTAACAAAATTATACCTGCCAGATCGAGAATTTCTAGGTCGCGTTTTTTACCGATTACTTCCATATATGGAAATCGTCGGACATTCGCTGACATCGGCTTTTTCCGCTCACTATTCTAAACTGTTCGTTGGCAGCGTGAATCCACGTGACTTGTAACCGCCATGTTGACAATATGGCGTCGGATTGATAAATTCTGTATACATATTTAGTTAGATTCATTTTTCGGAACTTTTTGTGTGAAAATGCCTCGAAAAAAGAATAGATTTCGTCATCTAAACCTGGAAACGGCCAGGGAGAAAAGATGGAACCAAGATAGTGCAGGTAAAAGTCGCTAATTTTGTTATGGTAATAGTACAAAATGAATCACTGTAGAAAGCCAGGCAGATCACATGTGGTGTGGCCACGCACAACAACATTTAGGCTACACAAATTTAGTTTTTATTTACTCTGTTAGGACTGAGTGGAGGGGGAAGAAGGTACTATATTTGGATATTGGAAATCTGACTTAATTTTCTTGAATTAATACACAATATGTCCTAATTATAACCCATAAAGGGTTCAACGATATACAGTGTGTCCGGCAGAATCACTACCAATAACAAACGTCAATATTTCCTCATCCATCTAAGTTAGAATGATTTTTTTTAATGGTTACCTCGTAAAGAAACCATCACATTTTTAGGAGCAGTGAGATAATTGATAAATTGTCCGATAATGTGCAGATAACGCTTACGTAATGCGCAGCCGCGGAATGTGACGACGAAGTCACAGCCAAATGATAAACCCAGACGGGCTGAGTTCGCAAATGCAATGCTATGTCACCTCGATGATGACAATGAATTTCTCAATCGTGTGGCATTCTCCGATGAAGCGACCTTTCACACTCGTGGCAAAGTTCACCGGCATAATTGTAGGATATGGGGAAATGAAAACCCATATGTCGTAATGGAGCATGAGCGAGACAGCCCTAAACTTAACGTGTGGTGTGCCTTAACCTCGAATTATGTGATCGGGCCATTTTTCTTCGCCGAAGCCACAGTTAGAGGAGCAACATACCTAAACATGCTGCAAAATTTTGCAGTTCCTAGGATACCAGAAGTATTCATATTCCAGCAAGATGGAGCACCTCCACACTATTCCAATGAAGTAAGAAACTACCTTCATCAACAATTTCCAGACAGATGGATTGGAAGATTAGGTCCCATTGATTGGCCACCAAGGTCACCAGATTTGACCCCCTTAGATTTCTTTCTATGGGGATACGTAAAAAGCTTTGTCTATCAAACTCCGGTGCAGGGACTGGATAATCTTCGGCAGCGAATAATTGACGCTTGTGCATCCGTCACACCTCAGATGCCGCAAAACACGTGGAGAGAAATAGAATACCGTCTTGACATTCTTCGAGCCACTAAAGGCGCTCATGTGGAGATCTACTGAAACTTGGTGAGTTGCTACTGAAACTTAATGAGTTTGCCTAACAGAGAATCAAAATCCGGTCAGTCTGCTATTACTGTATTAGTGTAAGAAATATTGACATTTGTTATTGGTAGTGATTCTGCCGGACACGCTGTACTTTTTAAAAAAATTTCACATGTGAATAAGCTATTATTTTTTTAAATTTATGTATTTGCAAGCTTTTAGTAAACGCGTCGGCAGTAAACAGTGATCACATTTTTCTGGTTTGACAAAATGACATGATTCCACATTATACGATAAATTATCATGGTATTTATAAGCATGTGACATATGTTTCTTGAGCTGTGATTATTTCTTATGGACTTTTTTCAGAACTAAATAGTCCCCCTAATGAGCCTAGTCTGCCTGAGGTTATACTGTCAGCTTCAGCTGTAAATGAAGGAGCCAGCACAAGCTCCTCTACAACTTCTACCTCTTCACCCCACAGCACACCACGGTTCTGTAAAAAGCTGGAACTAAGTGCCTCATCGGTGCAAGAAGCTTCAACGCTTAACAATACGGTCTCCAGAACTATAGTTGATATGTCTGAGATATGCAACCTTGTTAGTCAGTTTGCATGTCCAGAATGCTATGGGAAGCTGTCTGCAGAAATTAATAATCAGGCCAAGAGAGATCTTGTTCAACACATCAAAGTGAATTGTTGTGTTTGCAAAAAAACCGTTGCATCAACGTACACATCATCGGTTGATGAACATAATTCATTCAGTGTGAATAAAGTTGCAGTTCTATCATCATTGTTATCAGGAATGGAACCCTATAAATTTAACTACTTTGCACAGAACATGGATATGCCTGGCCTGCATCAAAAAACTTTCAACACAATTGCAAAAATTTTTTATTTGCAAACACCAGAACTCGCAAAATTAATATTTGATCATGCTGCTAAGCTAGCACGCAGCGTAAACTGTGCTCAGAGCAATCAACCATATCATGAATATATTATGGATATTGGAGTCAGTTTTGATGGCAGCTGGCTCACAAGGGGCCACAGTTCAAAAATTGGTATTGGTTGTGTTGTGGAGATCTTGACAGGTCTTGTTATAGATGCCCATGTGCTTTCAAAATACTGTCCGACATGTGCTACAACTGGTTCTTGGTACCAGAAGGAAGCCCCGGGAAACTTCAGCAAATGGAAAGAGGAGCATGTGAAGCAAGGATGTGATATAAATTTTGAAGGTATTTACTTCTGAATCTTATTTTTGATTTCTCCTTCTCCTTGTCTAAAAATTTAAACTGATCTAATTTTAATTTCTCCATAAGTATCAGTTTTAGTAACATAATTTATTACTTACATGTGTTTGCTTTGCTTCCATTGTACTACATTTGCTTCTACATTGTAAAGGAAAGTGTTCAATGTTTGCTTACATCATTATTTTAAGTGTTACTAATTCATACCTTTTCTTCTTTCTAGGAAGTTCAGGTGTGATGGAGGCTGAGGCAGCTAGTGTTTTATGGAGCCGGTCTGTGACACGACACAAATTTCGCTACACCACCATGTTAAGTGATGGTGATAGCAAAGCCTTCAATAGGGTCATGGAAATTAAACCATATGGCCCTAATGTTGAAATCATCAAAGAAGAGTGTATCAATCATGTAGGAAAAAGAATGCATACAGCTCTTCGTAATTTAGTTGCTGATTGCCGCAAGCAAAATGTTACGCTTGGAGGACGTGGCCGTGGCCGTCTGACAGATACAGCCATCCGAAAGCTTGGCATTTATTATTCCAGGGCTATCAGGCAACATGCAACTGCAGCTGATATGAAGAACGCTATTATGGCTAGCCTACATCATTGCTATTCAACTGATGATTATCCCCAGCATCAGTTTTGTCCTACTGGCCAAAACTCTTGGTGTTTCTATAAAGCAGCCTTATCTAGGAATGAGTATGCTTTTGGGCATCAAAAACGTATACATACGCCCCTGGACTTTAAGCTGTTGAACAGACATTTGACACCAGTGTATGACAGGCTGACAAATCTGAAACTGTTGAGTCGCTGTGAAAGAAAGGCTACCCAAAACTCCAATGAGAGCCTTCATTCAGTTATTTGGAGTAAAGTGCCAAAGCATATTTTCCATTCACGAAAGCACGTTGAATTCTGCCTTCTAAGTGCAGTTGCTGAATTTGATGAAGGACCTGAGGCTGCTATATTTTTCAAGAAAGTCCTGGGGCTGAACAGTGGAAAAGAGGCTTATCGACTGGCAGGATCAAGAAAGCGTAAACGTCTCGTGTTCAGCTCTAAAACGGCAGAAAACTGCATTAAGAAAAGGAACCAAATTAGGCACAAGTCTTAACAGAAAGCCAGACAAGAAGCTGCAGAGGAAGCTGGATATATGGCCAGTATGTTCTGAATGACAAGTAAGTTATTATTTGCTGTAGTCTTCTTCTTCTTCGATCCTTAACCGCCGACCGTCAAAGCAGTCAGTGACCATCACGCCTAGTGGCGTCTTGTAGGGCAACAACAAATTGATTCCACTTTGCACGGTCGGTGGCCATCCTTCGTACAGTGCCCCAACTCTGGTTCATTCTTTGCATCTCAGCCTCCACAGTCCTCCGCCAAGTTGTTTTTGGTCGGCCTCTCTTTCGCTTTCCTTCAGGGGTCCAAATTTTGCTGTAGTATTACATACTTATTTAATTGTTGTCTACTTATGGAGAAAAATGCGGTTTTCTCATAATCTATTTTTTCATCCTAATTTTCTTATAACTTCCACACTTGACATAAGAATTGGAACATATATTGCCCATAATCTTTTAAAACTTTTTATGTGATGGATTTTAAGTATCTGATCAAACTTTTGATTAATTGACAAAAGTAATGTAAAATTTAGTAAAATTTGTTACTATTTTTAGACACTATTTTCAAAGTCCTACAACTTTTTTTGTATTAAAGTTATCAAAAAATCCATCACAGGGAAAGTTTTAACATACAATGATAAACGTTGTGTTCATATGTGGTATTCATAGCTTAATAAATAAAAAAGCCTTAGCAAATTGAAATAGAGCAAAGAATCCAATATTGCTCAGCTCTAAAACGGCAGAAAACTGCACTAAGACAAGGAAGGAAATTAGGCACAAATCTCACAGAAAGCCAGATAGGAAGCTGCAGAGGAAGCTGGCTATGCTACCAGTATGTTCTAAATGACAAGTAAGCAATTTTTCAGGGGCAATATTACATACTTATTTAATTGTAGTCTATTTATGGAGAAAAATGCGATTTTCTCAAAATACAATTTTCTCATCCTAATTTCCCTAAAACTTCCACACTTATGTGTTAATTGACATAAGAATTGGCACATAATCCTTTAAGACTTTTGTAGTGATGGATTTTGAGTATCTGATCAAACTTTTGATTTATTGCAAAAAGTAATATAAAATTTATCAAAATTTGTTACTATTTTTAGACACTATATTCAAAGTCATACAACTTTTTTTGTATTAAAGTTATCAAAAATCCATCACAGGAAAAGTTTTAAAATATAATGATAAACGTTGTGTTCATATTTGGTATTCATAGCTTAATAAATAAAAAAGCCTTAGCAAATTGAAATAGAACAATAGAATCCAATATGGCCGCCGTTTCTATGGCAACCAGTAGTGCAGTGCCATCAAACTCTTCATTTTGCGTATCTAGTATTGATATAGGTTAAGTCTGTGCATTTTCATAGAAATCCATCAATTAATAACGAAAATAGCATTTCAGTGTAGCTCCTCCCCTTAATACTTTTCTGAAATTGTTAAAGTATTCAAGTAATGTTCTACTTATGACGTAAATCTGTGCATACTGTTCTAATATGAATGAAACATATTATCAATCGTCTACAGTAAGTGAAATAATATGTGATTTATGTTCGAGGGGACATTAAAGACAAAAAAAAAAACAGACAGTTTTTGTGAAGAGAAAAAGCAATACAAGTAATAATTTCTGTAAAGATAAATAACAACAAAAGCATAGTTAAAGTTATATATAAACGTCTAACCACAAAGATAGAAGCAATAACACGGTGCCAGTCGGATATTCAAATCTGTTATCAACAACAATGTTTACTGGGAACAAAACAAGTGCTCTGAAACAGAGATTAAAAAAAACAAAAACAAGCAAACAAACAAGAACAGAAACTGCACACATTTCCATCACACTGTGTCCAGGCGGCTAAACCATCGCGTGTTTGGAACAAGATTGAACTTCCAAGGCTGTCTAATTCTAAACAATCACGAAATGTGTCGCTTAAAAATATATGTCCGCATGAAAAAACAAAGCACGAAATCTCTAATTTAATTCCAGCGAAGAATCTCTAGTTAGCGAACATTTTCTCCTTCACAGTTAAACTATTCAAGAACGGGAAAGCCAGTTTTCGGGGCAGTATATTTGAATTAACTTTTCGTTTTCTTTTGTCCAAATTTGATATTTTAATTACTTGCCATTCTATTTCCTTTTAAACTATGTACACATTATTATACTTTCTAAAAACTCGGAAAGAACCGACCCTTAAACTTTAACACTATACGAAAACATTTAACAATAGAAAATTTCGTACTCAAGCATGGAAGAACCAATAAGTCCTTTGAGAGTTACAAACTCGGTACAGTATAGCAGAAACTGTTTACAAGTTGTCTTTCACAAGAATTTGACATTGCAATGAGAAATTAGACTATGTTATGTATACTTCAGACATTGTTACATACAATACAGAATTGTTTCACGTAATCTCTCAACATCTACATTTCTTGTTTTATTTATTCCAGATTTTAAAAAAAGCTTTCTCTCGCGCTAAATAATACATGAAAATGGGTATGCTACAGTGTGGGAAATGAAGAAGTAGAAAACTGCGCAGTAGAGCAGTAACACAAGCGGAAGGCATACCAGGATAGGATCATCCGAACAGCGCCATCCAGGATGATCCTGGGTTCGACTTCCCAGTAAGCCGATCAGTTCTATTAATTTTCTGTTTTCATATTTTATGCTTCTTCATTTCTTACAAGTGCCTGCAAGATACTGATTTGTGTTTATTGTTTACTGTTTATAGGTCTCGGGTTTCCATCATTGTTTGTTTCTTTCTTGCGCTATCTTGCCCTTTGAATTAGGAAACGTAATATTTAAAAAGACAATCAAGTATATCTAATGTGCTTTTTGAAGATTTTCATGTAGTAAATATTTCATTAAATCAATTCCGTCTTGTTAAATTTGTTCACATTTAAACCATTTCTAACACGTAACTTGTCCAAAAAAAAAAAAAAAAAAAAAAAAAAAAAAAAAAAAAAAAAAAAAACTGACTTAAAGCATCACAGAACATGTTACTCGGAAAAATTCTCAAACAAACCTATCCACAGGTATAAAGTTTCTGTGTAACAGAGAAATATTTCAGTACACAAACTCTCAATCAGGCAAGTCCATGTTTTATTCATACCTTCAGGTTCCGGTGAATAAAATCAACTTCGACTGGCGGAAGTCGGCTCAGAAAGGCGAGTAAATAAATAATACAACTTGCCTTCCGAACGTAAACGCGAGCGGTTTATTCTCGCAGTGAGCAGGACACACTAAAGTGAGTAAAGGAGAGAGGCGTGGAGTTAGTGAGGTAGATTAAACGTTGACCGAGAGTCTTGAAGAAAATAGAAAATTTCTGGGAAGTAAACGTTTGTGTGGATTGTACTCTCCATATAAAGCCAACGCAAGAATTTTCACGAAAGAATAAGTTGGTAGTTGATCGCAGACACTTAGTGGAATTTTATCGAAAAAAAAAAATATCAACAAAACGCAGACGTCAATGTTGGATCTGATCACCCAAATTGTTGGTCGCTGTCTGACTTATTGATTATTTTTTGGACAAGCAGACTTAACACACTACAGTGCTAGAACAATAACAATAATGCAAGTGGTTTTTTCGTTAACATGTGCTTTAATCACACAAAAAGGACCCGCAGTTTTTTTTTTAAACGTATCCGTTTAAAGCTGAGACGAATCACGTGAAACGACAAGTACAATTTAATATAGGTTGATAATGGGCTCTCTTTCAAAGGTAAAGGTTGTTTCATCAACACTAGGTAAACCTGAGGAGACAAAGTAAGAATAGTACCACTGCCCCCTGTGGCATGTCGTAAGTGGCGACTAGTAGAGGTTATGTACGGGGCTTGTAACTTCATCATGTAAAACATATTGCCACAGAAACCACATATCAAAGAGTACACGAATGTTTTGGGGCAGGCTTCTTACTCGAGGGTCAGCAGCAGGGGCGTCTCAATAATCCACCAGGAGAGAACAGGGAATCGAATGAATCTGAACTCTACGTGATTCTCATTGGCATTTGAGGATACCAGGAAAAGGCACAATGTCCTCTATGGTATCTTGTAAGAAGCGACTAATGTGAGGTTGTGAGTGATGCTGGCATGATGTAAAACAGATTGCTATGGAATCACAGCTTCAAGTGCGCAACAAGTGCTGTGCTGCAGAATTTCATGAACTTTAATATTGACACTTTGTTCATTAAAGAACAAAAAGATAGAAAAGACATTTTTTAAATGACATGTTGGCGAAAAATCATCAGATAAGCTTCATTCGCTTCCATGCATCCACCTTCTCGACAGAGCCTATCTAACCTGTCCTACCAAATTTTCTGTTATAATTAGGACATTCCGTGTAAGTTTATTAGTAATAAACGTGTAAGTTTATTATCCATTTTATGTTTTATTTACATCACCACGGATTTACAATTGATTGTACTCGATGGCAGCTATTCACAGAGGGATTTGCTGTTTGCCTATATCTTGGCTATATTCTGTTTAAAGAGTGCCCGGATTACGGCCTTCCAGGGCCCTAAGATATGGGCATATTATGTTTCTCCCCTTTCTAAAAAATGTAAAAGTCCGAAAAAAAAAAAAACAAAAGAAAAAACATAAAAACTGAAAATATAATTTTATTATTTAAATTCCAATATCATTTACATTACATGTTTGCGTTAAAAGAGCTTCTTTTTAAATTGTTTGCTTGCGACATCTATTATTACACACAAGAATATAACAAAATTTACACTTGTATTATAATAAATTTACCATATTTTCCATTCTCTCACTTAGTACTGTTGTACTGCGATTACAGTCAAACCTGGCCTGGACACTTTGATCAGCTGAACAGCTTAATAACTTAGAAAACAGCAGCGTTACCAAAATTACAATTAAAATACTCGAACATGGAGATCGAAACAGTCACATTTAATTCATTTAATTTTATCATCAACAATTAATTAGAACTGTTCACTTTTGTTTCTTTCTTTCTTTCTGTCTTTCTTTCTTTTTTTGTGTGTTTTGTTTTGTTTCGTTTCTCTGTTGCCCCTCCTTGACTAGTGCCCTAATTTAAAAAAGAATTGTAAACCGATTAATCGATTAATTAATCGTTTAAATCTCAGCCCAAGATTTTAATCCTCTTTCGCTTTTATTTTCCATATTAGTATTAGTTTACAGTGGCATTATTCCTATTATCATTATTATTATTATTATTATTACTTGTTTGTAGAAGTGGACTTTGGGTATACTCCAACCAGCGTACTTGGCTAAAGGTGCCACCCGGATGAAAGGGAAAGAAGAAGGGCAGCAGATCAGAATAAACAAATTATCGCTGACCAGTTACGCCGGATCAATAAAATTACACACCCTTGCGAATTGTCTCCCTTACTGGCAATTCTGTATTGTGTGTTTTCTGGATCCGTCCACAGATCAGGCCTTGTTAATCCCGCAGCCAATTGACGCTGGACAACGGGTGGCTCGTTGCTCTTGCTAGATTACACACACTGGCCCTTTACTCCCGTCTGGAAGTGTGGCTGTAAGAAAATACGTATTGGAAAAGAGAAATATCTTGGTTTAGATTACTTTTTGTTGATATGTTTACTTCTCGGCTGATACGATTCTACCAGTGATCGCACTTCCTTAGATAATGTTTGTCCACTGTTTGAAGCCGTTTTAGGAATCAAATATGGAAATACAGTTCACTCACTTTTATTCACTCACTTCATCACTCACCCAGCCTACATATTTGCCTACTCTCGCTCTCGTGGACACACGCTTGAAAGCACACACTCATTCGTAAATCATTCTTTAAGACTTTTCAGTCATTCTTTCGGTTAATACGAATTTCCCCGAACGCATCACCAGCCACTTCTATTCTAGGGTCGTATCTTCTTCTTTGACCTTTCAAATCTCAAAGGATCATAGGTCTTGAACAATGTATACCAAGTCTTCCTGTCACGTGCCATCATCTCATAGTCTATCAATGTGTTCTTCATCCCTTCATGTTTGTCTCCAGTTCTCTTTTCCATGTGATATTTGGTCTTCCTCAACATCTCTTACCCTGGGGATTCCAGAACAGGGATTGTCTGGTAAAGCTATCAGCAGGTTTTTCCAATGCGTGCCGTATCCATCTCCAGCTTCGTCTGCTCATTTCCTATTCCACTGACGCTTGCTTAATTCTTGTCATTACTCAATCATTCACTCCCTGGTTCATTCCCCCAACATTCACTTACTTATTACCACGTGTGTTCACCAAGGCGTTAACCCATTTGTATGGCTATTCCTTTGTTTTATACGTATTTTTTTTTAAAGTTTCAAATTTTGTAGAAGGGGGGAACCATAATATTGTAGATGTTTAGGACCCTGGAAGGTCCTAATTCCTAAGGTATTTCACTCATTCTCTCAAATATTTACTACGTCTGTAATCTCAATTTTTCACGAAGTCACTCTCTCATTTACTTAGCCATTCACAAAGTCATGCACTCATTGGGTTAGCAATCTCAGACCTAAAGGTATTTTATATTTGACTAGAGCCCCAATATAACCGACTAGGTTGAACGGGACGCGCCTCGCCAAAATGAGGCAAAATTTTATTTTTTTATGCACTCAACCCCACGGTTATTCACTAAGACATTTTCACACTCAACCCCACGGTTATTCACTAAGACACTGTCACACTCAACCCCACGGTTATTCACTGTCACATTCTGTTATTCATTCACTATAGGCATTTGCTCAGGCCCTCGCCATTAAAATGTCACTCATTCCCCCACAATCATTCCAACGTTACTCTCACATTCTATCAACCATTCACCAAGTTACTCACTCGTGAACTCATGCGCTCAATAATTCACAGCCACCCGCTCAATCATCTACAGTCACTGACGTATTCCCACAATAATTCACAAAGTTGCTCATTCATTCACACCCTAAATCATATACTAATGCACTCACTCACACATCCACAAAATGACACAGACGGAAACTCTCATTTACACATAGATATGCACGAATTATGAGTGATAATATTTGATGCTCTAATTTTTCATTATTTAAAAAAAAAAAAAGTTTTGCCTCGTTACTGCAAGACGCGCTCCGTTCAACCTAGACACAGGATCCGTCGGATATATTAGGGCACATTTCTAAATATAAAAGACTATGCGTCTGGTTGTAAATAATCCTTATCTGTAAGCTTATCCTCATCATTTTATCATCAGCATATCAGCCTTCATTTTTTTGTAGTTGCTGGTTTGGCTTATGTTTTGTGCACTTTAGTTCGTTCTTCCCTTCTCCCCCCTTAATTTGTTTCCTATATTCTACACACTATTTCTTAAAATATTATTTCTTGTTAAATCTGTGATTTGCATGAATTTACAAAATTTCGGAGCGTTCAACTTTCCGCTCGATGAATGGACTCCACTGGGAACTCACGCAGTGTCGAGGAATCCGTCTGAACCGGAATCGGGCGTGGAAAGGCGTAAAAATAGGGTCCTAATTTAGAATAATGTCGACAAACTTGGTCCTTTACAATGTTATCACCGCAAAGCAGACGAAAACGCCATAATACAAAATGACGCCTTGTTCGTACTAGCCGCCGCTTTTGTGGAAAAGTTATGACCCTACAAAAGTAACACATCGTTGTCTCTTTTGTTTTTGGTTTTTGGCAACACTGAAGAAAGTAGAATTGAGGATGGAGACACTGTATAAATAGGAGATGTATGAGATGGAGTTTTGAAGAAAACAAGTCTTATTTATAATAAAATATTTAACTTGTGTGTGCTTCATATATGTTACGGGTAAAGATAGAAAATGGGATCAACCTAAATTTACACGGGTAAAGCTCGGTAAAGTAGTGTCTTTCCCGCCATATAACAAGCACTTTTAAAAATGAAGCCAGAAATCTACTTTTAAAAATCACTATGGTGTCTTACAATGGGAAGAACATGGATATCACAAACACGCAAGCTGTTATCTTTTGTGTTTGAACTTTTAGATGATTCAAATATTTTGAGTAGGGAATGGTATGTTAAACAAATCCTATGTGTAAAAAAATGCTTTTATTTTTAAAAAATTTCAAAGTTCTATGATATGTGATATAAAATACTGTTGTTTGGTTTGGTTTTAAGTGTGGCAGCGCTGGTTAAGAGCTGACCGTTGGCTGCTGCACACAGCGTTTGCTTACCCAGGATTTCTTTGCCTCAGAAGGTAGCGATCAACTTTATGATTAATGAATGATTACAACACACAGTGAGCGATGACATAACGCTAAGCAGATCTTCTTTACAAACAGGAAACGCCACATTCAACTGGAATACTGTTTATTTAAAATGTGGACCACTGCTGTTAATCGGACCTCCAACAATTTTGGTCCGTCACACTTCCTCTTTAACACTCGCTCACCATTGAAAGTTATATTCAATATTGTAATGTCTTTTATCTACTATTGTTCACATGTTACTAGTATCTACATCCTTTCCTCCGTCTAAGCAAGTCTTTGTCTATTGATACTATCGGTTGAGGTTCAGGTTATTGAAGTGATAACCGGACTCCTCCGGGGTTGTTCCTTTCCCTGGTTCTAGATGGCCACTATCTTAGCGGAGTAACAAGACAACGGTATGGACGTAACTAATTCACTCTACATACCCTTTTCTGAGTGGAGCCTAACTCGCTCCTTCGTTCTTCAGTCTTGTCAAGAATTTATAATATAAATATTTTGAGTTATTGTTACCCAATCTTGTCTCCGTGCATTTAAGAAATGACACAGCACCTTGTCTACTATAGACTTCAACATGGCTGCCCTCTTTCTTTTCTGGAAGTTCTTTGCCGACGTCGCTCACGCCTCTGACTGCTCGCTGTTTCGTTTTGACGCGCCTTATGCGCAACCCTCTTTTTTGCGAATCCCCTTTTTCTACTCCCTCTATACCAACTCAGGTTAAACTTTTCACTCTTCCTTCCCTTACTGCCACATACGGACCATCTTTATTGCACACGGACTACTCCATCAGTGCTCCGATCTCAGCACAGCGTACGAACTCCGTAGCACCGGCGAGAATCCCAATGTGTGTATATAGGAATCACACATTCCATAAATATTTTTGTGGTGGGTAGGTTTCTCATCTTTAGTGGCCTTGTAGCCTACTCTTTATGATTTCCAATTTTAACATTTCCAAATGAACACTGGACCTCCTGTCACCGTGGAGTCTACACAGCATTGTTATGCTGAGTTTAAGTTAAGATGAATAGTAATTTGGGGTCGTTGAAATGATAAAGTATGAGAATATGGTTTTAGAAATTTGAATAATTTGAGTAATAAGTTATTTGTTCCTAAGATGGGAGATAAAAGTTAACGAATGTAATATTTTTAGTAAGGGATTTTTTTTTTTTTTTTTTTAATGTGTTTGCTACTTCATTTTGTAGCACGCCCCTTTCAACCATCTACCATGTACATGGATTTGTTGGTTATATCAGGACGTGTTTCTTTTATTGTAATATGTTTTTGTTTGTATTTGTTTTATATTATATTATCTCTAGTCGGTATTTTTCCTTTTGTAGTTATAGTTCAACATGGTTTTTAAAAAAAATTCCAATATATGCTATTTTCTAAGTTAGTATGTTTTTGATTTTTACTGGATGGTTTATTTGGTTAATCTGTATGTTTCTGGGGCGAGTCTTTCACCAGTTTGGACTACTGGTTCAATTCCTTATTTGATTTTTATATGTTAGCTTTAGTTTTTGTAATATAGTGTTTTATTAACTTTTGCATTTCTGAAGGGCTCTTTGTGCCTATGAGATTTTTCTACACTCATTTCTACCTTGTGGTTACTACAGTATGTCTTAATGTTTTGCCTCTGTTGGTCATATTTTTTGCAGTCCACTAGAAAGTGCCTAATTGTGTTTGGTTCTTGACACTCTTCACATGTGGGTTCCTCTATCATGAAATATCCAGTTCCCAGCTTGAGTCTCAGCAATTTTTTATTAATTGGTATTTTTAGTTCATCTTTTATTTGACATTTTTTTGCTTGGTTTTTTAAGGATTTTATATGAGTGTCTTGCTTTTTTACTTAGGTCCCATGCTGTTATCCATTCTTTAGTTATTTTTTGAGCAATTAAGCTCTTAATTTCAAACTTCCCTAAGCCTACTTCAATTTGGTTATGGCTAGTTCTCCCCCCTTTGGCTTCTTTGTCTGCTAGCTCATTTCCTGCTATCCCCACATGTGATGGTATCCATGTTAGTGTTGCACTGCATCCTATATTTTGTAGATATGTATTAACCTGTAGTATTTCCTCTATAATGTCTGGCCTGCTGCCTTCTGTTCTGTTTCTGATTGCTAGTACTGATGATAGGGAATCTGTGAGAATGGTTACTTTTTTTGGTGGATTTTCTGCAGCTATTTCTAAAGCTTTTAGGATTGCCACTAATTGTGCTGTAAATGGTTTAATGGAATGTGGCCTATGTACTGGTTTGATGCATAGACAACACTGGCATAGTCAAGTTTGCCTCTAATAAATGATTTATAGAATGTTAACATTGTCTTATTGCAGGCGCCCCAACCACTTCCTTTCATATATCTTAGCATATTAATAAGTCCTCTACTGCTTTGCACTAAAAGGTCTATGTGTTTGTTCCAGTTTAGTTGCTGGTCTAGTACCATGCCAAGAAATCTAGTTGATTTTGCTGTGCATACTTTTTGCTTATTAATGCTTATGTCAATTATATTGTTTTTAATTACACGCCCTCTACTGAAAATCATTCCTATGGTTTTTTTTAACGTTTAGATTAAATCCCCACTTGTTCATCCAGTCAGATACTTTATCTATTTGTTTTTGTACTGTTTTATAGAGGAATGGGAGATTTCTTCCCGTTCTCCATATCGCAGCATCATCTGCGAACTGAGATAAGTTGTTTTTTAAGTCCTTAAACTCGTCGCCTAGGTCGTTGACCATAATCGTAAAAATTGATGGTGATATTACTGATCCCTGGGGAATTCCATTCTGTTGCTCATATACCTCAGATCTATCATTGTTTATTTGTACCATGAAGTATCTATCCTGCAGGAAGTTTTCTAGGTAATTGTAGGTTCTGCCTACTATACCTAGTTTCCTGATTTTATGTAGTGCACCCTCCCTCCAACACTCATCATATGCTCTTGCTACATCAAGTAATATAGCTACTGTCTTTTCATTCCTTTTGAAGCCTGTTTTAACATCATGTTCCAGCCTCAGCAGTTGCTCTATTGTACTATGTTGGCTTCTAAAGCCTGCCTGGGTTGGACTGTACAAATTATGCTTTTCGAGATGAAATTTTAGTCTGCTGTTGACTATTGTTTCTAGAATTTTTCCTAGATGTGATGTTAACGATATTGGCCTGTATGAGCTGACATCATGTGCTTCCTTATCTGGCTTTAGTATGGGGATGACTACTGCTGTCTTCCATGAACATGGTATTTTTCCCGTGTGCCAGATTTTGTTGTAGAGGGATGCAATCACTCTTAGAGTTGTATTTGGTACCTTTTTGAGGATTTCATAGCTCAGAATGTCTTCCCCAGAGGTAGTATTGGTTTTTTCTGCTAAAGCTCTTTCTATTTCATCTACTGTAATATCTGCATTTAAATACTTAGCATCCTAGTAAGGGATTTTTTTTTTTTTTTAAATTAATGTGTTTGCTACTTGTCTTTGTAGCACGCCCCTTTCAACCATCTACCATGTACATGGAGTTGTTGGTTATATCAGGACGTGTTTCCTTTATTGTAATATGTTTTTGTTTGTATTTATTTTATACTATATTATCTCTAGTCGGTATTTTTCCTTTTGTGGTTATAGTTCAACATGGTTTTTTAAAAGAAATTCCAAAATATGCTATTTTCTAAGTTAGTATGTTTTAATTTTCACTGGATGGTTTCTTTGGTTAGTCTGTATGTATCTGTGGCGAGTCTTTCACGAGTTTGGACTACGACTCAAATCCTTATTTGTTTTTTATATGTTAGCTTTAGTTTTTGTAATATAGTGTTTTATTAACTTTTGCATTTCTGAAGGGGTCTTTGTGCCTATGAGATTTTCTACCCTCATTTCTACATTGTGGTTACTACAGTATGTCTTAATGTTTTGCCTCTGTTGGTCATATTTCTTGCAGTCCACCAGAAAGTGTCTAATTGTGTTTGGTTCTTGACACTCTTCACATGTGGGTTCCTCAATCATGAAATATCCAGTTCCAAGCTTGAGCCTCAGCAACTTTTTATTAATTGGTACTTTTAGTTCATCTTTTATTTGACATTTTTTGCTTGGTTTTTTAAGGATTTTATATGAGTGTCTTGCTTTTTTACTTTGGTCCCATGCTGTTATCCACTCTTTAGTTATTGCTTGAGCAATTAAGCTCTTAATTTCAAACTTCCCTAAGCCTACTTCAATTTTGTTATGGCTAGCTCTCCCCCCTTTGGCTTCTTTGTCTGCAAGCTCATTTCCTGCTATCCCCACATGTGATGGTATCCATGTTAGTGTTGCACTGCATCCTATAGTTTGTAGATATGTATTAACCTGTAGTATTTCCTCTATAATATCTGGCCTGCTACATTCATTTCTGTTTCTGATAGCTAATACTGATGATAGGGAATCTGTGAGAATGGTTACTTTTTTTGGTGGATTTTCTGCAGCTATTTCTAAAGCTTTTAGGATTGCCACTAATTCTGCTGTAAAGATGGATGTATTACCTGTTACTTTGTATCTTTTATAAACTTTTAATTTTGGTATTGCTATTCCTGCTCCTAATTGTCCTTCTTCATCTTTTGACCCATCTGTATATATAGTTAGGCTATTATTTATATACCGTTCTATGTACTCTAGTGTTTTACTTTTTGCTGAGATTATGTCGTTAGATTTATTTATGATCTTTGTTAAGTGGGAGTCAGTTTCTGGCACTTTTATCCTAGTAAGGGAGGGAACTGTTGCGTGATAAATTCTCGCAACATCGTTTTATTTCAATATCTGTTTTATAACGCAAGGGCAACAACTGCTTGAAATTTATAGTCACTTTTCTCGGTAAGCATTTGTCTTCTCGCGTTGGTATCGAATGCAGTTAAGTTTGAGCTGTGGTCAGTTTTGCGCTGGACTGCGCATGACTTGTCTTGCTTCTTGGTCGATCGGTTTCCGCCCACCACTAGTGGAGTGAGCGATTTGGAATGGCGAAAGAGATGCCTCGTTGAAGAGGGGATCTCCGCTATTTTTTTGTTCTGTCAGGGATGTGTAGTCCTCTTATGGATATTTCGTTTATTCGGGATAATACCTCTAGTGTATTTGCACATGCCGGGAGGCGTGATATTTCTGTATTTCTTGAAAGCAAGGTAAATTGACTTTTTTCATTAACTCTATCGATTTTGGGTCGTGAGCGATTTCGATTCATAGCCTGTCTCCGAAAGTCGTCGTCACGAGATGTTTTTTCCCAGCTCACATGTCGCTGCATTGTACTGCATCGGTTGATGCAGGTACCAAGGACCATTACTTGCTACTTTGTTAAATGAACTAGGTTTGGAAAACCTTTATTATCTAGAGGATATTTTTGAGGACATTATTTATACTTCGGCAGACGTGTCTGTCTTGCTGAAGTCAAACTAAGGAGAGTGAACTGATCTCATACATCTGGTTATCTCCTGGCTGTTATAGAAAAGGATGGAGTTTTTCACCTGACTACATTTACAGCACTTTGAAATATAACATGCATCTGACTCATCATTGTAATGCTGTCTACCGTCTATTGCTGTATTGAATGTTGCTGTGATAATGACTGTTTGATGTGCCTACATATTCGCGTAACCATTTTGTCACTGTGGCGTCCACAATAAATAATGAAGAAAAACGTCAACGGCTGTTACAAGAATCATTGACTTTATACGTCGTGAGTTTACTGACGTCCTATGTGGATTGCCCTGTTATTTTTGTATGAACATTGTTTTGACTGAACACATCTGCACACTACACAAAACCAGACATGCGGATACCATCCATCATCATATGGCATCACGCATCATTTGGTGGCCATAAGCGGGTTTGATTCTGGTACCAGCAAACACGGGGTCCCTTACCCACTTCATTTTCAACAAGAATTCATCAGCATCCTTCAAGAAATTAACATTCTTCAATACAGTCAACATCTTCAAAATTTTCAAAGTACTCGGCGTTGCCCGGTAAAAGTCAAAATTTCAACTTTTTGACGGAAACAAGAATTTGACAGTACCCGGCGTTGTTACATGTTGCCGGATAACTCGGACTGCTGTTATCTTTTACGCAAGTCAAGCAAGTTGCTGCTGTCAAGGTTCCAGTGCTGTCGTTTTTGTGAAGGTCAAGTGCCGGTTGAAACGGGTTGTTTTCTGAAGAAGGCCAAGTACCGATTTCCATCAACTTACTTTTGGATTAGAAGGTCAAGTGCCGAAACAACTCAACACACAGTATTTCAGAAGCTCTTGTACCATCGTGTTAGCAGTGGAAACAGTTCAGATGTGCCATCATCGTTGGAGCTTCGCTCTTTAGGACGTTGATTGACATCCGTTTTTCTGCTGTTCTACGATTGGAAGCCTATAAGTTAAGTGGCCTGTTTGTATGTAAACTGTGCCCTTATACTTCTGCTGAGTCTTCTGTGTATCATCTCATTCTATATGTTATATGTTTATATGTTATGCGTATATTTATATGTTTATATTTCAGCGGGTTCTCGGTTGGGTGGTGTCTCCGTTAGATTATGCCACGTCATAGAGGTCGTCTATTGTGAGCGTTTTCTGTAAGGTTTGCAAATTTCCGATACTGGAATTTGCTAAGCGACTTCTGTTGCTATTTATGTTAGCTGTGATGACATGTTTTAATATTGTTTTCGTTATTATTTCGCATTCTTTAGTTTTGTTTTGATTTGTTTGTATTTGTTAGCCTACTCTTGTCTATAATTTAGTTTCATACAACATTTTTGTTTATACACTGTGGTGTCATGTATTTTGTTTAATTCTATCGCAGATATCGTCACATTTTTTGTGATATTTCATTAATTTCTGCTTTATTTTTAGTTGATTTCTGCGAACGTTTTTGTATTGTCGCTGATCTTTGTTATTGTTTACATTGTTATTGTTTACATTGTTTGTATTGTTTACATTTTCAATGTTTACATTCTGCATGTGTTTACATAGTCATTGTTTACAGTTATAGTAATTAGTTAATGGGCTATGCTAATGCACTGTTACTACTACACTGATGATAAATGAATGATGAATAGTGTCGTGCACTATTGAATGAGAAGTGCACTTATGATCAAGAATTGATTGTTGATATTTCATATACAAGTTCTTTGATTGGAGACTTGTTTCCCACAGAGACTGGGATAATATAATGTGATGTGAATATACAAGTGCTTAATTAAGACTTGTTACACTTAGGTTTGAAATAAATTAGTTAATTATTTCAGGTTTTGGACTTATATATTACTCATCATGTCTACATTTGAGCACTTTATTGAGCAGGGTAAATTGCTTGGGAAGACTGGTGATAAGTTAGAAGAATTTGCAACTGCTCGATATGATAAAGCAATGGAAGCTGAACAAAAGAAACTGCAGATGGAAGCTGAACAAAAGAAACTGCAGATGCAGGTGGAAGAAAAGAGATTCCAAATGGAAATGGAAAAACAAAAAAGGGAATCAGAAGCTGAGGAAAGAAAACTCCAGCTAGAAGCTGAGAATAAAAGACTTGAAAAAGAGGCTGAAAATAAAAGACTTGAAAAAGAAGCTGAAAATGAAAGACTTCAAAAAGAGGCTCAGGCTGAGGAAAGAAGATTACAGAGAGAGTCTGATGAGAGGAAAGAGAAAGCAAAAATGGAACATGAAGAAAAGGTCTTAGCTTTAGAGTTGGAAAAAAATGAAAATTTGATTGAACATGAGTAATGGTAATGATTCAAACAAGGGTTCATCTTCTGGTAAGGCTAATAATGATACTTTTAAGATTAAGTTACCAACTTTTAGTCCTTCCAGTGATGACATAATGTTCTATCTGGACAGATTTGAACAAGCATGTACAGCTCATAACATAGACAAAGCAAAATATGTTTATCAGTTATCAGGGATACTGACAGGTAAAGCTCAAAGTATATTAAATATGGTGGATGAACCTGACAAGAACAATTATGAGGTTGTCAGGGCCGCTTTGTTAAAGAAATATCAGCTTAACGAAGACGGCTATCGTCTACAATTTAAAAACATGTTACCTGAAAATGGAGTTGAATTATCCGAGTTTATTGCAAGAATACGCATTACTTTCTCACGATGGGTTGAACTATCTAAGACGGAAAAAACTTATGAAGGACTTATGGACTTAATACTTAGAGACAAAGTCATGTCGTCTGTCAATGAGTCTTTCTTTGCTTTCCTTCATGAACGTAAACCTAAAACAATAAAAGAAATGGAAGATTTCTGTTGCCAATACGTAACTGCGCACCCACACATAACCATGGGTAACTCTAAGGTGAAAGAAGGTTTACCAGTTGCTTCGGCAGCTCCGTATGGCCAAAACTTTGCTCGTAGATTCCAACAAAATTTTGATAGAAAGAGTAGCGGTAATTTCTGTCAAAATCATGGAAATCAATTTCATGGTGATTCTTCTTCGAAGTATTGGAGTCTACCTGAGATTACTCGTTACGATCACCCTAATTATTTTCGGCATTTCAAAAGAGGATATGGTAATAGTGGTTATTCCTGCCGAAGACCTCAGAACCAAACAAATAGATGTTCGCATCAATGTGAACATGATAGTAATCGTGGAAACTGGAATTCGAACCAGGATAACAATTACAATAGAGACAATAATAACTGCAGAGATAATAATAACTTTGATAACTTCAGAGGTAATAAATAGTCGAGGGTAGATCTCAACACAAAAAAAAGTGAGATTCACAGGCTATGCAGTACAACAGGAAACCTGAGGGAGCCTGTAATCATGTTTGTTGATAGTAAAAACTTTGACGCTGTCACACTGGTTCTGCTTTTGACTTTGAGAGAGCAAACAAATGCCCCCAATGCAGTACTTTATTCGAACCGGGTACCATAACTACTTTGAGTTGTGGTCACCCACTTCCCGCTCTTCCTGCTGCTGTTGCGCATGACGGGAGGGGTTCTTTAATCCTACATAAGGGTCTTGTTAATGATACTCCGGTCTCACTACTTTTCGATTCCGGATGCACCACTATTGGTGTTAGACAATCGCTTGTAGATCCATCTTGTGCTACAGGAAGGGTTATTAAATGTGTCACATTTGGCGGCACTCTAGAAAAATATCCTACTGCTGTAATTCGCATTGCCACTCCTTTCTTTACTGGAGATGTGCATGCTTGTCTCTTACCTAATCCTATTGCGGACCTTATTATTGGTCGTATTCACGGAGTTAGGGAGTGTACCCCACAGCAGATTGCTGCTTGGGAAGATAATAACATGCAAGCTACAAATGCAGTAGTTACAAGAGCACAAGCTCTACAAACACCCGAAACTTCACTGAATAGTGATAATGAAGTTGATAGCCAAGATAGTCACTTAGTAATCACTCGTGACTCTTTCATAAAATTGCAAGAAGAAGATCCTTCTTTAAAAAAATTCTTCGTTCTTGCGAAGAAAGGTGATCCGAATCAGGATACAAATAGAAAATCTTGGATTGCAATGAGAAACGGCGTACTTGTACGTATGGTACAAGATTCGACTACGTCGGCACATTCGCAAATTCTTGTTCCCAAGAGCATGAGAGTCCAAATATTACAACATGCTCATGACTCGCAATGTGCTGGACATATGGGTTTTGCCCGTACGAAGTCGAGAGTCCTTGCGGCTTTCTTTTGGCCTTTTGTCAATAAGGACATTCGTATTTACTGCCGATCATGCAAGGTATGTCAGGAGGTCAAATCTAGAGGACCACGACATGCTGCGCCTATCCAGGCTGCTGACATTCCTATTCGGCCGTTTCAGAAAATGGCCATAGATATTATTGGCCCTTTTAAGGTCAAGTCGGCCAGAGGACATCAGTTTATCCTTACATGTGTCGATATGTGCACACGTTGGCCAGAGGCTATTCCTCTTAAGAGCATATCTACTACAGATATCGCAGATGCTCTTTGGTTGATATTTTCTCGCTTGGGGTTCCCCAGAGAAATATTGTCAGACCATGGCACTCAACTCATATCTGACACTATGTCACAGGTAATGTCTACCTTACATATTGAACGATCTCTCAGTAGTATCTACCATCCTATGTCTAATGGGTTAGTTGAGCGTCTGAATAGAACGCTCAAGACTTTGCTTGGTAAGATAACTGAAGATCATCCTCAAGATTGGGACAGGGTTTTACCCGCGGCTCTCTTTGCCTATAGAGAAATCCCTAATGAACACACAGGATTTTTCTCCCTTCGAACTTGTCTTTGGCGCGCGTCCACGCGGCCCTATGTCTTTATTACACGATCTCATCACTGCCGATGATATTAGCGATGAAACTCAATCCTCATATGAGTATGTCATTGCTCTTAGACAAAAGATCATTGAGGCATGTAAGCTAGCAACTGCTTCATCAGAAATTGCTAAAGAGAAGGCAAGGCAGTTTGCTAACAAGAATAGATGTCTACGACAACTTTGTCCAGGTGACAAAGCATTCGTCCTACTCCCCAGTAGGGAAAATAGACTTCTTATTGCATGGAAAGGTCCGTATGCAATAGTCTCTCGGATTTCCGATGTTGACTATGTGGTCGATATTGATGGAAAGCATAAAACTTTCCACATAAACATGCTTTCGGAATTTCACGAACGTCCGGACTATTTGCTGCCTATTTTCCAGGCAACGGATGATGCTCCTGCACCTCACGGTCATTATTCATCCCTGTCTGTCATTCAGGATGAGGAAGCTACCTTCTCTGATGTCAACCTTCCCCTTCCAGTGGTTCCATTACATTCCACGGAATCTTGGAAAAACGTTTCTGTTTCTCCTAATCTTTCTGGTGACGAACATCGACAAGTCTTGTCGATGTTACAAACATTTCAGGATGTTCTCACTGACATTCCTGGACACACAGATGTCATAGAACATGACATAATTCTTACCGACAATAATCCAATTAGGGTTAGGCCGTATCCTATTCCTATACACTTTCAGTCGCAAGTGGAAAAGGAATTGGATGAAATGATTCAATTAAATATAATTGAACCATCGACTTCACCATATTCTTCTTCCATGGTTATTGTCCGGAAGAAGGATAAGAACATACGAATTTGCGTTGATTATCGCAAATTGAATCAGGTCACAAAGTTCGACGCTGAACCGATGCCTTTGTTAGAAGATCTACTGATTAGACTTTCTAATTCTAGATTCTTCACTAAACTTGACTTGTCTAAAGGTTATTGGCAAGTGCCTTTAGCAGAGCATGCCAAACCTCTTACTGCTTTTTCTACACCTAGGGGTCTATTTCAATGGAATGTTATGCCTTTTGGTCTCATGAACGCCCCTGCCACTTTCGTTCGCATGATGCGTCGAATTCTGTCACATCGTTCGGATGTCATCGCATACTTAGATGACATCTGTCTCTTCAGTGATACCTGGGAAGATCACTATTTAGGGTTATATGACTTACTGTCCACTCTACGTGAGAATAATTTGACAGCAAAACCTTCTAAAGCTTTTGTTGGTTTTGGTGAAATCTTTCCTGGGTCATCGTGTTGGTCATGGTCTCTTGAAGACAGAAGACCACAATACTTCCAAAATACTGAACATCTCTGTTCCTAAAACGAAGAAACAAGTTAGGAGTCTCTTAGGTTTAATTCAATTTTATGGGAGATTTATTCCAAATTTATCTTCGATCATGGCACCTCTATCAACATTGTTGAAGAAAGGTTCGCCTAATCTGGTCCGTTGGTCTGAAGAATGCCAATCTTCACTAGACCAAATCAAGAATATATTTTCTTCTCCTCCCATCTTAAGATTACCTACTCTTGATAGGACTTTTGTTCTTCGGAGTGATGCTTCATCCACTGGGATTGGAGCAGCACTGATGCAAGAATATGCAAATACTCTGCATCCTGTTATGTACATTTCTAGAAAACTAAATGCGGCAGAGAGGAACTACTCGGTTTTAGACCGCGAGTTGTTAGCGATGGTTTGGTCAATTCTAAAGCTACAAAGATTCCTCCTGGGCGCACATTTCATTCTAGAGGCTGATCAGAAAGCTCTTACAGCTATTCAGACTAAGAATTTGAAGAGTTCGAGATCCACTCGATATGCTATAGCTCTTCAACCTTTTCACTTCACGGTACGAGCTATCCGTGGTGCGGATAATGTGATGGCTGACATTTTGTCTAGATGCCCACATGACTCCAACTAATACTTCTGTCCTATATTTCCATATATTACAGAGTCATAACACACCTATATTTCTACAATAGATTAGCACATCTGTACTTACTTTATATGTACACACTATCGTGCTTTGTTGTCATCTTCTTCTGTTCGTTTTTTAAGATGATAGAGGAGGACTGAGTAGTTAATATAAGGGCCGTTAGTTTACTAAACAGCCACAATTATTAATAATGTATTGTACCTTATGAAGCATATTAGTTATTAATTAGCATTATATTGCTTGTACTTTCTCAGAATGTCATTGTTGAGCTGAGGACTTACCTTACTAGTATCAAGCATGACGAGTTCTAGATTGTGTACTTACCCTCGGAATACCAGAGCATATGTCCTGGATCGTCATGTAGTTTAACTTTACTATGTACTTATGTCATTACATGTCAAAGAATGTACTATTTAAATTTTCCTATCAGATTTGTACATCCATTTTTAAAGACAATATTAGAGTATGCTGTTTAATGATGATTATAGTAACTTGCATACGTATATTGTGTTTACATGCTAACGTGATGTGTGTTGGTGACACCTCCCCGATGTGAATATTTTTTTGAGACATATTTATTTTTCTGTTGAGGTATATCCTCACCAGACACTCTATAATTAGCCTATTGTTTGGCAATTTAGTTAATTATCAGCGCATAATTCGTGCGTTTTGAGCCGCTTATCGCATGCTCTTTGATATTGAAAAAAAAAAATATGTTCCACATTTTTTTTTTTTATCGGGAGGAGGTGGTGATATGTTGCGTGATAAATTCTCGCAACATCGTTTTATTTCAATATCTATTTTATAACGCAAGGGCAACAACTGCTTGAAATTTATAGTCACTTTTCTCGGTAAGCATTTGTCTTCTCGCGTTGGTATCGAATGCAGTTAAGTTTGAGCTGTGGTCATTTTGCGCTGGACTGCGCATGACTTGTCTTGCTTCTTGGTCGATCGGTTTCCGCCCACCACTAGTGGAGTGAGCGATTTGGAATGGCGAAAGAGATGCCTCGTTGAAGAGGGGATCTCCGCTATTTTTTTGTTCTGTCAGGGATGTGTAGTCCTCTTATGGATATTTCGTTTATTCGGGATAATACCTCTAGTGTATTTGCACATGCCGGGAGGCGTGATATTTCTGTGTATTTCATGAAAGCAAGGTAAATTGACTTTTTCATTAACTCTATCGATTTTGGGTCGTGAGCGATTTCGATTCATAGCCTGTCTGCGAAAGTCGTCGTCACGAGATGTTTTTTGCCCAGCTCACATGTCGCTGCATTGTACTGCATCGGTTGATGCAGGTACCAAGGACCATTACTTGCTACTTTGTTAAATGAACTAGGTTTGGAAAACCTTTATTATCTAGAGGATATTTTTGAGGACATTATTTATACTTCGGCAGACGTGTCTGTCTTGCTGAAGTCAAACTAAGGAGAGTGAACTGATCTCATACATCTGGTTATCTCCTGGCTGTTATAGAAAAGGATGGAGTTTTTCACCTGACTACATTTACAGCACTTTGAAATATAACATGCATCTGACTCATCATTGTAAGCTGTCTACCGTCTATTGCTGTATTGAATGTTGCTGTGATAATGACTGTTTGATGTGCCTACATATTCGCGTAACCATTTTGTCACTGTGGCGTCCACAATAAATAATGAAGAAAAACGTCAACGGCTGTTACAAGAATCATTGACTTTATACGTCGTGAGTTTACTGACGTCCTATGTGGATTGCCCTGTTATTTTTGTATGAACATTGTTTTGACTGAACACATCTGCACACCACACAAAACCAGACATGCGGATACCATCCATCATCATATGGCATCACGCATCAGGAACCTTTTTAGACTTTAAAATATTTCAAGTATACATCATTAGAGTTTACTAATTTTGCATATTAGATTAATTTTAGAGGAGAAATAGAAGGGAAAATGAAACTAAGGTAAAAATCACTAAGGGAAATAACTATGAATATTAACGCCCTTTATAGGTTTGGTGAGTTAGAGTCGGGTTAAGCGCACGAGAAAAGCGAGTAGCTCACTAAAGTAAATAGGGTGATTTTAGCAGACCAATCGTATTGTCTCGTAAACAAGTTTGGGTGATCAGATATTAAATTGAAGGACAAAAGATAATCAGTCCTAGAAAAGCATTTGACGTGGTGAGACGTTTTTGCTGGACTCAGAAGAAACGAACCTGTGGGCGACAGATGTTTCGAGAAAGAGAAGTAGATAGCTTTAGTCTGAATTAGCGGTAGCAATTCAAGGATGATAGATTATACTGTGTATTAAGTCTAGGATAGAATAGAGATTGTTAGTAGGAAGTGATAGGTGATGGAATTCAGATTTTTGCTGGTAAGATTGACTTTTCATTATTATCCCCTAATCAAGATGAACCAAGAGACCTGGTGGTTAACCTCGGTCTACATGATGATATGAGATAATGACGCTCACACTAGAGGGAGCTGTCAAGCAGAGAGAACATTGTTACTGAATCCCATATTGTTGCAAACTGAATGAATAATTAAGATTTTTCAGGAGGTATCGATAATACATTTCTGTAAGATAATGACGCTCACACTAGAGGGAGCAATTACTAGAAGGAAATTTTACGGAGGATGCTCAGCTTGAACGAAGTGGTTGACTTTGTAATAGTAAGTGCCAGAAAGGGCAATTACATCTGATTTATTACGGTGAAAGAAGCTTCCACGAACATATGTGAATAATTGAGTTGCAACTATATTGACCTCCGCTGATAGCTGTCACACGCTCTCTCACGTCAGCGTAAGTATCAAGGCTGCCACAGGAGTATTTGATATTGTTCGATATTTTTGCTGGTCTGAATTTATGATGAAAATATGATGTATTAGTGAGAAACTAAGTAGACTCGACTAAGATAGAATTTGGTTCTCGTGGTTTACGAGAGACATTTATAAAATTACCTGAGAGTTAAATCAGGGCTGGAGAAAGCAATTAGGTGAATCAGGCTTAGGGGATTTGTATTGAGAGGCTATTAATGATGAACTCCATAGGAGATATGGAATAGTCGAGGAAATAGTAGAAGGCCCAAAGACTATTGTAAGGGAGAATAATTGTCTGGATTTGTTGAACCTCCATGGATGTTGAGATTTTTGTAAATAAACCTGCTTTGTTGAATTAAATGTCTTCAGTTTCTTTGAGATATGAAAGAATGAGAAATAGAGGGAAATTAGGAGCGAGAGTAGACAAGAGATCATAGAAACGCCACTAGTACGAGGTAGTCGCTGAGGAAGAACAAGGAGAGAAGAACGTGGTCTGGGATTAAGACAAAATATACTTCATCCAAGAACTACAACCTCTGGCGGAAAAAGGAAGCCAGTAAAAGAGATAGTCCTTTATTTGGGTAAACTGTGGTTTATCATGGTTTCTATCTTTTTCTGTAACACATATACATTACTGTGAATATTATGTATTCAACTGGCTGAGTCATCGCCTTAGGTAACATTTAAGGCAAAAGGAGAAATTGTGTAGAACCACTAGAAGACAAGTGCCAATTGCTTTAATTAAAAATAAAATTTTTCGTTTTTCTCAATCGATGCTGAGTCTGCTCATTTAAATCTTGAGTGTGATGTAATATTAACTACGTATGTTGTTAAATACAAAACGTGGCAAACATCTTGTGTGATGTAATATTAACTACGTATGTAGTTAAATACAAAACGTGGCATTTAAATCTTGAGTGTGATGTAATATTAACTCCGTATGTGGTTAAATACAAAACACGGCATATAAATCTTGAGTGTGAAGTAATATTAACTATGTATGTGGTTAAATACAAAACGTGGCATATAAACCTTGAATGTGAGGCAATATTAATTACGTATGTGGTTAAATACAAAACGTGGCATATAAATCATGAGTGTTATGTAATATTAACTACGTATGTGGTTAAATATAAACGTGGCCTTTACATCTTGAGTGTGATATTACATTAACTACGTATGTGGTGAAATACAAACCGTGGCATATAAATCTTGAGTGTTATTTTAATATCAAATACATATGTGTTGAAATACAAACCATATGTAGCACATAGATCTTGTATGAACATAGGGAAATACAAATCGTGACATTAAATCTTGTATGAACGTGGTGAAATACAAATCGTGACATATAAATCTTTTATGAACGTGGTGAAATACAAATCGTGACATATAAATCTTGTATGAACGTGGTGAAATACAAATCGTGGCATATAAATCTTGCATGAACGTGGTGAAATATAAATCGTGGCTTATAAATCTTGTATGAACGTGGTGAAATACAAATCGTGGCATATAAATCTTGCATGAACGTGGTGAAATACAAATCGTGACATTAAATCTTGTATGAACGTGGTGAAATACACATCGTGGCATATAACTCTTGTATAAACGTGGTGAAATACAAATTGAGTCATATAAATCGTGTATGAACGTCTTCTTTCTTCTTTGATCCTTAGCCGCCGACTGTCAAAGCAGTCAGTGGCTATCACGCCTGGTGGCGTCTTGTAGGGCAACAACAAATTGATTCCACGTTGCTCGGTCGGTGGCCCTCCTTCGTACAGTGCCCCAACTCTGATTCATTCTTTGCATCTCAGCCTCCACAGTCCTCCGCCAGGTTGTTTTTGGTCGGCCTCTCTTTCGTTTTCCTTCCGGAGTCCATAGCATAGCTGTTCTTGTGATGGCATCGGGGTCTCTTCTGAGGACATGGCCAACCCAGCTCCAGCGTCTGCCAGCTATAATGGTGTGCATGTCCTCTTGCTTGCTGCGAGTTAGCAGATCTTGGTTGGTGATGGTATTCGGCCAAAAGATTCGGTGAATTTTTCTTAGGCATGTTGTGTGAAAAGAGGACAATTTCGACATTTCCTTCTCTGTAACTCTCCAGCATTCCGCACCATAGAGATGCACAGAAAGCACACAACTCTGATATAATCTTAATTTTGTGCTTGTGCTGTACTGCGAAGACTTCCAGATGTTGTTTAGACTAAATGGCTGTTCTTGCTTTGTTCATTCTGTTGTTGATGTCTTTGCTTGCTCCGCCGTCTGGTGTTACTATGCATCCTAGGTATGTGAAGGCTGTATGAACGTGGTGAAATACAAATCGTGGCATATAAATCTTGTATGGACGTGGGGAAATACAAATCTTGTATTATCATCACTTAAAGTCAGCAAACCACGGAGCATAGGCGTTCATCAAACTCATGCCATGACTTCCTGTCCCGTGTTGTCCCTTCAAGCTTTTTCCATGTTATTTTCTTTAGTTGACGTGTTCTTGCTGTTTTTGAATTATTTTTGGCTTAAAGTTTCTACAAGATGGAGTAAGCGGCCCCACACCCAACCGTCCTTAATCGCCTTTTTGCGACAAATTTAGTATGTTACACTGTTACTGTTCGTCGCTCCCCTTTCGTGGCCCTTTTAATACATGGGAGATATCATTTATACTGCTAAACACGCATCTTGAGTGTTTGGAGCTAGAAATGTAATACTTGTTGGTGGATTGCCGAGCCATTATTTCTTTTCGTTATGAGCCTGGGGATTTGATGCTCGCCATACATTTCTAACATGGGCCGTCTTTCTCAGGTCTGCCACGGTTGCGCAGTAGGTAGTGCACTGGCTTCCGAGTTCAGTGGTCCATGGTTCGATCCTCAGTTGAGGTGGGATTTTTTAGATCACAAACGGCTCCGGGGTCGACCCATGAATTGGGTACCACAGCAACTCTGTGAAGGTTAAAGCCGGCCGGCGTGGTGCCGACCACATCACCCTTCGTGTACCGTATAGTCAAAAAAATATGGGCCTCACACCATATTCTCAATATGCCTCAATGGACTTGTAACGGGATCCTTTATCTTTTTACCTTTTTCTCAGGTCTGCCCTCAAGATAACCGCTTCTAAAGTTTTGTTTTCCTCATTCTGAAGGTTCTGCTTGGTCTCTCCACCCTTCATTTCCCTTTTGGGTTCCAGTCAACACCATGAGTGCTTGTGCTGTTTTGGTTGTAACGCTAGGGCAGCGGCAGGCACCCCAGGATTTGTGGAGATCTGCTTTATAAACTTTGAGGTCTCTAAAGGTCTACTTTGATATCATGTCATGCTTGAGAGTATTTGGAATCTGGAATAAGTTGTGCCTATAAGCAACTTTTGGCATGTTGTACACGGCGACTAAAACGAGGTGGTGTATGGGACTGGTAACATCAGGATATAAAGCAAACTGCTACATAAACAATATCTACAAGAGCTATTTAACTCTTTGACTCCGGAACAACGCTCAGAGCGTTGGTCAGATTAGACACCCATGCCAAAACAACGACCTGAGCGTTGTATTTAGTCTATCATGAACTAAAATTACGGCACCGGGTGGAAAAAAATTGCGGGGTCAAAGAGTTAATGCTTGTGCAGGCTTCATTTATGGGAGACCGTCTATACTGGGGTCGCTCCATGCTATTTAGGGAGCGAAAAGGAAAATAATGATGACATATAACTGTTATCTCTGCAGGCAGGATGATCTCCATCCTCAAGTCTATCAGCCACTCCAGACAGGATGATCTCCATCCTCAAATCTATCAGCCACTCCAGGCAGGATGATCTCCATCCTCAAGTCTATCACCCACTCCAGACAGGATGATCTCCATCCTCAAGTCTATCAGCCACTCCAGACAGGATGATCTCCATCCTCAAGTCTATCAGCCACTCCTGGCAGGATGATCTCCATCCTCAAGTCTATCAGCCACTCCAGACAGGATGATCTCCATCCTCAAGTCTATCAGCCACTCAAGACAGGATGATCTCCATCCTCAAGTCTATCAGCCACTCCAGGCAGGATGATCTCCATCCTCAAGTCTATCAGCCACTCCAGGCAGGATGATCTTCATCCTCAAGTCTATCAGCAGAGCGGTGAACAAATTCGGACTATATGATATTGTAGATGACAGTTCTCTTTAAAGGAAAGATCGCGCCCCATTCTCAAGCAGTACACAATACACAGGAATTTTTGACGTTTTACTGGGAACGACGAAAAAAGTAACTTTATTCCCGGGTATTTCCCGTTTTTAAATGCCAGCGAGAGAGGTCTAGTCCGAAATTAAAATTTCTTTCTCCGTCACTTAGAGTATCTACTTAATCATCCCCCTGTGCTCTACCGGCAGATCTAGATCTACTTTATGCCACCCTTACCTAAAGATGTGTCCTGTCTATCTTCACGTTCTCTCCAGCTGTCCTGGTTGTTGTCTGGTTCTATTCCACATGCCTCTGTTTGCAATTACATCTGATACCGAGGATGCGCCGAGGCTACCGTTCGTGATTATCTCGAGCTTGGACATGATATTCTTTGTGACGGGCTATGGTTTTGAGCCACTAAGAAGGACACATTTTTCATTAGCGTTGAACAGTTTTTTTTTTCAATGGAAAATGCTCGCTTGTTTAACCACTCATTCGTTTAGCCTTCAACCTTGTGACCAAGAATTAAACTGCGATTGTTATTGTTGATCGGTATCGACGTCATTGCACTCTGGGCAAAGTCATAGGTGCTCAATCTGCCTCAGCTAATGTCGAAGGGTATGAATACTAATTTTTGCTATAGCGCCCTGTTTGCATTCTCACGCCGGATGCATCCTCGTGTTGCGTATGGTTTTTACAACATTTTGTTGTTGCGCATCAAAGAGCGCTGAGTTGAGTTTGGTGAAAATATTTGAAGATGTGTGAATAGTACAGTTAGGTGCATTATTCATGCACGCAGTAAAAAAAGGATGACGTAGGAGTCTTGTGGGTGAAAAAACCATGACGTAGAGAACATTGAGTAGTGAGATTGGCCTGAACTGACTGATGTCTGTGGAATTCTGTTCCTTCGGGATGTAGACTCCGTTTGCCTTTCTCCATTCCTTGCTTACGAGTTGGGTTTTCCACGCATTCTTCAGTAAACGGAGCAGTCGTTTGAGAACCTCAGGGCATCTTTTATACACCACATATGGAACACCATTAGGACCTGGAGCTGACTTGCACCGAGCTTTCTGGACAATGCTTTCTACCTCTTGCGCCGTTGGGGGCTTGGTGTTAAATTCAGCTCCTGGCTTACCCGGCTATTTAAGGCCTGCCATGCTGCTGAGCGGCTCATCTTTGCGACCATCTGAATATGTCATTCTAAGGTGTTCTTCCAGGTCTTCCTTCCTGATGTTTAGCGTACCCGACCGTGGCTGCTCAAACAGTTCTTTGGCAAACTTGAAGGGCTCCCTAAAGAATCTTTCCCTATCCCTTCGAGTCTTCCTTCTCTTCCTGCACAATCTTTCCGCTCTACAAAGGGCATTATTGTGAATCTTATCGACAGGTGGGCAGAGTTAAACTTGGGCATAAAACACACTCCGTACACTACCGCGTCATTCTCTCTACGTTCAGAGCCTAGAAGAAACTCCATGTATACCAGTGCGAATTCAAAGTAGCCATAAAATCAGTTTGTGAGCAAAGGCTCTAGGTTAGCGTAACGTGCTAAAACACTAGTATTTATCTATATGAAAACCTGAAAGCACCTTAGCTAAATATAGTTATTATTATAGGAGGGCCGTCTATTAAGGATCGCCGACCAGAAGAATTATTTCTGGGAAGTTCTGAGCCGAACAAAGAGTGAGTTATGTAATTTGTATAACGTGCGTATATTAATGCTGAATTTCATTCCACGTGACGCAATGTAGATTCGGACTTGTGTCGTGAGCATATGTCATTCTGACTTTATATATATACACACAGAATGTCTAGGTTTTCTGACAATAGGAACTCGAAAAAGCTTTTTCGATAACAATTTTCAATTGTGCAAAACTCTGTCAGACATTTTTTAAATGTCCTAGCATTTGACAGACATGATATATAGGGTAAAACTCATAAACATAATACATCCACTAAACTCTGAGGCAGAAATAATCACTGACAGGGGACGAGACATATCTCTGTTTTAAAGTTTAATTCTAAACGGTGCCCTGTCATAAATTGTATTTACAGTCTATTGGTATCAAGAGCTGGTGTTTGGACAGAGTGGTTAGAGCGCCGGTCTCTCGCAACAAAGGTGTCAGGTTCGAATCACGCTGGAGTTTACCCAGCTGTAAATGGGTACCTGACTCTGCTCTTTGAGTTACGTAAGATAAAGGCAGAGAGGAAGAGAACTGGTCACTCTATCTCTCGATGCTGTATTTAGTAGAATGAAGTCTCTAACACTTTACTACCCTACGGCAGTATCTGCAGTGGGACTACCTTTACAAGATTCATTCTTCTTCTTGGATCCTTAGCCCCTGGCTGACAAAGCAGTCAGTGGCATCATGCCTAATGGCGTCTTGTAGGTGTGATAGACTTGTCCGTTCTCTTTTCTTCGCGTTCCTTCTTCTCTTCGACATTATTGATCTACTTCTCATTTTACGTACTTAATTCCGTGCGCCATCCATTGTTTACACTTTCTTCCTTGAAGTCATGTCATGTGTGGCCTAAATTTGCCATCCCTTATGAGATTAGACACAGGTGGGGCAGGGGAAATATTGGCCTTATGCCATGATAGTCAACTTCATGTAGTGATACCAGGTGTTTATAGGAAGCTAACGACAGTGAATGGGAACGCCCGGATTAATACGTAAACAACGCGGATATGGCCGCAATCAGTTGTCTTATCACTAATACTGCTTTTGTTACCTCTGATTCCCTGTCTGAGATGCAAGAAAAAAAAAACTAGGTTTGCTGCTGGATAGCGTGTTGGTAAATTTCAATCTGGTGACATATTAATTACCCACACGTAATATAACAAATGGGATTTTGGAGCATGTAAATGGTGTAATCCTTTCCAGGCAGATTTGTTGTAGGCAACAATTACGATACGTTATCGATATGGGAAGATATTGACAGTGATAGATCTTTGACGTGGTGGATGATCAATATCAAGGAAGAGACAATGTCTTATATGGGATGGACTTTTGAAAAAAAATCACAATTTATGTGTTACGGAGGAATTTTCCATGAGAGGGTAGTGGGAATAACCCCTACCAAAGTACGCAAGTTGATTGCTATTGATGTGGCATGTGAGATGTTAACAAACAACGTTTCTGATTGAAGCCTGGTCATATAGTAGCAATGTGGATGCGTTGGCCGAATGTTGCTTATAATCTAGCATATTCTGAGTCTACGTCACTGCTAATTCAACTCCTCAAGAAGACAGTCAGACAAGCCAGAATAAAGAATAGAATCAGGATTCAAATTTAAAGGAGCATCTTCTAGACTTACACAGTAAAAAAACTCTACATTTACTAATACGGAAAGCCTGGGATTCTAGGAACCTAAATACACAGTCGTAGTGCGATTATAGTTAATAATACCTCAGACCACGTGTAAGAGGCATCTTGACAAAGTTGCCGAAACTATTGCCTGAGCCAGAAGTCTGTGTTGCCCAGAGTTTTTTGGGGTAAGGTGTACATTTCATCATTCTATATTTTACAAAATAACATGTGACAATTTCTGGTACATGTCCAAATTCACACGAGGCTGGCAATCTCACCATATTGAATGATGGTTTCATGAACCACCACTGCAAGAGCTAGTGACCGCTTCATGCGGGTTTCTCTTAGAGAACCAAAAGCAGAAGTAGTCCCAAAATCCATGTGGAGCAAGGAGTGGATGATGACAGAAATAATGTACATAATTATTATATTAACCTTTTAACCAGTGCATATGAATATGTAAACATGTTTGTCACGAACAGTTAAAAAGTGAGTGTATTTGTTTGAAGCTGACATGATGTTTACACGAGTTGTTGTGAACTGTTTATGTATGACCAGGCGGAGATATGTGACAGTGTAAGCGAATGTCAGGAGATTGCCAGGGGATGTAGAAAGTGAGACGGGTTAAAGAAGTGGTGATGGAGACTCGAGAGAAAAGGCAGTGTGTAGAGTCTGCCGATGATGTATTGTTGAGAGATGTGAATTTGCAAAGCCATGGGCTATTCTGATAGTAGCAGTAGTGGTAGTTAAACAGTGATTTGTGTACAATACCATTTGTATCAGCTATCCACGCTATCCATGTATTAGTGTAACATTTTGGCGTACTAAATTATCGTATTGACTCTCAGTTATACGGTCTGATTATTACTAGTGCGTCTCGATGTTATTGTGATGATAACGAGTCTGACACGGAAGGCATTTACCTATGTTTGTGCGTATATAATCAGTATATGCCTTATGCCATAGTTCGGTGGGAACTAACGCGTGTCAATGTTTTATATAAATGCAATTGGTGTTTTCCACTCACTGGGATTAACACTAATGCTCACAGAGAGTAAAGTTCTGAGGCAGATTGGATGGTGGAATGAAAGGGAGGGACATCTGGTTTTCGTGTCAGGAGACCCAATACTCAGGAAGGATATTTGTTTCTCTCTCATTTCATGATAATAGTCGGTAGTACCAATTGGTGGTACTAGTCTGCGGAACAAGTGTGTGGTCTTCAGTCAAAGCTAGACACCTACATCAGAAGGGTCTTAAAAGTCGCTGGACCATCTTCGCAATTAATCCACGATACTACAAGGGACGTGTTACAGCCACCAGACTTGACCACTGACGAGAGAGAACCAGTCTTCAAAGAATCAAAGAACTAACATCGGCTGGAGCAAAAGCCAACCACCTCCTTACTGGCAGCTGAGTACCCACTTAAAGCTGCCAAGTGAATTCTTAAAACAAACATTTTAAACCATCACCTGTGATGAATCTTTAAAGAAGTATTTCATATATCACGCCCGCGGGCGCGGCCCCCCCACACTTATTTTACAATTGTTAACTATAATTGATTATTAAATTTATGATCAGTATATATATATACACATTTATAGTTGATTTAGTCATTTATAGTGAACTGCACCCATATGTCTCAGTCGTTTTAAATACATATAAACAAAGCTTTTGAAGTAATATTTTACTAATAATTTAAATCAGTTGGGGGCTCACCAAACGAGCAAAATTTTCTTCTCCTCTAAGAAGGTCTGAGAAGATATAACGTTTATTACTGCCTGGACAATATCAGCTGTAGTTTTTTTTTTTTTTTTTTTCTCTAACCAGCGGCACTCGAGCTTTCCAGCTCTTTTGGCCCAATGACATGTCATTGCGAGGCTGGGGGGTCAGTGGACTTTCCTTCCAACCCGGTCAGGAGCTTCGCTCCTTCCCATCCACACGGGATTTATGTGCAGGAGCCGGTCAGGTTATTCAGTCAAATTTCCGGTCGTAAACATTCCTTCAAACGCCGACGCCCGGGTTTGAACCATGAAAACCTGGTCGCCAGTACAACGCCGTAGCCATTACACCAGCGCGGCTCCAATCAGCTGTAGTACTCGATTTCTTAAATTTTTGTGACGCTATATATAGAAATGAAGCATCATTCTTCAATTCAGATCTCTGCCAAGCGTAATTTGTTGAGAAAGGTAGATACCTTTGAAGACCCTTATTAGATACTCTGGAGTTTGGCCACTCTCGGACCATCACTACAGAGCAAGGGGAGGAAATCCCGTGACTGTAGGTCAGCAACAAACTGTCCCCATTTTGCTCGGTTGGTGGCTTTCCTCCGTGCCGTGCCCCAACTCTGGTTCATGCTTTGGTCTGTCTCTCTTTCGCCATCCTTCTTGGGCCCATAGCATAGCAGTTCTGATGATGGTGTCAGGGTCCCTTCTGAGGACATGGCCAACCCAGTTCAAGCGTCTGCCTGCAATGATGGTGTGTATGCCTTTTGACTGCGCCGTGTAAGCAGTTCCTGGCTGGAGATCGCATTCGGTCAAAAAATTCGAAGAATTTTCCTTAGGCAGGTTGTGTGGAATGAGGATAATTTGGACATTTCCTTTTCTGTTACTCTCCACCACTCTCCAGCACTCTCCAGCACTCCGCACCATACAAAAGGACAGCAAGTACGCAGCTCTTACAATATTACCGCTGTGAAAAAAATCACAGAACTTGGTGATGTTGTATACAAAATTGGGAATAGGATCACAGAACTTGGTGGCATTGTGAATATTGTTATAGCTTCATTGCAATTCGTAGAGTCGTTAGCAACAATCCAATTAAAGATTTTTTAGTGGATTTTGTAATAGTTACAAAAGTAAATCCCCAAAACTTGTGTTTTCGTTTTCCCTTGTTCTTACTTTGTCTCACACGGATCACAATTGGTTGGATTCTCTATGGATGAAATAATTATAGATCCTTCTTTCCAAACTCACAATGAAGAACAAAGCTGCGGTATATAATGCCTTAGTCGCCAGCACACTTCTATAGGGCAGCGAGACATGGGCCATCTATGCTAATCACGAAAGAAGGCTAAGTACCTTCCACCTACGGTATCTAAGTTACATCCTTGGTATTTCGTGAAAGGACAAAGTGACAAATGTCGAGATGTTGTCACATCCTGGCTTTCAAAGCATGTATACACTGCTTAGACAGCGCAGACTACGCTCATATGGCCATGTCCGCCGCATTGAAGATAGTCGCATCCCTAAAAATATTTTCTACGGAAAACTGCAGATGCCAAAAGAACTGTAGCTGAGGTTCAAAGATCAGTTTAAGAGAAACATGAAGGGCGTGACGAGATAGGAGTTAGATAGAAAACAAAAATATAGTTCCCAGAAATGGAGAAGATAAATGGGTAACTAGTGGTAGGCGTGGCACAACACAAGTTAGGTAGTTAACTGCACAATTCTAGATGGTAGCTGTAGAAGAAAGCTGTGAAGTAAGCCGCCTTCTCGCTTGACCTATCCTGTACTCCAAGGGTGTCTCTATTAATAGTTGTTGTGAAATTCAGCTCATTTATTATCTCCAACGATTAAAAATATTAAATAATTTTGAATTCCACACACGAACAAAAATTTAGAACTGTACTGGAATTTTAACAAAATCAATCAACTGCAATTTATAAAAATATATTATCACACTTTAATAATTAAAATAGACAGTTAGTAAAAATTGCGGACAGATTTACAAAAATCACAACTGGAATTTGATAATTTTTCAATGTCTTTTTCGTCTTATCGACCATTTGGTGACTTCAGGATATTGCTTCTTTATTGAGCGTATACTTAACTCCTGCAGTTCCTGTCGCCATGCACACTTCTGTCATTGATCATGTGTAGACTTTCCAAGATACTTTATTCACTTGGACAGGTAGACACAATGCTACTTCCAGAAGATGCACAGGTGGTCCTTTACTCACATACTACAGTCTGTTATGCTTCTTACAGAATTGAGCATAATCCGGACAAGAACTCTAGCTTCATCATGCTGTTGAGGATTGTTACAGGTTATATTTCAGCTGGAGACCAACTTCAGTTGTCAGCATAGTATTTAGAGCACTAAGATTTATATACCAGCAAGTAAATTAAAGTCACTCATAACATTAATTTTAATTAATACATCTAATTACGTGATACCAAAATACTTTGTAATCTAATGATCAATAGAAGTTTAACATATCCTTCAGTCGTATTACGGAGCTGATCTTATCATTTATGCAGGTCTGCTCACAAAGCACGTCAGCTAGGTTTTTCTCAGCTATGGGATGTGGTTATGTGACTTCTACCAGTTTGGGCCAGTCTTCTCAGCTATGAGATCTTTGATGTGAGATTTTGAGAGAGTCCAGATTTGAATGTGAGTGGGCTTATATACAGTTCATAAATAAACTGTTCTTAAGTCTTCTATCATTTACTAGACACAGTATCAAGGTCTTTGTCTTGTGTGGACTGACTTATACTGTATAATAGGGGAACAACAGAAGTGATTGCGTTATTAAAAAGGCTAAGCTGCCCATTGTAAACTTCCGGTGTTGTCTTGCGTTTCGCACTATTGACCGGTCATCAAAGCATCTTTTTTTTGGGGATGCCTAGCTGTCCGGGAGGATAGTGTGATTCGCTTGTATAGCTAGGCGGTGTTGTCGTACGGAAGGTCCGGGGTTCAAATCCTGGGTAAGCCACTCACGTCTGTTGTTTTTCTGTTGTCTAGTGTTCTACTTCTTTATTTCTTACGAGTGCCTGAAAACATACCTTTATGTTTGTCTAATATTTATTTACTGTTTACAGGCCTCGGGTTTCCCTTCCTTATATGTTATAAATGTTTATACAATACCAGAAACCTACCCTCTGTTCTATACTACTGTCCTTAAGTCTTCTATCATTTATTAGACACAGTATCAAGGTCTTTGTCTTGTGTGGACTGACATATACTGTATAATAGGGGAACAACAGAAGTGATTGCGTCATTAATAAGGCTAAGCTGCCCATTGTAAACTTCCGGTGTTGTCTTGCGTTTCGCACTAATGACCGGCCATCAAAGCATCTTTGTTTGGGGATGCCTAGCTGGCCGGGAGGATAGTGTGATTCGCTTGTATAGCTAGGCGGTGTTGTCGTACGGAAGGTCCGGGGTTCAAATCCTGGGTAAGCCACTCACGTCTGTTGTTTTTCTGTTGTCTAGTGTTCTACTTCTTTATTTCTTACGAGTGCCTGAAAACATACCTTTATGTTTGTCTAATGGATGAGAGAAGATAATTGGGATAAAATACAAGAAAGGAAAACAGCAAAACTTAAACTACTAGCGGCAAGTACACATAATGCAGTTGAATCTTGCAAACTAACTTATAACTTGTTAAATAAAGAAGTGAAGACAAAAACTCGAAGAGATAAAAGACATTTCATCAATGAACTGGCCGTAGAAGCTGAAAATGCTGCAAGAACTGGTAATAGTAGGTGCCTTTATCAAATTACAAAACAACTATGTCACCAGCCTACTGCTATGGAAACACCTGTTAAAGGTAAATTAGGGAATTCAATACCAACAGAAAAGGAACAAATGAAGAGATGGGCTGAGCACTTCATGGAGGTGCTAAACAGACCACCACCAACAGTAACACCTGATTTTAATAATGAAACACCCACAACCACCTTGCCAATAACTTGCGATGAATTCACGCTGGACGAGATCAAACAAGCCGTTAAAAGATTAAAAAAATTTTAAAGCTGCTGGAGTTGACGAAATTTCAGGGGAAATGATTAAAGCAGTTAATGACAACAACCTCTTGAGAATTTTAGATATTATAAATGAAGTATGGAGAGAAGAACAACCACCACAACAATGGAAAGACAGTATTATTGTAAAGTTACCGAAGAAAGGTGATCTATCAGACTGTAATAACTGGGCGTGGTATATCTCTATTATCAGTACCTGGAAAATTATTATGTTTGCATGATGTTAGAAAGACTTAAATTGCATGCTGACGAAAAGATCAGAGAAGAACAAGCGGGTTTCAGGCCGAAACGATCATGTATTGATCAAATATTCACACTAAGAACAATTATAGAAGAATCAGTGGAAAGGCAATCGCCACTTATTATCACCTTCGTCGATTTTCAAAAAAGCCTTTGATAGTCTACACCGCCCATCATTGTGGAAGATACTTACAATCTATGGTTTTCCAACAAAATATGTGAATATAATCAAAGCGCTATATGACAATGCAAGATGTTGTGTTAGAACAAATAAAGGGAATACAGAATGGTTTACAGTAGAAACAGGGGTGAAACAAGGCTGTATTATGTCACCACTACTTTTTGGAATAGCTATTGATTGGGTTATGAGAAACTATACCCACAATGAACAATTGGGTATAAAATGGACAAATGGAAAAATTCCTGGGGGACCTGGATTTCGCAGATGATGTAGCATTCTTAAGTTCAACACCAAGACAATCCCAAGAAGCAATAAATAATTTGTGTCATCTCTCGGTTAAAATAGGTCTCCAAATAAATGCCTCTAAAACTAAAGCTATGAACTTTTCTAACGAGACCTTTGATATCATCTTGAACGGGGAAAAACTACAGAAAGTTGAAAGTTTCAATTATTTAGGCAGTAAAATGACTCAGGATGGTGACACAACAAGAGAAATCCATACTAGAATTGCTTTGGCAGCTAGCGCCTTCAATAGATTATTTAACATTTGGAAATTACGATCATTGAATATACATACCAAGCTTCGTCTGTTTAATTCAAATGTTATCTCAGTGTTAACATACGGCTGTGAGAGTTGGAAAATAACAAAATCATTGGAGAACAAGCTGAATAAATTCGAGAACAAATGTCTTAGAAAACTCATGAACATCAGTTGGAAAGAATTCAAGACTAATCGACAAATAAGAGAATACTCTAGGCAGAAATATGTCTCCGACTATATAAGGAAAAGACGATGGTCTTATATCGGTCATGTCCTACGAATGCAAAACAACAGAATACCACTACAGGCGCTCACTTGGGTTCCTGAGGGTAAGAGGAAAAAAGGAAGACCAAAAGAAACACTCAGAAGAACAATAATAAGAGAAGGAAGAACGTTGGGCCTAAATAATGTGCAAGAGCTAAGAGGAGTGGCGTCACAACGAACAACCTGGAGAGCACTGGTTTCTGCCTTATGCGCCGTGTTTGGTGCTTAAAGAATTTATTATTATTATTATTAATATTTATTTACTGTTTACAGGCCTCGGGTTTCCCTTCCTTATATGTTATAAATGTTTTATACAGTTCCCCAGTCAGTATGAATTTGATTGAGTCTGAGTTTGGTTGGATCTCCTTCGCATCAGTCTGATTGGTTTAATTTGTCTCAAGCGGAACCTGCTTCTATTCATTCTGATGAATTTCTCACTTTCGCTCCTCTGTGTTTGATTGGCTCGTTTTCCGCACCTCTGATTGGTTGCTTTTTTACGTCCTCGAATAATTAGGTGGTTTCCCGTTTTGTGAATCTTAAGTATAGAAATATATACGTACGATAAATCCTACGGATTACTGTTTACAGGGAAATTTCCAGAGTGATCTGTCCGTGCCACTACAAAGGGATTGTACATAAATCCGGCAACCTGGGAGGATGAAGCTGCCGATCGCACCAAGCAGAGATACCCCTTATGGTGTTACCTAAGACTGAGCGAAAAGAATCTCTCACAACAAGCAGAAGAGAAAAGAACACTCCGTAAGGAACACCAGGGGAAAAAGTAGCTGTGGAACATCACCTCAGGGGCGCATTCCCTTATCAGTTATGACTAGATCATTGTTCGGTAAATGTAAACTTTCTCTTTCCTTCGTTCTTGTTAATATACTTACCCAAAAATGGGCTTCCCGCCAGTGAGTATTAGGGGCTGGGAAGGGGAACAAAGATTATTAAGATAGTACTTAACACGTAATTCCTAGATAGCAACTAAGGATGGTTGGGCACGGGACTAGCTACCTCATCTTGCAGAAATGTAAAAAAAAAAAAAAAAACCTCAAATACATATATAGAATTACAAAACAGTCGTTATTCTGGAATCCCGATGGAATGAGAAATAGAACGAGACCTTATAAAACGTAGAGATGAGAACTGGAGAAGACACGGAAAAGTCTTAAAATGATGGTACGGGTCAGACAAGTTTGGCGCCAAATTGTTGAGGGCCAAAGCTGCGCAGGAATCTAAGGGGTAATAATGATTATAGATATGAAAAAATGAGTTTTCAGTTCTGTATTAAGAATCGCAAACATATTCGAAAAAAAAACAGGAATATGGAGTTGGCAAAAACATTTTCTGACTACGACTCCAATTCCTGAAATTTTAGAAGTCCGCGTCCGATTCTCCACTCCGACTCCCGACACCGACTCCGACTACAGTTTTTTACTAGTCATATGGCATTCAATTCGGAGTGGAGTCCGGACATTTTTTTAACCGATATCGATGCTGACTCCAGTTTAAAAAGCGACCGATTCCAAATACTTCAACTCCATAGCCCTTCCAAAAATTAAGATCCAAGCAGACCAGCACTTTATCACTGATAATTCGATTGAGTAAGACAAGAAATTGCATATACGTCCCCTCATGGGACAGGCAACGGGTAATGTAAGACTTTGCACTTGTTCTACACAATTGCTACTTGTTCCTTAAATGTTTCCTAACACGATAGTCCGTTGATTATTGAATATCCACAACAATGTAAGGTTGTCTTTACGCAGTCATCATCGTCATCATCATCTCGTTTTTTCGCTCCTTATGGAAACACCACCGCAGATGGTCCATAGAGGAACCCCACGATAAAGCGGATATTTTTGCAGCTGTGGTTTCTGAAGAATTTGTTTTACAGAATGAGGTTACAAGCCGCATTCACAATCTTATGTTAGTCGACTTTTACGGTATGCTAGCGGGAGTAGCTGACCTTCTGTTTCTTTGTCTGCTTTGTATCATTCAAGCTGCTTTAGCTTGTTGAATAGATGGTACGTTAATTTAATTTGCGGCTTGTTCGGAGTTTGAAGGTTACCACTTGTTCACTTTTTTACATTTCAGTCTTCTGTTGCTGGCAATCACTCATTTGTGACGGTCTGTAAATTCGCTTGAGTGTCGTACCTGTTTGTCGACCTGTTTCAGGTCTACACTACAGAACAAAAAAGGTAAAGGTAATCCCATAGCGGATACTGCCGTAGTAGTGTAGTGTTAAAGATTTCACAATACTAGGTCCTGCTACTAGAGGTGGGTTGACCAGTTCCCTTCCTCGCTGCTATTTGCCTTCCCTAACTCAAGAGCAGAGTCAGTTACCAATTTACAGCTGGGTAGACTGAAGCATTACGTTCGTGTTTCGAACCTAGTACCTTTGCCGCGAGAAGCCAGCGCCCTAATCGCTCCCATATTATATACATTCATTACATCTCAGGTCCACTGGAGTACGGCTCTTCAACAAATACCCGTCAGTCTCCCTGTTCTCTGCTAAACGAACAAACGTCTGTTCATGTTTTTTTAAATCCCCTTTATGCCTATCTAATTCCCGTGTTCACGTGTTTTCTTTTGTCTCACTTTTTTAAATACTTTCTTTTATGTTTTTAAACATACTCAGATTTGATACTATCAGCTGGTTTTCTCAATGTGTGTCATATACAATGCTAGCGTCTTTTCCTCACATCTTTTTACACACACAGCTTTATATTAGTGTATGTATGTATGTGAGGGTGTGTGTATAGTTTTTTTTAAACCTTATTTTTGGACATTCTTGTCAGCAAAGAGAATAAATGAGTGGGGCATGTTATACGGATGGCGACTGACTATTCACGCGAGAGAAAAAAAAATATGCTAAACGAATTCAGGACATTAGACCAAGGGTCACCCAAAATGAAGATGAATAGCATCATAGAGATAAATAAGACTTCGCTGAGTACAATAAGCTGGAGACAGATCCTCAAGAACAGCTGAGAATAGTCGCTGCTCGTCTTTGCTGTAAAGTGAAAAGTCTTTATTCGATGAAGAAAGAACATAAAGGAAATGACGACAAAATATGATGATGTCACTTAGTTGTAATTTTTACGAAACACATTGAGCAAATCTGTTGATAACATTACAAGGCAGTCCTTGTTCTGAAATCCCCAGATTAGAGATGTGGAGAAATATCAAAGAACATACGGAGAAGAGAGCTGGAGACAGTCATGCCGGGGTTGAAGAAGACACAGGAAGACCTTGAGCTGATGGCACGAGTAAATAGGACTTTGCATAAGTTTGTTGAAGGCCCATGATCCTTTTGGGTAGCTGAAAGCTAATGAATGAATGAATTAGTGAATGAATGACAGCTTAAATGTTGCCATTTCTTCAATCCATCAAGCAAACAACCAATACCCATTAACTCCCCCAAGAAACATACGCCTTCAACAAACACACACACAATTTCTTCCTCATTTCTGTCTTCAGTTCCCTTCTCTATATTTTCTTCAGTCGTCCTCTACTTCCCTTACCCTGAGAATTCCAGAGCAAGTACTGCCTTATAATGCAATCAACAGGTTTCGTCAATGTGCATTACTACAACAAACATAAATACTTTCTTCAACAACAAAGTGTCTTCTCCTCTGAGGTCTTTTCAAGCTGTAGGTGTTGTTGTTTTCTTCTGTCGCGAGACGCGCTGGGCTCGATATCTTAGTGTAATCGAACACTGTGTAACGCGAAGATTTTTGCCAATGAGAGCAGCGCTAACCATTTACTGCGGTTCTCGTAGGTTGGTAGCTGTAGCTAAGATGTAATCTCAAGTGAACTAATGTGTTTGCTTTTCCATTGGATATGAAAATTCGGATGGATTACAACTAATAATGTAACAAAGGTTAGATATTAGAGAGCCTAAGCTTCGCCTAGATATCTATATTATGTGCAGTACAATCCAAGATAATTGTGGTTAAATGCAGAAACACATGAATCGCACAGAGTTTTGCACATTCTCGTCTGCCATAGCGAAAGATAAAATAGACTGAAGTGAAAGAAAATTGTATAGAATGACAGCTCCCAATTTTCCGGTTGTAATAAGCCCCAGATGAAGAAAATCGGATGAATGATAAAGGAGCAGAATATAATGGAAATTTGAACAAAAACGCACACTTGGCTCGATTCAGCACATTTTGCAGAAAGTGAGACGAACGGACACTTTGGAAATTGATGAGGCATTATGGAGTTCCCCTGAAGATCATTAATTTAATAAAGAAAACCTATGAAGACATGACGTGCAGAGTTCTTCATGAAGGACAGCTTACAGAACCATTTGGGATAAGAACAGGAGTGCGACAGGGATGCCTCTTGTCTCCATTTCTTTTCTTGCTGGCAATAGATTGGGTTATGAGATCATCGACAACACACAACAGAAATGGAATCCAGTGGACTCTGACTAAGCAGTTGGATTATCTGGATTTTGCTGATGATTTGGCTCTCCTGTCCCATAACCGTAATCAGATGCAGGACAAATTGAAAACACTCGATGAGAGGTCACAGCAATTGGGTCTGAAAATACACAGGGAAAAGACAAAAATAATGCGAATAAATGCAGGTAATGAAAACAGGGTTGAACTTGAAGAAACGCCAATACAAGATGTAGAATCATACACATATCTTGGCAGTAATATAGATAAAGTTGGAGGGACAGACAGCGATATCAAAATAAGAATACAAAAAGCAAGAGGAGCTTTCATTGCATTGGGAAATATATGGAGATCAAGAGAAATAGGATCCAACACGAAAATAAGAATCTTCAACTCAAATGTGAAGTCAGTCCTATTGTATGGCTCGGAGACATGGAGAACAACAAAGACAACAACCAAAAAGCTACAGACTTTCATAAATGGGTGCTTGCGTAGAATAGAGGGATTAAAATGGTATGACAAGGTTACCAATGTGGAACTGATGACAAGAACTGGACAAGTGCCAGTGGAACAAGAGATGAGAAGAAGACGATGGCGATGGATAGGACACACACTGAGGAAACCTGTTGATAGCATTACAAGGCAGTCCTTGTTCTGGAACCCCCAGGGCAAGAGAGGCAGAGGAAGACCAAGAAGTACATGGAGAAGAGAGTTGGAAACAGAGGTGAAAATGATGAGGAGAACATGGAAAGAACTTGAGATGATGGCACGTGACAGGAGGACTTGACATGTGTTTGTTGAAGGCCTATGCTCCTTTGGGAGTGGAGGGTTATGATGATGATGAGACGAACGGATAACTTATGACGTCAGTGCTCCCTCGCTCGTAGGATACAGAGGTATAAAAAGGAGAGAAACGGATGAATAGAAACTCACCGCCAAAATTTTCAAACATGGAAGTAAAAGGACAGAGCTTGCCACAAAACCTTTTGCCATCTTGAAGTGTGTGCAGCCTGCCAGGCTCTTGATGCGCTGTGTGTATTCTGAATTGAAGGTAAGGCTGACTGATGCGTGATGCCATATGATGATGGATGGTATCCGCATGTCTGGTTTTGTGTAGTGTGCAGATGTGTTCAGTCAAACAATGTTCATACAAAATAACAGGGCAATCCACATAGGACGTCAGTAAACTCACGACGTATAAAGTCAATGATGCTTGTAACAGCTAGACGTTTTTCTGTATCATTTATTGTGGACGCCACAGTGACAAAATGTATACGCGAATATGTAGGTACATCAGACAGTCATTATCACAGCAACAATGTCAGTATAGCAATGGACGGTAGACAGTATCATAATAAAGGTGACTCACAGACATGTCAATACATTATAAGGCTGTAATGTAGTCGGGAAAATTCTCCATCCCTTTCTATCTTAGCCAGAAGGTAACCAGATGTATGAGATCAGTTCCCTCTCCTTAATCTGACTTCAGCAAGACAGACACGTCTGCCGAAGTATAAATAATGTCCTCAAAAATATCCTCTAGTTAACAAAGGTTTTCCAAGCCTAGTTCATTTAACAAAGTAGCAAGTAATGGTCCTTGGGACATGCATCAACCGATGCAGTACAATACAGCGACATGTGAGCTGGGAAAACATCTCGTGACGACGACTTTCGAAGACAGGCTATGAATCGAAATCGCTCACGACCAAAAATCGATAGAGTTAATGGAAAGTCAATTTACCTTGCCTTCAGGAAATACACAGAAATATTATGCCTCCCGGCATGTGCAAATACACTAGAGGTATTATCTCGAATAAACGAAATATCCATAAGAGGACTTTCACATTCCTGACAGAACAAAAAAATAGCGGAGATCCTCTTTCAGCGGGGCATCTTTCTCGCCATTCAAATCGCTCACTCCCCTGGTGGGCGGAAATCGATCGACCAAGAAGCAAGACCAGTCATGCGCAGTCCAGCGCAAAATGACCACAGCTCAAAACTTAACTGCATTCAATACCAACGCGAGAAGACAAATGCTTACCGAGAAAAGTGACTATAAATTTCAAGCAGTTGTTGCCCTTGCGTTATAAAATAGATATTGTAATAAAACGATGTTGCGAGAATTTCTCACGCAACACTGACTCGTTTAGTAAATATGTATATAATATAATTTATTGCAGATTTAAATCATATTGTGTAATTCTTGGAGGGAAGAAGCCATTGTTGCTGTACATATTTTTTAACGAACCGCAGAATGAATTGGAATGTAGAGTAGTTATCAGGAGACCTACGAAGCCTTTCTTGATTACTGGATGGAATAATACGTGAAGGACATGTGGAAGAATAGGATGAAGTAACTAAATGAATGATGTGTATATACTTATGATAACATATGCCAATACTATGTCACTGAAGTGAAATGTGAAAGAATAGGAATTAATTCAAATGAATTATGATATCTATATATATGTACAACTCATATATATATATATATATATATATATATATATATATATAATATATATATATATATATATATATATATATATATATATGTTTATGATAAATATGCCGGTAGTATGTCACTGAATTGATCTGTCTAGTCTGACTTAACAAATGGCATCTGATGACTTACAGGATTCACATCTGGGCTAGAGAAAGTTTCTTCTAGCAAAATACTAGCCTAGGAACATTATGTTGTTGCAGGTTAAATCATACCTTACTGTCAGCAAGACAGAAGACTGTTGTATACCTGTGATAGCCAGAGAAGCATTCAATCACCAAGAGTATACCTCAGATCAGGTCTGGAAACCCTAATCTTCATGGGATTGCGAGCCACTGTCTAAACCAGATTGACAGCCCGGTGAAGTCAAATAAGATAAGTTGTCCATAGAAAGGTCTGACTCAAAATATAGGGTCTACCACACTTACAAAATATATGGTCTGCCACACTTACAAAATATATGGTCTACCACACCTACAAAATATATGGTCTACCACACTTACAAAATATATGGTCTACCACACCTACAAAATATATGGTCTACCACACCTACAAAATATATGGTCTACCACACTTACAAAATATACGGTCTACCACACCTACAAAATATATGGTCTACCACATTTACAAAATATATGGTCTACCACACCTACAAAATATATGGTCTACCACACCTACAAAATATATAGTCTACCACACTTACCAAATATATGGTCTACCACACTGTGGTAAAGTGGGATGTTATAAATATTTATAGGGGACTTAGTGTACTGACTGAGATCAGCTGTGAAGGTATCTATATCTAATAAGAGTAGTGTATTATAGATAACCTTACTTGCTGCCACATATGTATACCTCAGTCAGAATTATTCTGGAATAGTGTGATGACTACGTTATATGTCTAGGGTATGTGTATGATGAAGTGTAAGTCATAACAACAACAGACAGATAAACAATTTAATTTATTCCACCACACTTGACAACACTGTGACACTCACATACATAAAACACTCTACGAGGATATCTTAAAGGAGTCACTGATAACTTTTCAAATAACAATATGTATTCAGTGCTGTCATGAATGTATATGTGTCCTGATTCAAATACAAAGGGAACCAGGAATCACAATCAATTTTAATTACAAGTTATATGTACAGAATTTCTCAATATGAATCTTGTAGTGACATATATTTTTAATAGTATCCTATGTGTGTCAGTTGTGTAGTAGTAATATGAGGTAATACTGGTTTTGTTTTGTTCAAGCTCTGTTGGTATTTGTCATCATGACTTCAATAGTTTGTCTTTATTGGAACTAGTATTGGAGATGTTCTCAGTTCCTGATATTAAAACAATTAAATTCCCCTCTTAATTTTATTTTACACTGTCATTTTAAGATGGGGGTACATAATGTTGAGCTCCATGGCCACACTCTCTTATCTTTCGTGATGACTGCAGTAAAGGCCTCCTCTGCTCGATTACTTTAATGAGTTCTGGAGCCACCCCACTGGTTGCTATATGGACCAAGGAGTATGCTGTCCACCTCTGGCTTCAGCAAAGCTCTGACCAGGTGCTGCTCAATAACTTTAAGACCACGGTCCCACAATTCATAGAATAATAAACAGTTTCGTTGACTGGCAATGAATATAGCACAACTCCGATCTGCCGATGTCCCAGGCTTTATTTTATAAAAAATATACACTGGTGCTCAACGCACTGCTTCTTAGTAGGTTTATTACAAGATGTGGCAATGAACAGACGCTCTGAATCGAGTATATTCGCAGCTCTACCCAATGAAACCATGTCTACACATCTTTTCAAAAAAGTACACCTTTTCACGTTTCCCCTGACAACACAAGATAGTATTTATAGCCCGACCAATCGTGTTTAGTCTTATATTTGTTGCGCTCCAATCAAATAGGAGTTTACATAAAGACTCATTTCCCGTACAATGGTGGCCAAAACACGTTATAAAAATTCTGCCACTGAGCGATTCTGATTTTGGTGCTGTCTGACACCCTCACTATTTTATTTTGGCTATAATTTGGTAATTCCTAGACTATTTGCGTAACGTTTTACATATTATTTGTCAGCAAGTCCTAAGGAACCCAAATATACAAATTTAATGGAGCTAAGTGGCTGCGTTCAAAATATGCAATTTCTTCTACCTCCTGTTTCGAAGATGTGCTGTCTGGGTACTGTAATGTTTTCAAACGTAAACCCATCTAATGTCATCTTTTCTAATAAGCGTTTTCCAGGTTTTTTTAAAACCTAACTCTGGGAAGGTTAGTGTTTTTATCACTGTCCGTCTGAAAAAAAAGTTAGTGCATGTGGCCTTACACGCGTGATGGCAGCAATTGTGTATCGCGCGACGCGTGTTTAGTATTGCATGCTTCCTGCCTTCATTCGCCCCTCTCTCTCTCCTGCTTTATCTGTCTTTTAGTTACGCCGTGTATAAAATGGAATGAATGAAATATTAAATTTAGGTCATTGATCAGTTTGCGTATCTCACGGTTTTTCAAAGAAATACAGTACACGTTTCATTGAAGAAAGCGTGCAGCGACACAGTAGGCTTTTACTATCAACGTGAAAGCGTTACAATTTGCAGACGAAGTAGAAAACAAGGGGATTTCGAGTACAGTCATTGTGACAGCACTGTTCTTTTACCATTTCTCTTTTCTTTTATTAAATTTATTTGTTAGGCTTTACATTTACGTTTTAATTTATATATGTGGATTAGAATATTCCACGACATCTCCCCTCTTAAAACAGACATTATATGTCAGTCCTTTATTCTATATACACATAGAGAAATTTATTATTATTTCTGGGGTTTACGGTGATTCTCATCACACGGATGGCGGCTTAAAAAATCCGCTCCCAAATTTGTTTTTCCAGATATATACTCAATGTTAAAATTATATGGAGCCAAAAGTAAGGACCATCGGAGTAACCTAGAGTTCTCATGCCTAGCCTGTGCTAGAAACGATAAAGGTTTGTGATCCGTTTGCAACTTAAATGCCTTCCCATATAGATAAATATTGAATTTCTTTATTGCCCATATTACTGCAAGACATTCTTTTTCGCTAGTTGAGTAGTTGATTTCAGCTTTATTCAACTTTCTGCTAGCATATGCCACTGGGCTTAATTCCCCATCCAATGCATCTGATTTCTGTAGTAGAGTTGCACCTAACCCAATATTACTGGCATCCGTCCTTACTATGAATTCTTGACTTAAGTCAGGTAATTTCAAAATAGGTTTGCTTGTGAGCTTTTCCTTCAATTCCTGGTAAGCCATTTCACATTGTGGAGTCCATGTAATGCGATCTGGATGTCCTTTACGTGTCAAATCAGTTAACGGTGCACATATGGAATTAAAGTTTTTGATATACTTCTGGTAGAAACCACATAATGATACAAATGATCTCACGTCCTTCTTGGTTTGTGGTCTCGGAGCTTTCTTTAGTTTCTCTAAATTCTTTGGGTCAGGGGTCATGTTTCCCTGATAAACTGTGTGTCCCAAAAATTCCAATTCTTTACATCCAACGCAACATTTAGTTGGTCGGGCTGTTAAATTTGCTTCCCTAAGTCGATTAAACAGCATATTCAGAGAGTCAATGTGTTCCTCAAATGTTTCTGTTGCTATAAGGATATCATCCATAAAATTTGTTATACATGGATTATTCAGAGGGTCCAATAATTTTCTCATCATTCTAGAGAAGACACTAGGCGCATTCTTCAATCCAAATGGCAATCTATTAAACTCATAGTGTCCTTCTGAGGTACTAAAAGCTAGGTATGGTCTAACCTCAGGCTTTACTGGAATCTGATAGTATCCTTTACTCAGATCCACTTTTGAGAAATATTTAGCTTTATTTAGTCTGGCAAACAGCTGATTTGTATCCGGCAATGGATCCACCTGTCCTTCTGTAATAGCATTCAGTCTCCTGTAATCTATACAGAGTCTATGTTCTCCAGAAGGCTTCCTTAAGAGTACAACACCGGAACTATACGAAGATTCACTGTGCGAAATAATTCCTTCCTTCAACAGATAGTCTATCTCTTCCTTCAAAGCTTTCTCCTTAGCAAACGGAATCGAATATGGTTTCATACAGACAGGTGTGGGGTCTATCAGTTTCATATCATGTTCCAATAGGTTTGTATGCCCTGGTCGGTCTGTTAACACCTCTGCATGATTATTTAGAACCTGTTGCACTCTCTCTTTCTGAGTTTTCGTTAAATGTGTACTGATTTTCACCTGTGCTGCTGTCTCACAGGGGTGTAATGGATATTCAAATGATGAAAGTGGTTCCTTTTTCATCTCCATGGCGATGGACAAGGTCAACAAGTGTGTCTCTTCCTGATGTTCTCTTTCCAAATATTTCTTCAGGAGATTCACATGATAGATTTTTTCTTTCCCCTTCTTATCTATCTTATAATTTGTTCTAGACACCTTCTCTAAAACTGTATATGGACCCTGCCATCCAATTTGTAACTTATTATGACTCCCGGGGAGAAGAAGCAGTACCTTCTCTCCCACAGCCAAATCTCTGTCTTTCGCCTTCCTGTTATAATAGGCAGCATGTTTCTTCCTGGCTTGTTTCAAATTTTCATTGGCAAGTTTCCAGCCAGTTTTTAAACGAGTGGTAAGCTCATTCACATATTGGTATGAAGATGTAATGTTTTCCTCTGCCTTTTCATCAGTCCACGTTCTTAACAAAGCTACATATGGACCTTTAATTGTGTGGACCTCTTTGTCCATGCACCGGTATGGTCTCTTCCACTCGAAGCTCTATAGTGATGATTTTTCTTCCCAGAATTATCATGCACAAAACGACCGCTACCAATTTTTCCTGGGGCTTTCTCCCCACTTAAAATTCTTGATGAGAGATTTCCTCTCTACATCTTCTTCCTCCAGTTTGTTTAAGTCCGATTGAGGGATTGTCGGCTTATCCTGGGGTAAGACATCTTTTTGCACTCTCCGCATAGTGGCCATTGTAAAACAGTTAAGTGAAGCTTGTCCGTGAAAAGGGGCTTCCCATTCCATTTGGTCCACTTTATCAAATTTATTTTTCTTTTTATTATCAGGCCTAATTTTGCCCCGTGGCGTGTCCAGGTCCTGATCAATGTTCCCACTTGTGGGTGTTCCCTCATGTGCTATGCTGCACCTTTCTACAAAATTCTCAATGTCCCATCTTGCTTTGGGCCAATAATAATTGTGAGCCACCTTTTGAATGATGGTACCTATCTTCTCATGGTCCCCATCTGGTTTCACATGTAGGCTCCTTATTAATTCTGTCCTGTATCTTTTTGGAAGAACCAGCTGTCCGTGACCATGGGATCTAGTTCCGGCCTTCCTATACATCAACTTGTTTTTCATGTAAAAATCTCCCTTGCCTGGAGTTGTATGACAAGTTGACAATTTTCTGAAACAAGGCTTGAGGATCTTGTCCCCAGCCTGTGCCTTCCTCATCTCTTCTGGAGTGGTATCTAACATAATATCCTCCTCCTGTCTTGAGGTCGACCTGACCTGAAGGGTTGCCATATACACAGGTTTCCTTCTACAATGGTCAGTGTCATGATTGTTCATCTGACAATTCTTACACCACCTTTTTCCTTGGTTGAAAGATTTTCTTTCATCATATTTCCTTTCATCGAATTGTGGGAATTTATTTTTATTTTCATACCGTGGCCTATCAAACTGGTGCTTACCTTTGTTTTGATCCCTAGGATCACATTTATTAAAGTTCTGTGGTGCCCTAAAGTTATCCACTTGTTTCTTTTTATTACCTGTTACCTCTGCTTGAGCTGCTTGATACCTTTCAGCAACATTTAGCAACTCACCCAGCCTCTCTGCACCTTGTTCCATGAGAAACTTTCTCAGGTCTGGAGCCATGGACTCTCTTAATTGCTCTATAAGGACCATTTCCTTAAGATCTTGGGTTTTCCCCAGAGAAGTCCATTTCTCCAAGTATGTCTCTATTCGTGCAGAGAACTGGTGATAGGTTTCACCTGACAGTAGTTTAGCATTCCTAAATTTTTTCCTATAAAATTCTGCATTCTTTTCATATCTTAACAAAAGAGCCTGCTTTAGCATGTCATAATTTTCCTGATCACTTCTGCTCATTTTTGCAAAAACTTCATAAGCTGCCCCACGAAGTCCTTGAGATAACTTTAAGCTCCACCTTTCTCTCTCTAACCCATACGTGGTAGCTAATAGTTCGTACCTATTTAGATAGCTCTCTATATCATCGTCTTTCTCAACAAAATGATCTAAATGAAAATTCATAGCTGAGGTTGAGGCTCGTTGGCTAGCAGTGGCATCAGAGGCAAAGGGACTGGCACCATTTTCAGGAGCATGGCCTTGAAACTCAAACTCCCTTAGTCGTAACTCATGTTCCCTTTGTAATCTTTTATCTTCTGCTTCCCTTTCTGCAGCTAATTTCTTGTCTTCTCTTTCTGCAGTCAATCTTCTTTCTTCTGCTTCCAATTTCTTAGCCTCAGCCTCAATCTGCAACCTCTTAGTCTCAGCCTCAGCCTCAAATTGTAACTTCTTAATTTCCCTTTCAGCCTCTAACTTTCTTTCGGCTTCAAACCTTCTTTCTTCGCGTTCAATAAATTTGTCACATTCAGTAGTGACATAGGCAACCATAACTTGCCCATCTAATCCTAACTCTTTTGCAGTCTGAACAGCAGCAGATCGAAATTTGGCTAGGTCCGCCATTGTCTATCAGGTAAGTTTATACAATGTCTAACTAACAATTCAATCTCTAAATATATATATCTAATGGACAACACAGGCACCGAGAGCTCAACCTTATTTAATTCCACCCAAGGATACCTTTTAATTCTTATTATTCCCTGAAGTGAATTACCCCCAATATTTGTAATAGGGAAAGATTCAAAATCCCGAGAGCGAGACCCCAATATATGTGGTAAAGTGGGATGTTATAAATATTTATAGGGGACTTAGTGTACTGACTGAGATCAGCTGTGAAGGTATCTATATCTAATAAGAGTAGTGTATTATAGATAACCTTACTTGCTGCCACATATGTATACCTCAGTCAGAATTATTCTGGAATAGTGTGATGACTACGTTATATGTCTAGGGTATGTGTATGATGAAGTGTAAGTCATAACAACAACAGACAGATAAACAATTTAATTTATTCCACCACACTTGACAACACTGTGACACTCACAAAGATAAAACACTCTACGAGGATATCTTAAAGGAGTCACTGATAACTTTTCAAATAACAATATGTATTCAGTGCTGTCATGAATGTATATGTGTCCTGATTCAAATACAAAGGGAACCAGGAATCACAATCAATTTTAATTACAAGTTATATGTACAGAATTTCTCAATATGAATCTTGTAGTGACATATATTTTTAATAGTATCCTATGTGTGTCAGTTGTGTAGTAGTAATATGAGGTAATACTGGTTTTGTTTTGTTCAAGCTCTGTTGGTATTTTTCATCATGACTTCAATAGTTTGTCTTTATTGGAACTAGTATTGGAGATGTTCTCAGTTCCTGATATTAAAACAATTAAATTCCCCTCTTAATTTTATTTTACACTGTCATTTTAAGATGGGGGTACATAATGTTGAGCTCCATGGCCACACTCTCTTATCTTTCGTGATGACTGCAGTAAAAGCCTCCTCTGCTCGATTACTTTAATGAGTTCTGGAGCCACCCCACTGGTTGCTATATGGACCAAGGAGTATGCTGTCCACCTCTGGCTTCAGCAAAGCTCTGACCAGGTGCTGCTCAATAACTTTAAGACCACGGTCCCACAATTCATAGAATAATAAACAGTTTCGTTGACTGGCAATGAATATAGCACAACTCCGATCTGCCGATGTCCCAGGCTTTATTTTATAAAAAATATACACTGGTGCTCAACGCACTGCTTCTTAGTAGGTTTATTACAAGATGTGGCAATGAACAGACGCTCTGAATCGAGTATATTCGCAGCTCTACCCAATGAAACCATGTCTACACATCTTTTCAAAAAAGTACACCTTTTCACGTTTCCCCTGACAACACAAGATAGTATTTATAGCCCGACCAATCGTGTTTAGTCTTATATTTGTTGCGCTCCAATCAAATAGGAGTTTACATAAAGACTCATTTCCCGTACAATGGTGGCCTAAAATTCTGCCACTGAGCGATTCTGATTTTGGGGCTGTCTGACACCCTCACTATTTTATTTTGGCTATAATTTGGTAATTCCTAGACTATTTGCGTAACGTTTTACATATTATTTGTCAGCAAGTCCTAAGGAACCCAAATATACAAATTTAATGGAGCTAAGTGGCTGCGTTCAAAATATGCAATTTCTTCTACCTCCTGTTTCGAAGATGTGCTGTCTGGGTACTGTCATGTTTTCAAACGTAAACCCATCTAAAGTCATCTTTCCTAATAAGCGTTTTCCAGGTTTTTTAAAACCTAACTCTCGGATGGGTAGTGTATTTATCACTGTCCGTCTGAAAAAAAGTTAGTGCATGTGGCCTTACACGCGTGATGGCAGCAATTGTGTATCGCGCGACGCGTGTTTAGTATTGCATGCTTCCTGCCTTCATTCGCCCCTCTCTCTCTCCTGCTTTATCTGTCTTTTTAGTTACGCCGTGTATAAAATGGAATGAATGAAATATTAAATTTAGGTCATTGATCAGTTTGCGTATCTCACGGTTTTTCAAAGAAATACAGTACACGTTTCATTGAAGAAAGCGTGCAGCGACACAGTAGGCTTTTACTATCAACGTGAAAGCGTTACAATTTGCAGACGAAGTAGAAAACAAGGGGATTTCGAGTACAGTCATTGTGACAGCACTGTTCTTTTACCATTTCTCTTTTCTTTTATTAAATTTATTTGTTAGGCTTTACATTTACGTTTTAATTTATATATGTGGATTAGAATATTCCACGACACACACTTACAAAATATATGGTCTACCCCACCTACAAAATATATGGTCTACCACACCTACAAAATCCAGATGATGATATTAAATTCTGTTAAAGTCACTACATGTGTAAAGACAGTATCTTAAGTCAATTTTTAAAGTTTAAGAACAGTGCTTCGGGAACTATTAGTTCAAGTCAATTCAGCAGTGCAAGTCAACATAAGTGACCTTATAATTTAAATTGACATTTTAATTTAAAGTGATATTCCCAAGAGGAATTGTGTGTGTTACACATTTCTTTTGTAAATTTCATCATCATTTTTATTTGCACCCCATCATTCTTTTTCCAAATGAGAAAAGAATAAATTACTGTAAATATAATAAATTGATTAATTGTAACCAAAGCCTTGAGTAACTCATTCCATTTTTGTTTGAAGTTACTTTGTTTCATTATTTCCCCTAGACATAACATAACATATCATAGGAAAGTTGTTGAGAGGAGATGACTAAGTGTCTGGTACTTCTTATTACCATCTGGGCCAGATAACTTTATAGTCTGACTATTTCTGTGACAATTATAAACCAGTGCTTATTTCTAAGACTGGGGTATTTCTTATAAGACCAGAACCCTTATCTGGCAAGTGTATTCTTGTATCATCTGATACATCTTTTTATCTTTTCATCTTCTACACAAATTAACTTCTCGTGACATCTTCCTAATTCTAAATGTTAAAAAATGTTTTGAATTTGTTTTGAATGAAACTTGACCAAGTTCTTTAAGATTTGGTTGTGGCGCAACTAAACAGACAGACACTCGATAGACACAAGTACAGACTTGTGGCCAAGCGCTCATCGTTTGTGTATGTCCCAGTGACAAACTGTTATGTGACAAGTTAAGTTTACTGAAACATAACTTTAATTATTTCCAATGTTTAGAATGCGTGGTTACTCAGACATCATCGTCGTTGTCGTCGGCATCATCATCGTCATCACCAACCTCGTCCTCATCATCTCAACATACATAAAAGGCAACGTCTGTTATCTTAAAACTCGAGAACGGCTTAACCGATTTCGAAGCGGTTTTCTCCAGCGTATTTGACATTTCTCTGGAAATGGTTTAAACTATATATCACCAAGTAACGACATCAGGAGGCTGAACAGTGAAAAATTAGGTGGCACAAGTCGGAAAAAAATCGTTCGCACGGCACATTAAATTCGACATGGCAGCTAAACTATTAGAGATATCGAAACAATGTATGACAGACTTTTATAGTTTAACAGTTTTACAAAAACGTTCGCCAGGGCATATATCCCAGATATATGGAAAATTCACAATAAGCATTTTTATGTTTTCATTTTCGACAAAACTTATAACGTTCAGTTTTCTGTTAAATGCCGTCGTAACCCCTAAAGATGTACGAAAACAAATAACATCGATGACTAGAGTATTAACTGACGAAAATAAAGTCCATTACACTATACACGTACGATTAATAAATCAAGAGTAATCACGGAGTGAAACATAAATAAATTAATCGACGAATGTTACATCGAAACAATAATTATATTTTGTCATTTGAACCAGCCTTAGAATGTTCCTTCGGTTCAGCTAAAGTCCACTTTTAAGGTAACAGACAGACAAACAGTCAGACAGACGTTGCCTTTTATTTCTGTGTGTATATATTATGTATGTATATATAATAATAATAATAATAATGGCTGCACCTAAACGAATACGATAATCTGCTTGTATGTGGCATAGTCACCATAATGAAAGGCGTTCCCGGTACTATACTGTTGAGCACATTCTAGAACGCTTAAGTTGGGAATCAATTTACCAATGTCAGTACAAAACAACTTATTTGAAACAATGAATGTGGTTGTTGCGGATAATAAATTTCGTGATATTATGAGGACACTCCTATAAACTTATGAAGGACACAGAAATAAAAACCTTTTACAGCCAAACAGCAGAAGCCGGCATAAGTTGGTGTTGCAACTGTAGCGGCTAAAATGTCTTTTATCTTTAAGTGCGCTGGTCGTTGATACGTTTGTCTTGGATATTCTGTGAAACAGTTTGTTTCATAAACTGAGTTACAATTCTTGTTAGTGCTAGCGACACTTATTTTGTGTGATGATGATGTATTGATTCAAAATGTTTAAACATTACCATTGAGAGATTACAGAACATATTAGATTTGACAGCTACAAGATATGCATCATAGGAAGACTCTTTTAATTGTTTTATAAAGCACTAAGTTATTACAGGTATTATATTTAAATATATAAAAAATTGTCGGTAAACGTTTAGAGATGTTTGTAAAAACTTCCTTTGTGTGTGAGTATTGATCGTCATTCACTTAGTGGTTCATGGAACCATCATTGTAGCTAGTCACGTGGTAGGAAGCCTGCACACAGAATCCACAAACTCGTATCAGACGTTTTGTACAACTGTCAATGTGTTTGACGTGATCAGGTTGATAGCCCCATTCACAAACTCATATCAGACGTTTTGTACAACTGTTGATGGTGTAGTAGTGGTTTCTGTGTCAATGTGTTTGACGTGATCAGGTTGATAGTCCCATTCACAAACTCATATCAGACGTTTTGTACAACTGTTAATGGTGTAGTAGTGGTTTCTGTGTCAATGTGTTTGACGTGATCAGGTTGATAACCCCATTCACAAACTCATATCAGACGTTTTCTACAACTGTTGATGGTGTAGTAGTCCTATTCTATCTTCATCTCTTCAGAGATCCCCCCACCCCCGTAGCTCATTAGCAGACATAGTTGTCCACGTTGGCTGAGGGAGACTGAGTACCTAGGGGTTTTCCCGGAGTGCGGTGATGTCGATTTTGAGCAACAATAACAATAACATCCAAACATAAACAAGTTTCAGGTTGTGTTTATCAATAACGACTGTTCCTTCGTCTTAGTAATATTTCTGTCCGTGCGTTTTAATAAGAGCGCTTGACGTAAACACATTTGTATAGGTTGGCTTATGTTGTTGGTGTTTTGTTTTAATACATTGTTAAATGGGCGTAACGCATTATCATTTTTTTTCCCTTACGTCTGTTATTTTGCTGTAATACTCTGTTCAACCAAAACCCGTTGAAGGGTTACAAACGGTTATATTTGGGTATATAGGGTGTTAACGTCTTCGCTGGTAACACGTTCCTGGTCCTGGAAATGACTGCCCCTGAAAAGAACCACTAGCTGCCTGTTAGGTCCCTACTCGTTGTCTTTTTCGGCTGTGTGTTGATCATGACTGTCTTTATTATATTTGGTAGGAGTTCCTTTAGGGTTTCTGTAATTATTTTGTCTTCCGCCTCTTTGCTTCTTTGTCTTCCTTGATTGATTTTTGGTAGGCGTTCCTCTACGGTTTCGGTAATTATTTTGTCTTTAGTTTCTTTGCTTCTTTCTCTTCCTTGATTGCTTTTTGTTACAATATCCTCGATGATCCTTCTCTCGGTTTCAATTCTTTTGAGGACTTCTTCGTTCTCTTCCTTTAGCTCTGCGAGTTTAGCGATGTCGACTTCTATTTGGTGTTGAATGGATTTTCACTCCGCCAATGCCGGTCCCAAGCCCGGATGAAAAAGGAGGAGGGCGGCCTGCATGGAGGCCGTAAGGAGGCAGCCCCTCCACCATGCAAAGGCACAACAGGCCAATCACCTGTTTGCTTTAAATCACGATTACTAGCAACACAAGAGAGAAAACCGGACGGATTCTAAAGGCGACGAACTGGAACGGACTACGGACTACGACTTATGGAACTTGGAACACAAGAAGTATAAATGGGAAGGAAGAGGAGCTGGTGGAAGAGATGAGGAAAGCAAAACTAGAAATCCTGGCTATAACGGAAACAAAGAAAAAAGGACAAGGAGTCATGGATCTCGATGGCAACACGCTGCTCTACAGTGGTGTACCCATGTCTGAAAGAGCTAAAGGGGGCGTGGGTTGCATTGTGGCCCAAAATCAAAAAGATAGTATCAAGGGATGGAACTTTGTCTCGGAGCGCATTATGGTTGTTAAACTAAAAGAAGGAGAAACCATAGTCAACCTGGTCATAGTGTATGGGCCAAATGAGGATGAGAGAGCAGAGGTCAAGGAGGAATTCTTCGAGCTGCTTCAAAGGACAGTGGATGACTGCCTAGATGAAGTTATCATGCTCGGAGATTTTAATGCCAGAGTTGGAAATGACCATGCTAGATGGGGTGGAGTTATCGGAAGATATGGAGAAGATACTCTCAATGACAATGGAAAGCGACTCCTCAGATTCTGCAGTGAGCAGAATCTGATCATTACAAACACAAAGTTCCCCCATAAGCGCATACATGCATACACTAGATGTGAACCAACAAAGAATGAGAAGTCAGTGATCGACTATGCCATTGTTCGGAGAAGCTCATTCAAATATGTCCGAGATGCTAGAGTCTGGAGGGGGCCAGAGATTGGAAGTGATCACTACCTGCTAACAATCAAAAGAACAACTGAAAGAGTTGCTCAGCCTAGGAACTGCCCAACATCACGCAAGAAACCAAGTAAACGAGCAGGAGAAATGAGCATTAGGACCTACAAGTTGAGAGAGCCAGAAATTAAGACCAGATATCAGGGGCTTATTGCTGCAGCGGTGAGCAACACAGAAGAACGACCTGATGACTTGGAAACCCTCTGGATTAAATTCAAGGATATCATAAAGACAGCTGCTGCAGAAGCATGCGGTGAAGTCCGACTTGGGAACAAGAGAAAGAGGACACCTTGGTGGACAGAGGAAGTCAAAGAGAAAATAAGAGAGAAGAAAATGGCATGGAAACAATACTTAGGAGCTAAAAACACAACAGGACAAATGGAAAAATATAGAGAATATGTGACACTCAGAACAGAAGCAAAGAATAAAGTGCTAGCAGCAAAACAGAAGTGCTGGGAAGAATTTGGAGAAAAGCTAGAAAAAGATGCACAAGAAAACCAGAAATTGTTCTATAAGACCCTAAAGAACATGAGGAAGGAAAAACAATGCCCTCTCAAATTTATAAAGGACAAGCAAGGCAAATTGCTTACTGCCCCGAAGGAAGTAATGGGAAGATGGAAAGAATATTTCTCAGAACTCCTGGATGGTGAGCATGGTGAAGCATCAGAAATGATAAACACTAGCACAGAAGAGAAAACCAATGATGGTGAAGATGACATAAAGATGGAAGAACTGAAGGCAGCACTGGAGAAAATCAAGATGGGCAAAGCAGCAGGGCATGATGGTATAACACCAGAAATGGTTAAGTTCATGGGAGCATCAGGCGACCTATTACTCTTAAGGGTTTTACAGGCAGCGTGGTACAACAAGACAATACCAAAGGATTGGGAGATTGCCATCATAACACCAATTTTCAAAAAGGGTGACAATCGACAGTGTGGAAACCATAGAGGCATATCCCTTCTCAGTGTCCCTGGTAAAATCTACTCTAGAATCCTAGAGCAGAGACTCCGACGCCTAGCTGAGCCACAATTGGATGAGGTCCAGTGCGGATTCCGAGCAAACCGAAGTACTCAAGACCTAATCTTCACACTCAGACAGCTGAGTGAAAAGGCCCTTGAGTATAAGAGTGAGATCCATCTTTGTTTCATAGATCTGGAAAAGGCGTTTGACAGGGTCCCCTGGAGCAAACTTTGGGACTGTTTGGCAAGGAAGAATATTCCAGCACCTCTGATTCATGCTATACAGAGCTTCTACAAGTCTTGCAGAAATTATGTGAGGACAGCAAACCATAAGTCGGAAGAGTTCAGGACCACCACTGGTGTAAGACAAGGTGATATCCTATCACCTTACCTCTTCATACTCCTTATGGACGATGTCATCAAGGCATGTAAGGAGAGAACAAGAAAGTATTCAGTGGGGTACTGGAAGATGAGACAGGTCTATATTTCGGAGCTGGCATTTGCTGATGATGTTGCCCTGATTGCTAAATCAGAGGCACATCTCCAGTCCAACCTGCAAGTCTGGAAGGAAGAGCTGGAGAAGAGAGGGATGGTCATAAGCAGCTCTAAAACAAAATCCATGGTGATATCACGAGAAGAAAGAAAACATCAGATTAAGCTGGGAGAACAGGTCCTGGAGCAGGTCGACCACTTTAAATACCTCGGAGCTATTATAGACCGAAAGGGAGGCATCAAAGAAGAGTTGGCCACTCGAAAAGCAGCAGCTGGGAGACTTTTTCAGGCCATAAATCGAGGATTCCTCAGCAAGAGAGAGGTTGGTAAGAAAACGAAGATGGCTGTATACCGCTCCACCTATGTCCCAGTCTTGACATACGGATGCGAGTCATGGGCAATGACTACAACCCATAAAAGCCAGATCCAAACCTCAGAAATGAGGTATCTGAGGAAGGTGGTTGAAGTAACAAGAAGAGACATGGTACGCAACCAGACGATACGTCAAGGCCTTAAATCCTACCCCTGCAGACCCAAGTAGAACAGTCCCAATTAAGATGGTTTGGCCATGTCTGCAGAATGGGAGAAGATCGGATACCACGACAAGCATGGGAAACAAAGAGCCAAGGATCCAGACCCCGAGGACGACCCAGAGTCCGCTGGGAGGACAACATTAGACAATCTTTGAAGGATCGAGGACTAGAATGGAACCAGGCCAGGAGGAAGACAGCTGATAGGATAGTCTGGCGCTCTCTCTTCCAAACCTCTACACCTCACGGTAGAAGGGGAACGACTAAGTAAGTAAGTTGAATGGATTTCATGTCCTCTAACATTGCCTGGGCGCTCTGTAAGGCTCCTATTGTTTCGTCTCTTATGGTATCTGTGTCTTCGTTGTGCTGTCTGTTCTTCTCGACTTTGAGTTTTTGTTTTATGTCTCGCACCTCTGTGGTAAGTTTTATTAGTTGAGTTCTTGTGCGCTGTTCCTGTTTAGCAGTGCCGCCTGAAGCCACTCGGTGTCTTGCTTCTCTGAAGATGTTTTTGGTTACAGATTCCTTCAGTATGGCCTTTGTCTCATAGAAGATCGGACAGCCACGGTATCTTGCCCCGTGGTTCCCGAGACAGTTTGCGCAGGTTCTGTTGGAGTTGCTCACTTTATAGTTGGTATCCTTTTTCGCATGAGGACATTCATTGTAAGAGTGTGTAGCGAAAGGTTTGGATGTTATGAATTAAAGGTATCCTGGACAAATAGGTGTATCAGATGATACCAGGATAGTGCCAGATAAGAGACTGGTCTTATAAGCAATACCCCCTTCTCTGAAAAGAGCAAGGGTGTATAGACATCAAGGTGGGGTCAAGCTATGTAAGTTCCCAGAGAAGATGATGATGATGTAGTACTCTGAGTCCCTAACTGCTACCTCTCATGATCCCACAAAGATTAATGATTAAATGTTTTGTTTTATTTGGCTAATTATCTAGGGGTAATTTAAATTATAATAGGTAGTAAATTCCAATACAGAACTTAAACTTTAATAAAATTATCAAGCAAGACTGTATGAAATTATGTACAATTTATTTGTCCTGCACCGTAATATTTTTTCCGGGCAGGAATACTCAAAAGAAATGAAATGATATTTACAACTCAAAATAAATAAAATGGAAAATCTCTTCCATAATGAATATGGTTCAAAGGACTAAACTAATTTCACTTTCTGTTTATCTTGATGTTATATTCACTGTCACTGGACTTTTGGATTCACTATATTTTATGTATATATATATACTTAAGGGTTTTAGTAGTTGTAAAGTTTTAACTGTGGTGAGTATCTGGAGTAGCTGTGCAGTGGAATGTAAATTCCACTTAACTTTCGACGTAGAATTTCCCTCACAACTCCTGGACCACCCAACCGGTAGCTCCAGGCTTGGAAGCAGGGCGTAGCTCTGGTTTTAGGTAGAACTCTAGTCACCAAAAGACTTCCTCAACAATGGCTGGTGATTGCTTCATAATATTGAGACAGAACCTGGAATAAAGGATAACAGCCTTCAATGTAGGTGTCTGCATCAATCCACTCACACACATACAACACCACATCTTACCATCTTTCAGTTATTGTGCTAACAGGTTGCACAGGACAAATAACTTCTTTTCCTACAGCCAGTTCCATGTGATTATTCTTTTTCTGTACTTATTCTATGATAGAGTCCTTAGCCCATGATGGGCTTCCATACAATGATTTGGTTAAGTACACAATAGTAAATGACAACTTGATTACTTCATGTTAACAATACCTTTACTCCTATCCTATGTTCGTGAACAATGTGTAACCCCAGAAGAAAATACTCATTCAAATACTCATTTCAAACTTACAGTCGTAATTTCTGCCCTACTTACAAATATTATACACATTTTTCATTGCTGGCTTTCGTTTTCAAAATCACACACGTTTACAAGTAAGCCGATCATGGCACAACACATTAGTCCTGTAGTTTCACTTTCCACACAGCACCGAACGTATAGGCGGGTATACACAAGCAAATAATTAACAAAATATACCAATAAGTAATTAAATCGGGTACTACTCTGATGTGAAAATATCATCATCATCATCATCAGTTGCCATCTCCACAACGGAGGTTGGCTGTAATGGATCTCCAACGTCTTCTGTCTCTTGTCTTGGTGGTACACTCTGATAGACTCTTTCCCGTCCATCTCTTGATGTTATCTTCCCACTTATAGCGCTGTCTTCCCCTTGCACGTTTACCTTCAACTCTCCCTTCTGTTATGGTCTTCTGCAAGGTGTTATGCCTTTTTATGTGGCCAAAGTATTTTAGCTGCCGAACTTTGACCTCTCTCATTAGTTCTCTTTTCATACCTAGATTTTCTAGGACCTCCTTATTTGTTTTCATCTCTTTCCATGAGATACGCCCCATTCTTCTATATATCCACATTTCAAGAGCCTCAATTCTTTCTTCCAAATGCTTATTCATCGTCCATGTTTCTGCACCATACAGAAATGCAGAATATATATAACACTTTATGATTCTCAGTTTTAATTTATGAGATAACTGTTTGGATGTCAGTATATGTTTCATGTTGTTGAATGTAGCTTTGGCCATTCCTATTCTCTTCTTGATTTCTGTTTCACATCTGCCATCTTCTGTTATTATATGACCAAGATATACGTAGCTCTTGACTTGTTCCAGGATTTTCCCATTTACGCTTATCTTTAATGTGGGTTTATCGTCTGTTTTGCTAATTATCATAGTTTTAGTTTTCTCAATATTAATGTCGAGTCCATATTCATGACTTATACTGTTCACTTGCTTCACTAGTTCTTGTAACTCCTGTTCGCTTTCAGCTAACAACACGGTATCATCTGCATATCTAAGGTTGTTTATTGATCTTCCACTGATGTTCAGTCCTGGTATTTCCTGTATCTGTTTGAAAATTTTTTCGGTGTATAAATTAAATAGGCAGGGGGACAGCACACAACCTTGTCTGACACCTCTTTTTATGTCTATGTATGGTGAATAATTCCTTCCCGATCTTACTGTGGCAGTTTGCTCCCAATAAAGGTTACTGAGTATTCTTATATCTTTTCCATCAATACCTATGTCTTTGAGGCATTCAATTATTTTTCTCATGATGGATTCTGTCAAAAGCCTTCTTATAGTCAATGAAGCACATATACATACTTTTTTGGACCTCTGTATATTTTTCTGCTAATCTTCTTAGGCAAAATATTGCCTCTCTTGTTCCACTGTTCCGTCTAAAACCAAACTGTTCTTCTTGGATTTCGCTGTCTACTTTACTTTTTATTCTTTCCTGTATGATTTTGAGCAGTATCTTAATTGCATGACTCATCAGGCTGATTGTTCTGAAGTCTGAACATTCTGTTGCATTTGGTTTTTTTTGGCAATGTTATATAAAAAACTGATGTCTTCATGTCGTGTGGTAAATATCCTGTATTGTATATATCATTGCATATTTCTGTGATTGTATCTATACCAAAGCTCTCCAGAGCTTCTATCATTTCAATGTTTATGTTATCCATGCCTGCTGATCTTCCTTTTTGTATCATATGAATGGCATTCTCTACTTCTGATCTGAGAATGTGTGGGCCTTCATTAGAATCTGGTGATGGTTTTTTACCTCTGTTGTCCTCGAATAGTTCTTTTACGTATTCTGCCCATCTGTTTGATATGTCTTTCTCATCAAGTAATATTACACCATTTTTGTTCTTGATACAGCTTCCTCCTTGTGCAAACCGCGACCGATTTGATAATTTCTTTATTTCTTCATGCATATCTCTTGTCATGTGCTTCGCTTCCAAGTCTTCTATTTCCTTACATTTTGTTTCTATCCACCGTTCTTTTGCTTCTCTACACATAGTACGTATGTCATTGTCTATTGTTTTATATTCTGGAGTATTTTTTGCTTTCTTTCTTTCTGCCATTTTATTCAAGATGTCATCTGTCATCCAAATTTGATTTTTCTTAGACTCCTTTTTAGGTAAATTTGCATTTGCTGATTGTATGCTTGTTTTTTAAGCATTCCCATTTTGCGGTTGCTTTTTCTTCTGGGTTTTCTCTTCTATACTGCTCCATGCTTTCTGTCAATAACTGTTGGTATTTATTTTTGACTTCGATTAAATATTTCTGTTTTATATCTGGTTGTTTCAGCGCTGATATTACTAAAACCAATTTTTCTCTGTAATTAACTTTCTTTTATGAGGCCGGCTTTGTACCTATTTATTAAGTGATATATCAGATGTTATAATAGCTATGTATTTATTTTTATTTATCGCTATTCGTTAAGAAATAAAATAACTCCTTCCCACTAAAAACCCAGAATAGGCCCTTTCTGCTTAATCTAAAAGGTATCTTTATAGACACCAGAAGAGGAGCGTTCTGATTGGCCATTATATTTAGACCTTTTATCCTAGATTGAGCACATCTATCGTCTAGGTTTAGTTGACTTGGTCTTGAAGTCCCTTCAATAGTTAGGATAACTAGTTTGGTGTCCTTCTTGTCCCATGTCTTCAGTCTTTCAACCTGTGTTATTTTGACTTTCTTGTTTTCCGTTTGCAGGCGGCTGTGGACTTCTTGTGTAGACCAATTGTTTTCGACCCCTCTTAAAACTATCTTTTTAGTCTTCTTGTAGATCTCCACAGTAACTTTAATCTGGTGGGGCAGCTGGACTTCTTTGTGTCCGGACTCTAGTTCGACCATCAGTTGGTTTGTCTTCTCCGTGTTATTTAGAGCTATTACAACTCCTTTTTCGTGTCTTGTAACTTTAGTTATACTCCTCCTGCCCGTTATTGCCTCGAGGATACCGATCACTTTATCGTCGGGTAGGGCCCTGGGCGAGGCCTCACCTCCCGACATCTGAGTGATCTTAATGATCCTCTCCTGTAGTGCCACGTGAGAAACGGCATTTCTTTGCTTGCGAAGTTGGCACGCTCCGACTTCCGTCTCAGTCTGAGCGCGTGGTCTGCGGGACGGATTCACGTTCTGACTCTGGTCTCGTTTTACCTAAGTTGCCTGGTCACTGCATGATGGAGACTCAACTATGACATCTTGTTTTGACTGTGGGTTTGCTTTATCGGGCTTTAGAGCATTGTTGCCCTCTGCCGTCGAATTTTTGTGCCCATGTTTTACAGATGTTTCATGGTCACTGCACGATATAGCCACAGCCCCGACATCTTGTTTTACCGGTGAAGTTGCTTTGTCAGGATTCGGAGCCTGGTTATCCTCTTCCTTCAAAGCTCTGTGTTGCACATCGGTCGTGGTGTCAATAGTTGCATTGTTCGGCTTCTGAGAAGGATCGGCCCCGACGCGAGTAATTGGGGCAGTCTTGTTCTCCGGCTGACTGTCTTTGTTCTTTGCAGATTCATGTTTGCTGTCAAGTGTTGGAGGGCTTCTATAGATTTTCCTCTGTTTTGCTTGTAGCTTGGTACGAACCATTTTAGTATATTGGTGTCGCTGGAACAACAAACCCTCGTTCAGAGTGTTGTACGAAGAATAAACAAAAGATCAAACAGGATATGATAGAATTGTCATTGAGATAGTCAGACCATATAAAATTCATTTCTTTAAATCTTGTATCGAGCAAAATGTTTTAAAAAATATATTGATAAAAAACAATAAGAAACATTCACTTATCAAAGAATTTAACATCCATATAATTTTCATAATGCACTTTATTTGTCTTACATTATTTGATAATTTAACTGAATATATTAGTGTAAAAAAGTAAAAACTTTATTTTATTAATAATATTTTTAAAAATTCTGTTGTTGCCCTTGCAAAGAAAATAAAATGCTACCCCCCTTACAAAATTTGTGACGGCGTAAAGGAATATAATTTTGCACGTGACCAGTGTTTGTGAATGTCTTCGGTTGCTTCTTCTCTCTCTGTTGTATAGTTCATCATCAAGCTTTTGTAGTTCTTCAGTTCAACAAGGTTTGTAATTCTGTCTTGCCTCTCTGCTAATAGACTCAGTGGCTGCTTGTAGTATCGTTTGGTGTAGGCTTTCAACCATTTTTTCATTCACTGATGTGTGCGTGAGTGTGTACGTGCGTTAATACTTTTACAGAACCTGTATGTCAGCATTTGTGTTGATACCACACCGAAACAATTTTATCTGTGTTAGACAAGAAAAAATGTACGTAAAAGACTTAAAAACAGAGATAATAAACATGGATATCAAGTAAATTGAAAAATGGAAATTATAAATTCGAAATAAAAAATATATAAAAATGCACTAAAACGCCACAAATAATTATTCAAGGAGTTTATAGCATGCAGTCACAAAATGTAACATCAAATTGACAAACAGCGTGGGGCGCTTAAGCGCTTATCATATATTTTATCCATAAGTGTGTAATGAAGTATAAAGCAGAAGTTAATTTCATGTAGAATCAGCGCCCCAGGCTTTTTGCCAATTTGATGTTACATTTTTTGACTGCTAGCTATAAACTCCGTGAACAATTATTTGTGGCTTTTTAGTGCATTAAAAGCCTGTGTTTAAAATATGTTTTTTTATATTTTATATTTTCTTCTTTTTAGTGTTTTTGTTGTTTGTTTTTAAATTTAAGTCAAATGTAATCGATCCGCTAATGACATTATCAGTTTGCGATAAACGAGTCCCGAGCACAGGAGGCGGATTTCATTATTGAGTATATTACACGGAAAGTCAATTTTTTTTTTTTTTTTTTTTTTTTTTAATTTAAATTTTGGTAAGAGTTGTAAATTACATTTTTTAAAATGTAGTTGTCAGTTGTGTGTATGTCTGTGCTTGCGTGTGCGATAGTTTATGTGTGGAAGGGGTGGGGGGGGGGGGGGGGGGGGGGAAGAAGTTTCAATATTTCTCTCAAGAGAGACAATCTTGATGGAAAGAATACAATTAGATTATTTGCAGTTATCATCCATTTCACTGATGAGCACAATACAATAAAATAAATATAATATTATTAATTTTAATTTTATCATTTTAATCATTTTTAGTATTTTTTACGAAATGATTATTGTATAGTCATGGGGAATACACAACTTGTGCCAAAGTGGCCAAGTTCAGAGCTATTGCTCATCTGGAAGTGATTGAAAATACCCCGATTGCAAGATGTGATGGTGACAAGAGAGTGAAATTATACGTTGCAAGTTAAAGAAATAAGCCTGTAAAAAAAAGAATTATGGGGGTTGCTAGTTAAAAGAAAAGCCTGTAAAAAAAGAAAATTGTTAAAACTTTTTTAAAGAAATTGTCTTAGAATATATCTTTTTCGTAATTATGGACCACGTGTGACTGATGTAAATAATATTTTACAAACACTGACCCTGCTGACTTGACAATGTCCCATAACTAATGAGCACCACAGACGAGGGTGCGCGTGCCATTGTAGTCGCTACTTTTATATTTTTAATTGTTAGTCTGGATTAATTTTCCGTCTCAGAAGGCTCAAAGTAGAACGTGTAGTTCCCATTAATCTTTTTTGTCAACTTTTTTTTTTTCCTTTCCATTTACCCTGTCGTCTATTTACTTAGTAAATATGCTATGAAGAAATATATTTGGTAGCCTACGGGAGTTTGGAATGGGGGGGGGGGGCGGACATTAGCGTTGTAGAGAGTGTCTGCAGGCGGTTGGGGTGGTGGGGGGAAGGGGGGCGTGGGGTGAGGGGGGGGGGGAATGATGGGGGGGGGTTATAG